>CM053580.1:555374497-555404727 GCA_028627135.1 Pseudochirops cupreus
GGGATGGCTGTTTTGGGGTGGTGGGCGGGGGAAAGACGGGGAGAAAATATGTAACTCAAAATCTTGTGGAAATGAATGATGCAAACTATAATAAAATTTAAAAAAATAAAAATTAAATTAAAAAAAGTATTTGCTCCTCCCCCATATATATTCCTTTCAACTACCCTAATACTGAGAAAAGTCTTATGAGTTACAAATATCGTCTTTCCATGTATGAATGTAAACAGTTCAACTTTAATAAGTCCCTTACTATTTCTCTTTCCTGTTTACCTTGATTCTTGTATTTGAAAGTCAAATTTTCTGTTCAGCTCTGGTCATTTCATCAAGAATGCTTGAAAGTCCTCTATTTCATTGAATGTCAATACTTCCCCCTGAGGTATTATACTCAGTTTTTCAGGGTAGGTGATTCTTGGTTTTAATCCCAACTCCTTTGACCTCCAGAATATCATAATTCCAAGTCCTCCATAGGGCTTAATGTAGAAGATTATAGGTTTTGTGTTATCCTGATTGTGTTTCTACAATACTCAAATTGTTCCTTTCTGACTGCTTGCAATATTTTCTCCTTGACCAGACTCTGGAACTAGGCTGCAATATTACTAGAAGTTTTCTTTTGGGGATCTTTTTCGCAAGGCAATTTCTATTTTACCCTCTGGTTCTAGAATATCAGGGCAGTTTTCTTTGGTAATTTCTTGAAACGTGATATCTAGGCTCTTTTTTTTTTGATCATGGCTTTCAGTTAGTCCAATAATTTATAAATTATCTCTCCTGGATCTGTTTTTCAGGTCAATGGTTTTTCCAATGAAATATTTCACATTTTCTTCTGTTTTTTCATTCTTTTGGTTATGTTTTATATTATCTTGATTTCTCATAAAGTCATTAGCTTCCATTTGCTCCATTCTAGTTTTGAAGGAATTATTTTCTTCAGTGAGCTTTTGGACGTCCTCTTCCATTTTGCCAATTCTGTTTTTAAAGGCATTCTTCTCATTGGTTTTTTGGACCTCTTTTGCCATTTGGGTTAGTCTATTTTTTAGGTGTTATTTTCTTTAGTATTTTTTTAGGTCCCCTTTAGCAAGCTATTGGTTCATTTTTCATGATTTTCTTGCATCACTCTCACTTCTCTTCCCAATTTTTCCTCTCTTTCTCTTACTTGATTTTCAAAATCCTTTTTGAGCTCCTTCATGGCCTGCAACCAATTCATATTTTTCTTGGAGGCTTTTGATGCATGAATTTTGACTTTGTTGTCTTCTGGTTGTATGTTTTGATCTTATTTGTCACCAAAGAAAGATTCTATAGTCTGATTTTTTTCCTCTGTTTGCTCATTTTCCCAGACAATTACTTGACTTTTGAGTGCTTTGACAAGGGAGGATTCTACTTTGAGAGTGGAGAGTGATTTGTCTTAAGTTTCTGGGGTTTGCACAGCTATTGTCAGAGAAACTTCTAGGCATCTATAACTTTTCAGTTCTTCTAAGGTGGTATGATCAAAGGAGAGATGGTTACTCCTCTCCTGGCCTGTAGTCTGGTCTGTGAGTGACCACAAGCAATCTTTTCTGCCTCAGAACTGTGAGAAGGACTCCCTCTCCATAGTCGCTACAAATTCTGCCACGCTAGCACTTGTCACCCCAGGACCACCACCCAAGACTGTGACCCAGATCCAAGCAGGACAAAGCAAGAGAATCTTGCCTCAGTGCCCTTAAAGAGATCTCTACAATTGCCCTATGATCAGCCATTTGATCCCTCCACCACCTGTGGGCTCCAGAAGCAACTGCTGCCACCACTGCTGCTGTCACTGCCACCACCTCCACAACCCCAGGGTTGGGGCCAGACTGTGCTCTTCTCTCACCCAGGTCCAATAGAATTTTCCCACTGACCTTCTATTTTGTCTTTGGCATTTGTGGATTGAGAATTCTGGAAACTGCCACAGCTGCCAGTGATGCGGTCCCCTGAGGTATGCTTCAGCCTGGGGCCCATGCAGGACTACACTCTCCTCCCATCCCAGTGCAATAGGCCCTTTCTGTCGACCTGCCAGGCTGTCTTCAATTGGAGATGTGTTTCACTCATTTTGTGGGTTCTATAGCTGTAGGATTTGTTTAGAGTCATTTTTTTACAGGTATTTGGAGGTGTTTGGGGGGAAGAGTTCAAGAAAGTTCCTGCTTTTACTCCTCCATCTTCACTTCGCTCTTTTTTTTTCTTGCAAGATAACAATCTTACTTGAATATACAAAAGATCTATAAGTCAACAGCATGGGGAACTCCCAATGCATCAACTCCTTTTACCAATGCAGATTACAACCCATCTATGACTTAGTAGAAAAGGCCTAAGGAATTGCTTGAATCACATGAAGGTCAGGTTGCCTGCCCAATTAGTTGGTTGGTTGGCTGCTGTCCTTTGTTTTTGAAGAGGACCAAAATGACATCACTATGTTATCAAGTTACAATGCAGTTCTACTGTGGCTGATCAGACCAATAGGAACTGGGAATGCTCTACCACAGGTTGGGCACAAATAATTCATGTGAACATTTGGAGTGGGTTCTCTAGATTTGGGAATCTCGTGTTTCTTTTGAGCTATCTCAATTCTTCTTTGCTCATAGAGCACAGCCCCTTCCCTGACAAGGGCATGACATGCTGGGCAGTCCTGTGCCAGTGTCTCCCATGTCACACAATCAGTTCCAAAGTTCTTAAGAGAGATCCCAGTTATTAACTGACTGAAGTGGAATTTGAACTCAGGTCTTCCTGACTCCAAACCTAGCACGGTTTACTCTGCCTTACTCCTACTCAGGTAACATTCATGCTGATTCAAAAATATAAATTAAAAAAAAGCTTGGTCCTATTTAATTTTCATTACCCTCTTATCAATCAAACAATCCTCTGAAAAAGAAAAGCAAAGATAATAGAGATGACGTAATGTACTTACTGATCTTCTTTTAAAATATTAACAATTCCTGTGCTAAGCAGGTTAAATTAAGTCAGACCAGAGTACTTTTAATGAGGTTCATTCTGTAGCATATCCTGTTTCCAGAACAAAGAAAATGCCTTAAGCTGATCTTTCACCTTAACTACGAGCCAGCATGCTTCCTGTTAAATAAATGTCAGTGTCTTTCACAGTAGGTGACTTTGGTGCTTTTCAAGGCACACTCCAAACTCCCTCTTTTATTTTGTTGTGTATTAAAACCGTTGTGGTGGGAAGGACAAAGAAAACCTTAAGGTTTTTCACTGTCTTGCACTTCATAATCTAGCTCCAGTCTACCATTCCAAATGAATTACATGTTATACCTCCCTTTCGTGGATTGTAAAGACTAGATGAACTGTCCTCTGCTGTTCTTCATACACAATACCCCTTTTCTTTGCCTTTATACAGTCTTGTCTCCCATACCTGGAATGTACTTCCTTCTTATCTTGACATCTAGAATCTACTACTACCTCTCTCCATTAGCTCTACATCAACATCCTTGGCTTCCTTCAAAACTCATTTCAACTACCACATCTTATTGGGGGTATTTTCTGATCTTACCCCAATGGCTCTTCCCCTTTCCCATGCAAATTACCTTGTAATTACTTTGTATATGTTTTTGTATCTAACTAGACATGTACATAGTGTTCCTCCTAATGGAATAAAACTCCTTAAGAGACTTTCATATTTGCTCTTGTATCCCTAGTGCTTAACACGGTACCTGCCATCTGCCTAGTAGGCATATGAGAAACGCTTGTTGATTTACTGAGTAATTCTTACCCCACTACCTTGGAATTTGTGATAATTCAACTTGCTCTGAGCTGAAATTTCACTTCACGCTATTAGAAAATGAAAAATATGCCAAGCAAGAAAAACCACTTGAGATAATAAATAAATTTCGCAGTTGCAGGATATAAAATAAACCCACATAAATCCTCAGCATTCCTATGTATTTCTAATGAAGCCCAACAGCAAGAAACAGAAAGAGAAATTCCATTTAAAGTTACTGTAAAATATTTTGGAGTCTACCTGCCAAAACAAACCCGGGAACTATATGGACACAATTACAAAACATTTTTCACACAAATAAAGTCAGATCTAAATAAATGGAAAAACAATTGCTTTTGGTTAGGTCAAGCTAATATAATAAAAATGACAATTTTACCTATTTAGTGCCATACCAATCAATCTACCAAAAAAATATTTTATAGAGCTAGAAAAAATAGTCTGGAGGCACAAAAGGTCCAGAACATCAAGGGAATTAATGAAAAGAAATGCTAGGGAAAGTGGCCTCACCATACCAGATTTTAAACTGTGTTATAAAGCAGCAGTCGTCAAAACTACTTGGTACTGGCTGAGAGAGGGGTGGATCAGTGGAATAGATTAGTTTCACAGTAGTCAATGACTATAGTAATCTATTGTTTGATAAACCCAAAGACTCCAGCTTCTGGGATAAGAACTCACTATTTGACAAAAACTGCTAGGAAAACTGAAAAATAATATGGCTGAAACTGAGCATAGACCAATATCTTACACTGTACACCAAAATGAAGTCCAAATGGGTTCATGATCTAGATATAAAGGCTGATACTGTAAGCAATCTAGGAGAGCAAGGAATAGTTTACCTGTCAGATTTATGGAGAAGGGAAGAATTTATGACCAAACAAGAGATAGAGAGCATTATGAAATGCAAAATGGATAATTTTGATTACATTAAATTGAAAAGGTTTTTGTACAAACAAAGCCAACGTAACCAATATTAGGAGGAAGCAGAAAACTGGGAAAGAATTTTTACAACTAGTATCTCCAATAAAGGCTTCATTTCTAAAATATACAGAGAACGAAGTCAAATATATAAGAATACAAATCATTTCCCAATTGATAAATGGTCAAAGGAAATGAACAGGCAGTTTTTAGAGGAAGAGATGAAAGTATCTATAATCATGTGAAAAAATGTTCTAAATCACTAGAGTAGAGAAATGCAAATCAAAGCAACTCTAAGGTGCCACATATCACTGGTCAGATTGGCTAACATGACAAGACAGGAAAATGATAAATACTGGAAAAGATGTGGAAAAATTGGAACCCTAATGCATTGTTGGTAGAGTTGTGAACTGATCAAACCATTCTGGAGAGCAATTTGGAGCTACGCTCAAAAGGCTATAAAAATGTGCATACCCAGCAATACCACTTGTAGGGCTGTATACCAAAGAGATCATAGACGTGGGAAAAGGGCCCGTATGTACAAAAATATTAATAGCAGTGCTTTTTGTGGTGGCAAAGAATTGGAAATCAAGAGGATGTCTATCAATTGGGAAATTGCTAAACAAGTTGTGGTATGTGAATGTAATGGAATGCTATTGTGCCATTAGAGAGGAAGAGCAGATGGACTTCATAATAACCTGGAGAGACTTAAATAAACTGATGCTAAGCGAGGGGAGCAGGACCAGGAGAACATTGTCCACACTTATAGACATATCATATTTGCAATGACTGACTTTGATAGATTGGGCTTCTCTCAGCAATGCAAGTCTGTAAGACAACTTCAGAAGACTCATGATGGAAAAGGCAATCCACATCCAGAGAAAGAATTACAGAGTCTGAATGCAGATGGAAGGAAACTACTTGCTCTCTCTTTTTTCTTTTGTTTCATTCCTTTTTCCTTGTTGTTCATTCCATTGGTTATAATCTTTCTTTACAATTTGACTAATGTTTAATGTGAAGGTATTAGTAGAACTTATATCAGATTGCATACTGCCATAGGGGAAGAAGAAGGGAGGAGAGGGAGGAGGAGAAAATTTGGAACTCAAAAGCTTGTGGAACTGAAAATAAAATAATTAATTAAAAATATATACCAAACAAATTCATAATTCAGGATGCAGTTCTGTCCCTTGTGTTTAATATTAAAAGATTAATATTTAGAAAATGTATTCAATTCTATTTGATAGTTTATAATATTTTAAAAATTTAAACATATTTTTTATCTTCTTGATTCTAAAATTCTTCCTTTTGGAGTTATTTGGAGCTATTTATTTGGACTTGATTGCTTTTAAGGTCCCTTCCAAATCTATGATTTCTCCAATTAGTATGAATTAATGTAATTTTACTATTAAGAGTTTTATCTTAATAATATACTTATTTTGGTACATCTATGATTTTGTCAGTGGGGACACTCCTCATCCATGTGCAATCTTTATCTGTGTCTTTTCTTACATAAAAGCTTTCTTTCCATTGTGCTGAAGGCTTTCTACTGGGTAATATGCTATTTCATAGATAATAGGGCAACTGTCTTCCTCTCTTGCTACATAATCAGTCCACTCCCTTTTTCCAAGGACATATAGATGCTTATATGTATGAGAATTTTATATCACTTCTTATGTGGAAGTCATCCTTGGCATCCTCACTGACAATATTTTATAGCCTGGTTATTTCCACCACGAATATCTTCATAGTTCTTTGAGTAGCACACAATTTTGATTTTTTTTTAAAGATTGCAGAGTTCCATGATTTACAGCCATAGACCATAATGGGTAGAGTGTGTAAAGCAGATGGATTAGAAAAATTCTAGATAGTCAAGGGCACTGAGGGACTTATTTACAAGGTATCTGAAAGAGGACAGGTATCAGAGTTAGATATAATATGATATGATAACATTAGATATGGTAAAAGTAGATAGATGTGGAATTATGGTTGGGTTTAATAGATTTTGGGTTAAACTCAGATCTTATTATTGGACAAAACAATGAAGACCATGAGAGCGTAGTTAACTATGGAGCCATATGCCTACTTTGCCAATTGTATACAGTTTTTATGAGAATAATCTGCACATGAAATAAAGACATACTTAATGTTGAAGAAGTGAAGAAGCAGACTTTGGTATACAATATAATATTATATATCAGACATTTTCACAATCACACAAATGACTGAGATATATTAGAGAATACAAAATTCTACCATGCATTTTTTTTTGGTTCTAAAAAGCATTTCATTTGGTAGAGCAAAATACTGCCTTAAAGCCTCTCCTCCTCCAATAAAGTGTGTCCTATGCAAAAGTCAAAATCATAAAAGCTGATTTGAAAGCTCTGACAATAGAGATTAACTGTTCAATAGCTTTGCAATTGTTAAGCAAGGCATAAAACAGGGAAATGTATGCTCACCAAAGATAGGGATCTGTAATAGAACTCCCATTTTTAAAGAGAAATTCCTTATAGATTGTAAGGTGGTACAGATTCTCCTTTTGCAGATGATGTTCTAATTTCATCAAAGCTTGCAGAGCGTCTTAAATGAGCTCTACAATCACTCCAAAAAGTTTGGTCTAATTATCCACATAGGAAAAATGACATGGATAAAGAATATCTATTGTTGAGATTATAGTATGCAATTGGAGGGAAGATCTACAGAGGTTATCTGTCTGTCTATCTATCTATCTATCTATCTATCTATCTATCTATCTATCTGTCCCTCTTTCTTTCTGTTGGTCTTTCTGTCCATCTGACAGATACCACAAATGTACAAATGGGCAATGAGCCAGATCCAGAATTGAATGCAAAGTGGAGAGCAGAGTTGGTTGCCTTCGGGAAATTTGAGATCTTTTAATAACCTGCTCCCTCCTCTACCCCATCTTTTTAGGCCCATGTTCTTCCAGTGATGTTATATGGCACCAAGTTATAGAACATTATAGTCTCTGAAGAACTAAAGTTGCAAGTCACCCAAAGGTCAATGAAGAAGTGCACAGTGGATGTGAGTAAGCTGGAATACAATATAAATAAGAAATTATAGGACAAGCAGCTAATCAGCAACTGTTTATTAAGAACCTCCCAGATGCCAAACACTTTTCTAGGTACTGGGGGATACAAAGGCCAAACTGAAATTATTCCTGCCCTAGAGGAGCTTGAATTTTATCATAAGAAACAACATGTGCATATATAGATATATGCAAAAGAGACACAATGTAATTTGATGGGCATCTAAGGAGATCAAAAAAGGCTTTATGGCAAAAACGGTGTTCGAGTTGAGTCTTGTTGGAAGCTAGAGATTCCAAGAGGCAGAGGTGAGGTGGGAAAGGATTCAAGGTATAGTGGAGGGCTAGTGCAACAGATTTATTTTGGAGAGAGAGTATCATCTGCATATGCAATAAAGGCATCACTGAATGTAGGAGAAGAGAAGAAGCAGGCTTCTGTATACGATATTTGGTTGAATATGATATAGCAGACATTTTTATAGTTATGCAATTGAGTGAAATATAGAGAGGATACATAATGTGAGAGACAGAAAGTAGGTCTAAGAGAAGCAGTTTGGCTTGATCATTGTTTGGGTGAAGGGAAATAATCTACAATAAGGCTGGAAAGGTAGATAGAAGCCAGATTGTAAACAGCTTTAAATGTCAAAGATTCTAGAGCAAATAGGGAGTCATTGGAGTTTAATGAGTAGGGTAGTGATATGATCGGATATGTACTATAGGAAAATCACTTTGGCACCTTTGTGAGGTATGTTTTAAATTTAGAAGACACTTGAGAGAGGAAAACCAAATTAACAAGTTATTGTAATAGTATAGGCAACAGATGATAAAGGCATGAAGTAGGGTGGTGGCTATGTGAGTCAGGAGAAGGGTATAGTTACAAAAACTGTTGAGGAGGTAGGAGCAACAAGATTTGTCCATTTATTTAATATTCAACATAAGTGAGAGTGAAGAATATGTCTAGAAATGTATAACTGAAAAAGATGGATCAGTCGTGGACTGGGAAAAAAAAAGCTGGTAGATAGTCTGAGTTCTCCACTAGACATCAAGAGGTCACAAGGAAAGCCCCCAGCACATTGGATGGACTGCTTTGGCAAACTTATAGAAAGACAAAGGTAAAAGTTACACAGAATGAACAAATCTAGATTTATATTGGACAGAATACCCACATTGGTGGGTTACCCAGAGTCGTCCAAGTTTTGGAGTATGTGTTTTGAAAAGATAAACTTTGGTATCTGTAAACAACATGTGATTTGTACTGTACAGTTTCCCAAATGAAGCCCGTCCTTCTCAACTCTTCTTATTTTATCAGTCTAACTCACTCTCCATCTGCGCTAACTGATCAAGACAGATATAATGTTGTGCTAGCTTAATATCCAACTGTGTAATTTGGTCAATGTACATTTTTCATCCATGTGGTTCCTTGCTAAATCAATTGCTTGAGTAGTTGTTAAATTAATCTCTTTTGAGCCAACAACAAAGTCTGCAAATATTTATTTACTATATGTCTGGTACTGTATTTACTATTTGTCTAAGCAGCGGGAATGAAAACACAAAAAAGAAGGTAGTCCCTGCTCACAAGGAGGTTAAATTCTAATGGGAAAGACAATATACAAAAGGCACTTTGAAAAGAAGTGGAGTGAGGGAAAGCTCTCAATGGGAGAATGGAAAGGGGCATGATGGAGAAGTCAGAGGAGTACAGCCAGATGGTAAATGAAGAGATGGTTGGCCTGAGTTCCCCACCTTTTAAAAGGAGGATCTGAGAAGAGTTTTCCACCATCCAATCAGAGGGAAGAAGGAAACCCAAGGACTGATGAGGCAGGTTCTAGTGCTGAAGTGATCTTCCAAGTTGAGGCGATTCCTGCCCATGAGTGCAACCAGGTGGGAAATGAAGAGACTTAGGAATTCTTCCTTCACTTCATTCAGGAATTCTTATGTCAGTCTCTTGAGTTACTGTGCATCTCCATGAGGAAGCCCTGTGGTTTTCTTAAACCTGAGGCAATTAGCACAAGGCCATCTAATACCAGCAGCTTCTGCAGGATCTCACCATACATATATATAAACTTTTAATATCTATTACGTAAATGAACTTTTAGACCAGGAAAATGCAAGTTGCTTGAGGGCAAGGGACCATTTGTTTTTTGTCTTTCTATCCTTATCATCTATCCTACTGTTTTGCACACAGTTAGGTATCCAATAAAGTTTGTTCACTTGAATTGAATTGACTGTTTTCTTAAAGGAATGAAAACAGGAAAGATTGAGTTTTTTAAAACTTTTTTCAGATTTCCTCTAGGGAGCAGTAAAGCGTTTATTAGTGTTTTATTTAGTACGTCATGAAGATTTTTTATTATTCTCCTGGTTCTTAAAAGAACTCTTTAAAAGACAATCTCATTCTTTATAACAAGGGTTTAAATGTTTTAGAGGAGAAAGGGAATCTATCCTAGTTCCTATGAACCATTACTCAGAAACACAAACTGTTCATTCATCCATTCATTCAACAAGCAATTAAAAGTCAATACGGTGCTAGGCACACATTATGAGGAATACAAAAGGAGTCAGTGAAATAACACATCATACATTAGTATAGGATTTGAAGCTTTCCAGCCTTTTTCATTCTTCATTATCTCTCTCAAGTTGTTAATAATCTAATTGTAGGGACAGATACACAGAAGATAGCAAGTGAACAATTCAAAGCAATGTATTAGCAAGTTTCAGAAATCATTGTAGAAAGCCTTAATTCTACAGAGCCTTGCCCCCTCAGAATTTGTTGTTCAGTCATTCAACATTCATTGAACAAATAATTATTAATTATCATATGTAGGGATAGCACTATACTGAGCATTGAGGTTGTTACAGAAAGGATACAGTATACACTCTGTTCAGGAGCTTAAGGAGACCTGACACAAGGATATATACAAGAAATCATTTACTATTCCAAAGGGTTCAGAGCTGTAACTAGGGTGAAACAATCAGGTATGATTGTTGACATCCAGGGACGTGCTTCCTTTCTGAGTCATTCCTGTAATCTGCCTTCTTCCAGGTTCCTAGCCTCTACCAGGTGAACCCCAGGATACAGTTACAGTTGTGTCCCTCCTTTGGAGCTCACAATTCTCTCATCTTCCATTGAATTGGCCATGGACCCCAGAATCCTTAGTTACATCTTTGGTGACTTTGTTGATGTGAGACTCACTTCAAGGATATCGCTCCCAACCTTTCTGATACCTTTAGAAGATGATCAAGAATGGTAGTAGCAGAAAAATTAACCCTGAAGTCTATTGTTACTGGATTACACTCAAAACATTTTTATATTTGTGGAATTGGGTATTCACTCAAGGTAATATATAACCTCTCTCTCTCTCTGTCTCTGTCTCTCTGTCTCTGTCTCTCTTTCTCTCTGTCTCTGTCTCTGTCTCTCTCTTTCTCTGTGTCTCTCTGTCTCTCTCTTGTTTACTTTAAAAAAATTTATCTTCAGTTCCAAATTCTCTTCCTCTCTCTTCCCCTTCCACATTCATTGAGAAAGCAAGAAATACAATACCCATTATACATATGAAGTCACGCAAAACATATATCCATATTAGCTGTCTCCTCTTTCTTAAAAAGTCCTCCAGTTCTTTCCCTTCCCATCTTGTGGAAAAGAATGCTTGTTCTAGCTGAAAAGAAAGGCATCAAAACATTCCAACCAATTTAAATTCTGCTTATCATTGACTCATGCTAGTTTACTCTTAAGGGCAGTTAGGTGGCATGCAAATCACTATGTACGTATCAGGACAGATACAGAGTATACTGGAAGTAATCTCAGGGAAGGACCTAGCACTGAGGGAAACTGGGAAAGGGTTCTTGTGGAAGGTGGGATTTGAGCTGAGTTAAAGGATGTCAGGGAAACCAGGAGACAGAGACAAGCAAGAAGATTTCACGTGTGGGGACATCCAGCAAAAAGGACAAAATCAGGAGATAGAATAATGGGGTGTTGCATGGAAAGAGTAGCAAAAAGTCAGTGATGTTGGATTGTAGGGTAAATGGAGGGGAGTAAAGCATAAGAAGGGGAAGCTAGGTGGCACAGTAGATAGAGCGCAAGGCCTGGAATCAGGAAGACTTAAGTTTCAATATGGCCCCAGATACTTACTAGCTGTGTGACCCTGGGCAAGTCACTTAACACTGTTTGCCTCAGTTTCTTCATCTGTAAAATGAGCTGGAAAAGGAAATGGCAAACCACTCCAGTGTCTCTGCCAAGAAAACCCCAAAAAGGGGTCATGAAGAGTCAGACATAACTGAACAGCAAGAATTCTATTCTTGAAAATAAACTTAATTCATTTCCAATCTTTTGAGATTCAGCTCAAATATCACCGTCAGGGACCACCTTCAGTATTTCCTGATCCTCTGAGTTGTTTGCTGCTCTCCTTCAAATTACTTGCACTTACTTATCTTGATAAATGTTGTATCCACTCTCTCCCTATCCTCACCCTCTCCCCTAAAGAATATAAGTTTTCTGAGGACAGAGTCCTTTTTAGTTTTGTCTTTGTATTGCTAGCACCTATGCCTTCGCCATAGCCGATGTCTGATAAATGCTTGTTATCTTTCCTCACCAAGCCATCATGTAAATAGGTGCTAAGATGTTAAGGCACGGGTTTGACTATATTACTACCCTGCTCAAGATCTTCCTTCTTAAAATGCTCACTTGATCTAACTATCTCTGCTATCTATCATCTCACATCTTCTTAAAATGCTCACTTGATCTAACCATCTCTGCTATCTATCATCTCACATCTTCTCCTTCCATTTCATGGCTAAACTCCATGAGAAAGCTGTCTGCTTCTACTCCCTTTCTTCTCATGCTCTTCTTAACTCTTTGCTGTTTAGCTTCTAACCTCATCATACTACTGAAATTGCTCTCTCCAAAGTTGCCAGTTATTTCTTAATCACTGAATTCAATGGTCTTTTTTCAGTCCTCATCCTTCTGGATTTCTCTGCAACCTTGGATGCTGCTGCTCACTCTCTTTTCCTAGGTACTCTGTACTTTCTAGATTTTCATGACTTTGCTCTTTTCAGGTTGAATTCTTTCCAGGCTGTCTGCTTGCTTCTTCGTCTCCTTTGCTAGAAATTACATCCAGGTCAATTCTGCATGGGATGGCCCTTAAGGATCTGTCCTGGGCCCATTTCCTTTCTCCTTCTATCGATCTCTCTTCATTATCGCATCAGTGACCATGGGTGAATTTACCATCACTAGGAGGATGATTCCAAGATTTGGATATCTAGCCCCAACCTCTCTCCTGAACACCAGCTTCATACATCCAAATTGCCTTTTGGACATCTTGAACTGTGTATCTTATAGACATCTTAAATTCAACATGTCCAAAACAAAATTGATTCTCCTTTCTCCCATATCTGCTCATCTTCTAAACCTCCTTTTTACTGTTGAGGATACCACCATCCTCCCAGTCACCTAGACTTAAAAGTTACATGTCATCCTTGATTCCTCACTCTCTCTCCCACCCCCCATATCTAATGTATTGCCATGTCCTATCAATTCTACTTTAATATCGTCTTATCTCCTCTGACACTACCACTGCCCTGACACAAGCCTATATGCCCTCAGGCCTGGACTACTACCAAGAGTCTGCTGGTTGCTCTCCTTGCCACAAGTCTATCCCCACTCCAATCCGTTGCTCCCCTCAGCTGTTAAAGTGGTTTTCCTAAAGGCAAGTCTGGATGTCTACTCTCCTACTCCATAAATTCCTATTGCTCCGTATTATCTCCAAGATTAAATGTAAAATCTTCTTTTTGGCATTTAAAGCCTATACAACCCGAATCCTTCCTACACTTCCAGACTTCTTATGCTTTGTCATTGTTATTCAGTCATTTCAGTCACGTTGGACTCTTTGTGACCCCATTTAGGGTTTTCTTGGCAAAGATACTGGAATGGTTTGCCATTTTCTCCTACAGCTTATTTTACAGATGAGGCAAACAGGGTTAAGTGACTTGCCCAGGGTCACACAGCTAGTACATGTCTGAGACCAGATTTAAATTCAGGAAGTTTAGTCTTCCTGACTCCAGACCTGATACTCTACCCATTGTACCACCTGACTTCCCCTTCTTATGCTTTGTGTCCCTCCACTTACTCTTCAGTTCAGCATCACTGGCTTTTTTGCTTTTCTTTACATATAACACTCCATCATTCTATCTCCTAACTTTGTGGTTTTTTACTAGCTGTCCCCCATATCTGAAGTCTTCTTCCTCCTCTCTGTCTCCTAGTTTCCCTGATATCCTTTAAGTCTCTGCTCAAATCCTGCCTTCTGCCAGAATCCTTTCCCCAGTCTCCTTCAATGCTAGATCCTTCCCTCTGAGATTATTCCCAGTAAACCCTGGTATCTCTTGATATGTACATAGTCATTTGCACACTGTCTTCCCCCCTTAGAATGTAAGATACTTGAGGCCAGGGACTATTTTTTGTCTTTCTTCATATCAGTACTTAGCACATATAGTAAGCACTTAATAAATACTTGTTAACTTGACTTCAGTGACTTCTTATAGCCTATAGGATAAAATAAAAGCTCCTTAGCTCAAAATTTAGGACACTTTGCAGTGTGCTTCCCATCTACTTTTTCAGCCTTATTTCATACTCCTCTCCTCATCAACTCTAAATTCTAGCCAAATCAGACTAAACCATTATTGATGGCAAACCATTCCAGTATCTTTGCCAAGAAAACCCCCAAAAGGCACCACAAAGAGTTGGACATGACTGAAAAAAATGACTAAACAACAAAAATTATTGCTATGGTTTGTGCATTCACACAGATTGTTCCTTATGCCTGACATTCATTCCCTTTTCATCTCTACCTCTCAGAATACCTGTCTTCCTTCAAATTCAATTTAGATGCCACTTCCTCTGTGAAACCTCCCTTGATTTCTAGTCCCCATATCAGTTTTCCTTGATTCATTCTCATTTGTGTGCATCTCATGTCCTCCCCCAATATAACATATGCTATTTAGAGCAAAGGTGGTTTCCCTTTAGTCTCTGGATTCTCATGTTTGTTGAATTCGGTTAAATTCAACAAATAAAAGGCAGAATGAAATGAAAATTATGAAATAAATAATAAATATGCAATAATAAATAATGAAAATAAACATGTTTTGACTATAATTCTGTTTACAGATTGTTCTTTGGGGAACTGTTTTTCTGATTCTGAACTATGAACAATGCAGAGAAGTTGCAAGTAGACAAATATAAAAGAGTGCATAAGGAAAATGTCTTTAACTATTAGCGCTACCCAAAAGTGGTTTGGAATGCCCCCTGGATAACTTGTAGAGGAGATTATTGTTCAGGTACCAGATGGACAAAATTGCTTCTGAAGTCGCTTACAACTCTGAGATTCTGCAATGGAAGTCAGCTTCTGTTTCCCCACTTGTGAAATGAAGGAGAGAACAAACTTTGGAAGGCAGTCATGCAGAGGAAAGCTGGCTCTTCAAAATGTTTCTGATTTGCAGCCTGACTCCCAAGAAACTTTGGGAAATTTCCCTTAGGGTGAGATCAGAGACCTTCTTTCTTAGTTGAGCTGAGGCATTTCCACACTCCCAGTGGGAGAGTTTATTCATTCTGTATATTTTCTAGTGTATTCTAATCTGCATAGATTCTTTGATTTTCTATTTGCTCTTTGCTTGAATAAGTAGATTTACTTGCTCCATGCTGTATCTGATGGTCTTTTATTTTGGGGAAGGATTTAAGGAGCCTGTGGATTTAAACTTTGAGTACCTCTTCCCCTCTAAGGGAGAAAGAGCAGAAAAGTGGCTTGAACTCCCCCAAAAATCATTTTCCTAGACCAGTAATATTTGGGGAGAGAGGTAGGTAGATAGAATTCTTTTCTTGTTCTCCTCTAGCTCAGAGAAGAACATCATGGCTAGCCTTGAATCCCCCTCTTTTGTTCCTTTCCAGGCGGGAATCAAGTCTCCTCTGGTGAGACAGATTCCATACATAGAGACATACACACACACATATATATATTCATGCCTTCCATAAGTCATTTTTAGACAAGTCATGTGGACATAACCTACATGAGAGGAATGCAAATTAAAATAATCCAAAGGTTCAACCTCATACCTGTCATATCAGTGAAGATGAAAACGGCAGTGGCTGGAGAGGGACACAAATGTATTGATAGTGGGGATATGAATTGATCTAACTATTCTGGAGAGCAGTTTTTAACTATGCTCTTTTGTCACTGCAGATAATAGCCCAAAGAGGTAAAAGACAGAGGAAAAGGACCCATATATGCAAAAATACTGATAATGGCACTTTTTGTGGTCAAAAGGACTAGTAATAAAATGGCTACTTATCAATTGCGGGATGACTGGACAAATTGAGGTATATGACTGTGATGAAATATACTTTTGCAATAGGAAACAAAGATTATAAAAGATTCAGAGAAATTTGGGAAGACTTGTATGAGCTGATCCAGAGTGAAATAAGTAGAACCAGGGAAAACAATTTACAAGATGACCACAATAATATAGAAGAAAACAATTCAGAAAGAATTCAGAACTCTGATCACCACAATGATCAATGACAACTTTAGAAGCCTAAAGGTACAATGTGAAATATATATATATATGTGTGTGTGTGTGTGTGTGTGTGTGTGTGTGTGTGTGTATATAAATATATATATATATATATATATATATATATATATATATATATATATATATATATATATATATATATATATATATATGTTTCCAGACATGGTCAATGTATTGATTTGTTTTTCTTGACTATACTTATTATGGTAGGGAAGGTAGGGTAGTTTTAAAAAGTGAAAAGAAAGAGTGTGACAATATGAGCTTCTTCTGCAAGACCAAGGGGCTGGGGAGGCATTTGCCTTTTTCCTTCTCACTAATGGACCTTTATCAACTCAGCTCTGTACCCATCTATGCACCTAGACCAGTTAATTCCTGAGGGTATCTGATCACTTAAAAGAAGGGTCATATTCTGATTGTTTATATTCCTCACCCCATTAGATCTCTGGGGGGAAATTACTTAAAGCTTAGCTTAAGTACTGTCTAGGTTTCCCCAAAAGAGGGTAATAGAAAAAGACTCAATGTATAGCCTAGATCAGGTATAGGATGGCTTATTTCCTTTATGCAAAAAAATGTTAAACACACACCCCATAATCTAACAAAGGCTCCTTGCCAGAAAAGCTTAAATAGAAAACAATAACTTACAACCACAGTTTTATTGTCTCAAGAGGTTGCTGCTCAAGAATATTATGCGACTTATGAAGAAAGAGGGTAAGCAGTATGTCTACACTTGCTAGGAAGACAGTTTAAATACACAAAAGAGAGTCTATGTTGTCTTGATGGCAGTGCGATATTTGTGGAGTCTTCTAGCTTGAGTCCTCGACTTAGAAACTGAGTCCTCGATTTCTAAAGGTAAAACTGCAGCTTTGCAAATGTATGAAGGATTTTTTTGACGACTTACACATAGAAAGATTATCTATGGGTTCTTTGTGTTTTTGAAGTCACAGCTCATTTCTTAGAGATATGCTGATCCTTTGGGTTATTATCAGTTTTTCTTGATTTTGTATCTGAAGCAAGTTGTAGGATCAAATAATTTTTACCATAGTAAAGCAAATGCCAGAATGAACAAGACAAACAATTCAAATGGGACGTTTTTCAAATGGACAAATCACCATATACCAAGCAAAGTATTATTCTTAAATATATAGCTCTGAGCTAGAATTTCTAGTAGTAAAACTAAGACAACACTGGTTGTTGTATCAGGAAAAAGGAATAATTTTTTTACCCACTGAAGTAAGGAAACATAAAATCTCTCCTAGGAGAATTTTCAGTCAAACCAGTGAACTAAAGGTCAAGTATGAGGTTGTAAACATTTTCTCACTGAGTACTCCATGAGTCAGGGGTCTTGCCTGAATTGCCTTCTAGTGACAAAAAATGTTATAGAACTTCTTGCCACCAGAGAACAAGCAATGGATATTTTGCTTCATTTACATGTACTGTATATAATTGCTATGGTATTTCATTATTTAATTTTTAAGAAAAATATATTTTTCTAGTGTTTTATGTAGAAATAATATTGTAGAAGTTTAATCTTAAAAAATAAAAGACATAATGCAATTTGTGGGACTTGCCAGACATTTTACATTTCATCTCAACTCTGCACTATCTAAATAATTTTCTTCAGGTCCATCTCTTCTGGCAAACCAGGTCAAGGCTTAGATTCTTCTTATTATTAGCAATTGTCTTCTGTTCTAAGAAGCTTTGGAGTGAATGTAGAGAGGGCACCTCCAATAGTACAGCCAGCCCCAACTATTAACCCCCATTACCTCCTGACCTCTCAAATTCATGAGGCTTTCTTCAACCGTGGAGTGGTTCAGTTTTGGATCACTGCTCAGTCACTTGTAATCAGGCAAAGAATCATCAAACTGGGGATGGCTAGGTGGCACAGTAAATAGTGCCCCTTGGAGTCAGGAGGACCTGAGTTCAAATCTGGCCTCACACACTTAACACAAAAACTAGCCGTGTGACCTTGGGCAATTCACTTAACCCCAATTGCCCTCCAAAAAAAAAGGCAAAAAAATAAAAAAAAAAGAATCATCAAACAGAGAGACAAACAGAGACCAAGGATCAAGATCACCTTGCTGAGAGATGTTAAGGACTGTTAAAGGGTCGCCTGACCTTATCTCTTTAAATTGCCATATTTTCCAGAAACACTGGACCCAGAGCAAGCAGGAGTCCCCGAATGTGTCAATGAGGATGCCTGTTGACAGCCCCTTGCTCTAGCTGCCCATGGGGGATCAACTGCCATTCTGTAGAGGTGAAGAATGTCCATCTGCTGTCCCAGAGTTATATCATGTCACCTCTCAAGAAGAGAGTAACAGAGAGTAATCACTTCCTTTTTAAGGTCCACCGAATGGGCCATTGATCCTCGCTTAGTAGCCAGTCTTCCATAGTTCACATAGAGCTCTGCCCCTTCCCCACCTTCCCTTTAGCTCTCATGGAGTAAGGGACCAAGGCATCACCCACGGTTTGCTGCAATGTTTGAAAATAAGTCCTTAATAAGTGAGTGCATATTTTCCTGGGAGAGTCCAGGGCAACTCAGAGCATCTTTTGGGGGATGGCCCTCAGCATGGTCCATGGTGGGCAAGTCTCACTACAAGAACATTAATAAAGCATTTAAAAAACACAGAAGAAAACAACACAACAAAAAAGGTTCAAAAAGTAACACACAGTAATTTTGTAACAATTCGGTTAAATTTATATATACCTAAAAACCTGAACTGTGGATATCAGAAGTTCATGAGCTCTTACCCAACATCTTTTTTGGTTTTTTGCATATTGAAATGTTCTTCTTGATGTTAGGTTCATAATAAAACAATTTAAAAGGAAATTTCTCTATTTGCAGATCTAACTTTTGAATCTTATATAGTCTAAATATTTAATAATCATTGACATTATCCAATATTATTAGAAAATACAGTTTAAAAGAGGTAATTGGACACCTGTCATAATGCTATCTTTGACATTTCTATTATTATTCAGTTGTTTCCGTCGTGTCTGACTCTTCACGACCCCATTTGGGTTTTCTTGGCAAATATTCTGTTTGCCATTTTCTTCTCCAGCTCATTTTACTGGTGAAGAAATTAAGGCAAACAGGGTTAAATGACTTGCCCAGGGTCACATAGCTAATAAAAGAATCTGACTCCAGGCCTGGCATTCTATCTACTGTGCCACCTAGCTATCCAATTTTGACTAGCCCTCCATGTTATTTATGAGTTAACAACTTCTGAATTCAAATTCCTGTATAGACAACACAGAACACAGTGGTTCAGTAAATGAAAGGCAGAGTAGTATGGTGAGTAGCATGTCTGCCCTGAAGATAGGAGCCCTGGGTTGGTACCCATGGACAAGTAGACTCAGAGCCTTGGTTTCCTTAGATGGAAAATGTGAACAATCCTACTTGCAATAGCTGCTGCAGGGTTACAATACCAACAATGATGTTGTAAGGAAAGTACTTTGCAAATCTTATACTATTTTTAAAAACCAGATCTATGATTCTATCAGTGTAGGAGGTGCTGATGAGAAACTTCTTCCACCAAGCAGATCGGCCCAATCTCTGCAATTTAGAGTCTTAGAGAGTTGATCAGGTACACTGAGAGATTTAAATGACTCACCCAGGGTCAAACAGCCGATACGTATCAGAAAAAAGGCTTGAACCCAGGTCTTCTTAACTCCAAAGCCTGGCCTCTGTAGCTTGGCAAGTATGGGCAATAGATAGAAGAGAAAGCTGTGGTTCCAGCCCTAAAGAATTTCACAGCAGAGGTATGAGAGAAATACACAAATAGGGATGGTAAAAGTAGGATGTGAGAAGCGTAGCGAAAGACACATGAAGAACTATGGAGGTTAATAGCAAAATTTCTTCCTTCCTTCCCTCCTTCCCTCCTTCCTTCCTTCCTTCCTTCCTTCTTTCCTTCCTTCCTTTCTTCCTTCCTTCCTTCCTTCCTTCCTTCCTTCCTTCCTTCCTTCCTTCCTTCCTTCCTTCGTTCTTTCCTTCCTTTATTCCCAGAGCTGCAAGTGTAATTTCTCTAATAAGCTGCTCCATCACTCCTCTAAAAGTCTTCAGTGAATTCACTTGTCTATCAGTTACTATATCATACAAATACATGGTGCAATGAAAAGATGAATGGGTTTAGATTCTGAGGACATGAGTTAGAATACCAGTTCTGCCACTTACTACCTGCATGATTTCTCTGTGCCTCTGTTTGTCCCAACAGTCAAACAATTTAAGAAATAGACTCTCCTATCTTTAATACACTAATGTGATTATATGGATCTACTAATAATCCCTGTATAAATCTATGTATATGTATACATACATATATATGCCCATTTATATTATCAAATAAAATGAGATAACATAATAATAAATAATAAAGTCCTTGGAAAAATAGAAGAGCTGTACTAAGTTAAGCATTATTTATATAATTTTTTTTAAAAAGAATTTGATAATTAGTGCTTCTTTTTTCTAGAAATGCTCCCAATGACTTTATGATACTGTCATTTTAATAAGTAAAAGTTGCAATAAATTTATTCCTATTTTAAATTTCCTACTTTTCTTTCCCTAAAATTCTCAGTTTGACTTCAGTAAAATGAAGGAATTCAATCAGATGATCCCTAAGGTCCTGGCATAAGTATTTGATATTATGAAATAAAATAATCTTGTTCCTGCCGCTAGAGAATTTTCATTATCTGTCTTTAGCCTTTCTTTTAAATTTTATCTCATATAGTGGAGTCCCATCATATACTCATTCAACTTATATGAATTCTACTATTCGAGAGAGACAGAGAAAAAACTATTGTAGACACAGATATGGCATAGGGTAAGAGGATACTTGCCTACAAGATCTCTGGGCACATACTCTGGCTAGCTTTTCTTAGTAGCCTTTAGGTAGATGTGGTGGATCATAGCTTTGGTTATGGATTAAATAACTGTTATCTTATTCTAGGCATGGAGAGGCTTTCTAGTTATTGCATGTTAACCAATGGAAGCAGAGAGTCTAGCAGATGTATTTAAAGACCTGAAATAGTGGAGATGCTAAAAGATAGAAGTTCATTGATTCTTTGACACCCAAGAGATACAACATACCTATTAATTTTCAGAGTTTAGCCATCATTAGATATATTTCCTATTCAAGCATCTGGATACTCTCTGAAGTCAGAGATTATATGAGTTTTCCTATTTGTAATCCTAGCATATTCCTTGCATATTATAGGTATTATTATATTTATTTAATCGAATTGAAACTTGTGGGAAAAATGCATATCCTACATCCCTAAACTATTAAAGTTTTTCTTAGGGATAGGATCTTGACTTCATTGACGTAGGGAACCCTCAGAGTGAGTGTCCTTCTAGCAAAGTAGGTCAGCAACTTTTCTGCAACTTACGGTCCAGTGTTTAGCACAGTGCCCCGCACACAGTAGGTGCTCAATAAACATTTATTGAATTGAATTAGCTTTCTACAGGATGTCCCTAAAGTCTGGACACATAGTAAACCTCAATAATTATGCATATTTTCAAGAAATGAAATGAATGAAAGTTTCAACATTTAATTAATTAGCATAAACGAGATTTCATAGGAAGATATAGAAATCTCATTAATTAATTAATTTTATTACTATGGAAAATAGTCCCCAATAGCTAATGACTTTTATTCCATATGAAATTGTCATGGCTAAAATTTATGCTAATTAAATAAAATGTTGTTGAAAATGTCATTCATTTTATTTCTTGAAAATATGCATAGTTATTGAGATTTCCTATGCGTCCAGACTTTAGGGGCACCCTGTATAACACTGAATGGTTAAGTGACTTACAACCAGCATGTGTCAGATGGACCTCAATCACAGGGCAGCCTGGGAGACATAACATGTTTGAGTACTACTGCCTGTTCTTATGAAATTTATGACCTGGTAGGATGAGTAATTTTCACCTCTCCCCTCCTCCCTTCCCTGTCCTTTCAAGATTTATCAAATACTTTTATAGGAGTTAGGACTGGAAGTAATATTAGCAATCATGTAATATTACTCTCTTATTTTACAGATAGGGAAACTGAGGCCCTGTGACTTGCCTACAACCTTATAGGGAATAAGAGTCAAGCTCAAGTAGATCTTTAGGAAAAAAAAAAGACAGAATTCTTTTCCCTCATGGAGTTCAATACATACATGCATCTATATTCAAACAACATGGCCAGCACATTGAAATTGTACTCTCTGAAGCAGAATTTGAATGTTTGGTGGTTTAGTTTGAGAAAGGACCCCAGTGTCTGGTACCTTATCCTGCCAGGTAATCTTCAGAATCTTCCTAAGATAATTCAAATGGAAGCGATTCAGTTTCCTGGCATGGCACTGGTAGACTGTCTAGATTTCACAGGCATACAACAATGAAGTCAACACCACGACTCTGTAGACCTTCAGTCTGGTACCCAGCCTAATACCTCTTCTCTCTCATACTTTCCTTTGGAGCCTCCCAAACACTGAGCTAGCTCTGGCAATGCATGGATCAACTTCATCATCAATGTGTCCATCCCTGGAAAATACACTACCAAGGTAAGTGAACTTATCTACAGTATTCAAAACTTCTCCATTTGCTGTAACCGATGGTTGCAACGTATAGATGGTGGGGGCTGATGGAGCACCTGTGTTTTCTTGGTGTTAATTGTTAGGCCAAAATTAGAACATGCAGTAGAGAACTGATCCAAGCTTTGTTGCATCTCACCTTTAGAGGCTGCACTGAATATATATCTGCAAATACACATCTGAATACACAACAACACTCTCTCCACTTTAGGCTTGGCTTGTAGCCTTTTCAAGTTGAAGAATTTACAATCAGTTTGGTAGCTGCCCTTCAATCTCATTAAAAGCATTTGACAACATGGGCTGAAAACATCATGCTTTTTTAAAAAGCATGGAGGCAAGCACACAGTCTTCTTTCACTCCATTGGTGACTGAGAAAGCATGAGAGCATTGTCCATTATCCAGAACCCAGGCAAGCATGGAGTCTGATGTACAATGCTGATGAACTTCTCAGGGAAACCACATTTTGACACAACTTTCCAGGAGTCCTCAAGACTGACAGTATCAAAGGCCTTGTCAGATCTACAAACGTTGTGTATAGACCTCTATTCTCCTCCTGGCATTTCTCCTGGAGTTGTTGGGCAGCAAACATATCAACTGTTCCTTCACCCTTTCTGAAGCCACACTGTCTCTGAGATAAATGACTATCTTCCAGGTGAAGGATCAGCCTCAGAGAGTACAACTCTGATGGGCTGCCTATGTTGTTGGAATGCAGAACTTCCATTGCTTGCCAAAAAGACTATTTTATGGAGAACTCACACAGGGCAAGCACTCACATGGTGGTCAGAAGAAGTGATACAAAGACACTCTCAAGGTCTCTCTTAAGAATTTTGGAATTGATTGTGTGACATGGGAGATGCTGGCACAGGACTGCTAGCATGGTATAATGCCAAGCATAGGCAGGTACCACAAGAACATCCTCCTTCAGGGCTTCTGAACCAACAACCAGGTTCCGGGACCTCTACAACAGCAGCACTGTCCTTCACCATCCGGTGAATCTGGCAAAACAACATCAAAACAGACAAAATACCAGCATCACAGCCATGCTCAGTTCTTGGCAGTTCCAGGTGGCAGTTCCCAAAAGTCCTGGGCAGTTCCAATGGGCTCTCAGCAGTCTTTCTCTCAGCAACTCAGGCTCCATGATACTGGATACTGCTCTCCCAAAGTCCTTCTGGACTTCTCTAGGCTTGGGCCTCTCTCCCAATTCAGGGCTTCTCCCAGTTCAGCCCTCTCTCTTCATGTCAACAAATCCATCCCACAAGTGGGATTCACAAGCTCTGGGTTTTAACACTCAACCCAAAAACCAAGCCAATACAGGGGCATCTCCAAATTTCATTACCATTACACATGGTGTGCCCATGTCAGAGAAGGTGCCGTGCTCTGTGAGCAAAGCAGAATTGAGATAGCTCAAAAGATGAGCAAATTTAGAGAATCCGCCCCAAGTGTTCACATGGACTCTTTGGGCTTGACCTGTGGTAGAGCATTCCCACCACAGTTGGACACACTGAAACTTGACTCTAGCATAGTGATGCCACTTTGGTACTTTGGTCCTCTTCCATAACAAAAGACTACCAGCCAACAACCACACGAGTGTGTATATGTGTGTGTGTATGTATGACATAGTGAAATGCATGGAGAGCTAGCCATGGAGTCAGGAAGACCTGGATCCACGCCCCACCTTTAGTACACATTGCTTGTGTGACCCTGCACAAGTGATTTAACCTCTCTAGGGTGGCAGCCGTGTAGGCATCTAGGTCTTGAAGTGGCTGGAGCCAGGTACACATGAGAGCAAACTTGACCTCAGACTTTCATTAGCTGTGTGACCCTGGGCAAGTGCCTTGACCAGCCTGCCTCAGTTTTCCTAGGCTACAGAAGGGGGTGATAAGAGGACCTCCCTCCCGGGGTTGTTGTGAGGACCAAATCATATAATATTTATAAAGCGCTTAACACAGTGCCTGGCACACAGTAGGTCTTTACTTGCTTTCCTTTTTTCCAGTAAGAGCCTAAGTTCCCGGGAAAGCGAAAGGAGTTTACTCAGCCGGGAGTCCCCTACAGCACAATCCTGAACCCGCCAGTCCCTACAAGCCGTCCTGCCTTAACCATCCAGCTCGGCCCCTCGCACCGCCGTCCCACAACAAAGAAGCCGCCTTCCTATGGGGAGGGGGCAGGCACCCAGCCCCGCGCCGCTGGGGGCACCTTGGCCCCGCCCCGCCCCGGCCCCGCCCCGCCCCCGGGCTTGCAGCCCTCAGGCAGCTCGGCCCGGGTTTGTTTGGGGTGGGGACAGCCGGCCGGCGGCCGGGCATGCGCAGAGCGGAGGCTGGCGGTGGTTGCCGTGGCATCGGGCCGGGGCGGGGGCTGCGGGCTGCGGGCGGCGGGGAGGGAGCAGAGGATCCGAGTGGAGCTAGGCGGCCCCTGGAGCAGCCCGGGGCGTCAGGGGGAGCGGAGTCGGCCGGGGCGGGATGAGGGACCGGCTGCCGGACCTGACAGCGGTGAGCGGGCGGGGGTCCGGCTGGGGTGGGCCCGACGGTGCCCGGGCTGGGGGGAGGAGAGAGAGAAGGAGAGAAGCGCCGGGGGAGGGGGAGGGGAGGCCGGGACGCCCCGCCGTGCGGGTGCGCTCCCTGCTGCTCCCCTGGAACCGGCCCGGAGGGATCCCCCGGTGGGGGCGCGCGGGGCTGCGATGACCCGTCGGACCGTGCCCCGCACATCTGCAGCCCGCCCGGCGTTCCGTTCTGCTGGCCCTGATAAGCGAGGGGAGTGTCCCGAGGAGGGCAGCGGCGAGCGGGGTCGAGGCCGCCCTGGGCGTGCTCGCGTCCCGCCCGGTCCGTTAGAGGGGCGGGGGCAGGCTCCAGGCTTGGGCCCCCCGGGAAAGCAGCGGGGCTGCACCCCTGCGTCAGCCCGGCCCCCAGCCATCGCGCCCCGTCAGCTTTGTAGGGCCCCGGTGGTCACTTAGATGCCCCCTCCCCCATGAAGGGAGTGCCCTTCTGCCCCCCTTCCCTCTGAGAGGCCCCTATGGAGCTGGTCACTTAGGTGATGCCTCCCTCCATTGGAGAGTGCGCCCCTGCACCCCCTTCCCTCTCCCCACCCCTTCCCTCTGAGGTAATCTTCCATCCACTCTGTAGGTCTTGTGTGGACTCGGTGTTTAAGAGTTGTCTCCTTCATATTTGACTTCGAACTCCTTGAGAGCAGGGGCTCTTTTTGCCTTTTTTGGTGGGGGGAGAGGGGGAAGGGGGGGAGAGGAGGGTTTGTGTCCACAGTGCCTGACACATAGTAGGTACTTAATAAATGCTTGTCAACTTCCTAGAGTCAATGACAAGGATCGAAAGTCTGATGCTTACTACCAGTGTAATCTTGGCTCCCAGGGCCTCAGTTTCCTCCTCTGTAAAATGGAAGTGTTAGATGAGATCTCTAATAGTTCTTTCTAGATCTGTGGACCTATGTGCAATTAAAGCTGTCCAAAAGTAAGTTGTACTGCCTTGTGACATGATGGGTTCTGTTCCACTGTAGGTCTTCAAGTAAAGGCCTAGGATCATTTTTGGGGAGTGCTGAATAGGGGAGTTCGTGGTCATGTGGGGACTGGAGAAGTTGGCTCTGATATTTTTCCAGTCAGAGATAACCTGATTTTAGTTATAGAATAGGGTGGGAGGCGTACCCTTAAATCCTATATGGACTCTCTTTAGATGTGTTCCACTTTTAAAACCTAAATTGATACCCTAGATTTGAAATCAAATGACCTGGATTCCTGCCTGTGACCTTGAGCGTGTCACTTCTTTATGAACCTTAGTTTCCTCCCTCATCAGGTGAGAGGGTTGGATATCCCTAAGGCTTCTTTCAAGCTTTAACTCTATTAATTTATAGTTTATTTGGATTCACAGTATGTAGCTTGGTATTTTGTGAATCTGTAGACAGGTTTGGGATATGAATTAATTGCACCTCAGTGTCTGGATTACAGGGCCTCTGAACCCTCGTAAATTCCCTTTACAGACCACAAGAAAAGTGTACCAGAGTCTTTGCTCTCAGGCTAGCAGTACAGTGGGAGAAACAAGATGGAAAGGTACAGGGAGCAGGTCAAATGCATGTCAGAGAGGTGGTAGCTGTGCAAAGGAGTTCAGAGAAGGGATCATAGAAGAGCCAGGGCTTGAGCTCACCCTTCCTACTTGGCCTGTACACACTTGAGCACAAATGGACTTCACTGTTGAAAATCGCTTTGCCCTCATCGATAAGTGATACTGACTACAGGCTTTTTTTTTTGGTAATGAAAAAGTAGTAAGTTGAAAATGGGAATAATTTTATGAAGAAATGCATTAAAATGATAGTTTCTTGAAGTCACTGAGAAAATATTTGGTGGTCACATTACACAATTTATACTTAACATAATAGAGCATTTCTATTTTTAAAGGACTTTACAAGTATTAACTGGTTTTTCTTTTAAAAAAAAGTTTTACTTTTATTTTCAAAGTTATGTTTATTTTTTTCAATTAATGAGGATTTATTTTCTCTCCTTTCCACCTTACCCCTACTGGGGGAAAAAATAACCCCAAACCATTGCAACAAATTGGCATAGGCAAGCAAAACAGAGTTCTTCAGTAGCCATGTCCAAGACTGTTTGTCTTATTTTGCATATTGAGCCCTTCCTCTCTTTGTCTTTAACTTCATTCCTTTGTAGTTATGGTTAACCACAGTATCCATCACAGTTCTTAAGTCTTTTTAAATTGTTTGGTTTTTTTCAGTGTTTAAAGAGTAAGAATTTTTGCCCTGATTCTGCTTACTTTACTCAGTATCAGTTCACACAAGTCTTCCTAGGATTCTCTGAAACTGTCCTTGTCATTATCCATCCTTTTTTTCTCATTGCTAATACAGAGAATAGATATGTAACCTCACATTAGTGGAATAGAGAGAGGAGAATTTCCTAAATGATTTGTTTTTAGGAGACTGTAGGGCAGTCATATATAAGAATTATGTACATCCCCAGAAGAGTTTAGGAGACACTTGAGGAAGCCTCTTCCCTTTTTCCCTTTCTGAATTATAAACTATCTTGACTTTCTCATAGCTAATTAACATTTATGAAATGTTGTTTGTGAAATACCCGTTACTAGCCGTGGTGAACTGTTATCAGTTGAGTTTCATTAACTTATGATCTAGAAGGCATTTTTCGTTGACACTGAAAAAGTTATGTATGGCTATTGTAGCAAAAAATAGTCACCTTCATCCGTTATAGGGAATAAAGGAAGATAAGTCATAATAAAATGAGAGGCAACTTTAAATTGATCTGTCCTCATATTGTTTTTGCTTTTAAATACTTTTTCTGGGTATTATTTTGGATGTTTACAGATGGATATAGGCATAGATATATGCAGACCTATACACATACATATGAACATCTGTAGGCTTATAGATAAACTCAGAATGTGCTAATGCTGCATATATACTTCCGGATTCGAGGGAGGAAGGCTTTTCAGTCCCCCTGAAGATCGTCTGGTGTTTTTCCCTAGGCAAAGTTTAAGGGCAAATTTAGGCCATTAAATATGTCTTGGGACAGCTAGGTAGGGAAGTGGATAGAGTGCTGGGCCTGGAGTTAGGAAGTCCACCTTCATTGCCTCACAGTGGTCTAGAGGTAGTAATTGCATTCCTGAAGTATATAAGGGGAGTACCAGCTTTTGAAGGTCCTACCACACTGAAAAATCTTTTGAGAACAGACCTGGCAATGGTTTGTGTGTCTTTCATCTGCAGAACAGTCTAGGTATATTTGGTGAAGCTGAATGGCAGAGTGGGATGAATTTTGGGGCCACAGCACCTCTTGAAAAACTTGTCACACCATAGAGGGGATGTGATTAACAGTGGGTGGTGGGATGTGTCTATCCTGATGAAATCAAAGCTCCTTTAAATATTGACTAATTGGAGTTAGTTGCCCTTAAGTAATGTAATGGATATTTGGGTATATGACTGATGTCTCTGGTATGGATGGTTCTAGGAGAAACATTGTTGGAGGCGCCTTTTGAATTGTTGAGATCACAGCTCTTATTGATGAATGAAAAAGAGGAGACAATAATGCTATAAGAACTTGAATGAGATTTCATTGGTTTGTGCAATTCCCAGGCTTTGTTTTACACATATTTACACATGCGTATATGTATGCATATATACACATTTAACTTATACTATAGTATACATATAATATGTCTATCTTAAGCAGAAAAATCTTTTAAAAAGTCTCAATTTTTCTTTTCTAAATCCTTGGATCCAGGCATTTAGAGTTAATATGAAGACCATAAAAATAGTGAAATAAATATTTGTGAGGATGTGAATCTTAAGCTTTTCATTCTAGAAGATAATTGTTGCCAATGTTTTTGCTTTTCTTGCTTTAAAAGATGAAATCTTGTTGATCATACTCAGTAAATACATGGTACTCACTACTCCCTTAAGGCTGAGAAAATGGTGAAATAATTATTTTGCATTTGTAAGGTGAAATTCAGGTCTGTGGATTGCTAAATGTGCCAGGCTAGTGTAAATACAATTCAAAATAAGGGGGAACATGCCCCCAAATTTTTTAAAGTCTAGGTTTCAAATGAAGTTAAGCAATACATTAAGATTTAGAAATGTTTTGAAGTTGTTTTAAATTGATTTTTTTTTCTTAATGTGTTATAGAAACTATTTTACTTGAAAAGAATAAGCTTTAAAGGATTATGTCAGATTTCCTTCAAGGTTGCAGTATTCTGGCTGCTAATTCTACTTTGGCATTATTTTGTTTACCATCGAATGAGGGAATCCCAAAGGGGTCTCTACTGGAGTTCCTCTTGTCTTGTTGACTGTAATACAGGTACCCTTAGCGTGCATAAACATGTTCTGGGTTGTTTGTCTTCCTTTATTTCATCCTTCCTTTAAAAAGGAATACCCACAACTTGACCTCTGGGAAATAAATTTCCACTTGGTAATCCTGTTGTTTTAAAACCTCGTGTTCTGTGAGATATGAGTATTTAGAGAACCAAAAAATTAAGAGATTTTATGCGTGAAAAAAAAATACATCAGCACATAACAGCAGTTTGGGAATGCCTGTGTCAGGGAATGTTTTTTTTATTTTTGTTTTTTATCTTTTATTTATTTATTTTTAGTTTTCAACATTCATTTCCACAAGATTTTGAATTCCAGATTTTCTCCCCGCCTTTCCCCTACCACACCCCAAGATATTGAGCCTACTGAATACCTCTTCCCCCAATCTGCTCTGTTTTTTATCCTCCCCCATTTCCCCTCCCCCCAACTTTCTAGTAGGACAGGATGGATTTCTATACCCCAGTGCCTGTATATCTTATCTCCCAGTTGCATGTAACAAAACAATTTTTTTTAGCATTTGTTTTTAAAATTTTGATTTCGACTCTCACAGTGTGCGCACTATGGAGAGGTTCTGCA
>CM053580.1:555405227-555430517 GCA_028627135.1 Pseudochirops cupreus
CCCTACCAAAAAGTGACATAGGAGAGAATAGACTGGGGGAGGGGGGAAACACTGGGATGGCTGTCTTGGGGTGGTGGGCGGGGGAAAGACGGGGAGAAAATATGTAACTCAAAAAAAATTTTAATAAAATAAATTTATAAAAAAAAATAAAATTTTGATTTCCACATTCTTTCCCTTCTTCCCTCCTCACCCACCCCCACTGGAAAGACAAGCAATTCAATATAGGTTGTACATGTGTAGTTAGACAAAACATTTCCATAGTAGTTGTATTGTGAAAGACTAACTGTATTTCCCTCCAGCCTATCCTGCCCTCCACTTACTCTATTTTCTACTTTGACCCTGTTCCTTTTCAAAAGTGTTTGCTTCTAATTACCCTCTCCCCCAGTCTGCCCTCCTTTCTATCATCCCTCCCTTATCCCCTTCCCTCCTACTTTCCTGAAGGGTAAGATACCCGCTTGAGTGTGTATGTTATTCCCTCCTTAAGCCAAATTCAATGAGAATAAGGTTGACCCATTCCCTTTTACCTTCCTGCTCTTTCCCTCCTTTGTAACAGTTTTCTCTTGCTTCTTTTATATGAGATAATTTACCCTATTCTATCTGTCCCTTTCTCCAATTATATTGCTCTCTCACCTCTTAATTTTATTTTTATATATTATCCCTTCTTACTCAGTTGATCCTGTACCTCTGTGTATACATGTATACACATATACACACTCACATATGTATTTATATACACACATACCCTGCTGTACATACATATATATGTATAAATACATCTATATTTCCTTCAACTGTCCTCATACTGAGAAAAGTCTCATGAGTTACAATTATCGTTTTTCCATGTAGGAACATAAATAGTTTAACTTTAATAAGTTCCTTATGATTTCTTATTCCTGTTTACCTTCTCATGCTTCTCTTGATTCTTGTATTTGAAAGTCAAATTTTCTGTTCAGTTCTGGTTTTTTCAACAAGAATATTTGAAAGTTCTTTATTTCATTGAATGACCATATTTTCCCCTGAAGCATTATACTCAGTTTTTCTGTGTAGGTGATTCTTGGTTTTAATCCTAGTTCCTTTGACCTCCAGAATATCATATTCTAAGCCCTTCGATCCCTTAATGTAGAACCTCCTAGATCTTGTGTTATCCTGGTTATGTTTCCACAATACTCAAATTGTTTCATTCTGACAGCTTGTAATATTTTCTCCTTGACTTGGGAACTCTGGAATTTGGCTAATATATTCCTAGGAGTTTTCTTTTGGGGATCTTTTTCAGGAGACTATTGGTAAATTCTTTCAAATTTCTATCTTGCCCTCTGGTTCTAGAATATCAGGGCAATTTTCCTCGAGAATTTCTTGAAGGATGATTTTTAACCTCTTTTTTTGATCATGGCTTTCAGGAAGTGCAATAATTTTTCTGTTATCTCTCCTGGATCTGTTTTCCAGGTCAGTGGTTTTTCCAATGAGATATTTCACATTGCCTTCTATTTTTTCATTTGTTTGGATCCGTTTTATAGTATCTTAATTTCTCATAAAGTCATTCGCTTCCTTTTGCTCCATTCTAAATTTGAAGGAATTATTTTCTTCAGTGAGTTTTTGAAATTCCTTTTCCATCTGAGCAATTTGGCTTTTTCAGGCATTCTTTTCCTCATTGGCTTTTTGGACTTCTTTTGCCATTTGAGTTAGTCTGTTTTTTTAAGGTGTATTTTCTTCAGTGTTTTTTGAGTCTCCTTTAGCAGACAGTTGACTCGCTTTTCATCATTTTCTCATTTCTCATTTTCTCATTCTCATTTCTCTTCCCAGTTTTTCCTCCATTTCTCTTGCTTGATTTTCAAAATCCTTCTTGAGCTCCTCCATGGCCTGTAACAAGTTTATATTTTTCTTAGAAGCTTTCGATGCAGTAATTTTGACTTCTGGTTCTATGTTTTGATTCTTGTTGTCCCCAAAAAAGGATTCTGTAGTCTGATTGTGCTGCATCTGCTTGCTTATCTTGCCAGCCAGTTACTTAACTTTTGATCTCTTTGCCACCATAGAACTCTTTCCAGAGTGAGAGAACTGTGTCTCAAATTGCTGGTGTTTTCACAGTTATCAGAGGTCTGAGGAGGAAGCCCTTTCTGCAGCCACCACAAGTTCTGGCACACTGGCCACACACCCCAGGACCACCACCCAACACTGCAACCCAGATCCAAGCAGGTCAAAGCAAGAGCAATTACCTTCTGAATGATTGCTTGGTCCCCCTATGATCTGCAGGATCTCCAGAGGCAGCCATGCAGCAGCAGCTACAGCCATCACCACCATCCCCCTCTGCCACCTCTCGCCCTGGTGGCAGGCGCCAGCTTGTGCAGAGATCTATCTAGTTCCAACAGAGTTCCCTCCTGACCTTTTACTTTTTCTTTGGTGTTTATGGGTCGAGAAGTCAGGAAACCACCACAGCTGCCAGAAGTCTGCTCTGGCTGATCTGTGCTGCTGGTGGTTAGGGCCACCCCGGGTCTGGGCCTGGGTCTGGGTGGTTCACGCGGGACTGTGCTCGGCTCCCAGCATGGTGCTAGAGTCCCTGTTGGCCTGCCAGCCTGCCTCCAGCAGATTTGTTTCTCTCTGTCACTTTGTGGGTTCTGTAGCTCTAAAATTTGTTTAGTCATATTTTACAGGTATTGGAGGTGGTTGGAGCGGAGCTCATCCAAGTTCCTGCTTTTACCCTGCATCTTGGCTCTGCTCCCCCCCCCCCGCCCGGGAATGTTCTAAAATCAATGAAATCTCTTTTAAGTTTTTATAGTATTTTTATAGTCCTTTTTTTAAAAAAAAATCTATTATGTTTGCATGCCCAATATTTATATGAATCTTTGCTGTAATCACTTAAAAAGGACTTTTTAGCATCAAAGATCATAGCCTGTTCATGTCCTTAAAGGTCACTACTGGGGGTCCACTGAATGAATGTTCTCTTTTACTTTGTCCTGATATTATGGTAGTACTGCGTACCAGTGGAGTGTGATAGACCTCCATCTTTCCTCTCTTGCTCTTACCACGTGATTGGCCCATCGTTTCCTATTCTTATGCAATCCTTATCTTGTTCTTAGGCAATCCATCTTTGATGCCCCATTCTTTGGTATTTCTCTTCTGATTCTGTGTGGCAGCCTGCTCACACCCACTATGTACTTCTCCATTACTCTTTGTGTATAATACTTGTTTTTAATTCTTAGGAGGCTTAGGGGTTGTTTCATACATCATACTCATAAAATTTTCCATTACAAGGTTCAAGAGTAAAGAATTTAATGAAAGGAAAAAGCGAAAATATTGGGAAAATGTATTTAGATTTGTGATTTAATAAGAGATAACAGAATAACCCTTGACTATCTACTTAGTGAGCAGGGATTTCTTTTTTCTCTCTAATTTTGATAAATTAATGTATATATATCTTGGCAGCAGTATGATTTAATGAAAAAACCCAACCCCACTAGAATTAGAATTTCAAGGCCTGGGTTGGTTTTTAGCCCTATTACTAAAGGCAAGTTCCTGCCCCCCCCCCCCATTCTAGTGTCTTCCCTTTGTCAGTTATATCAGTTTTATCTTGTGTACAACTTGTTTGTGGGCAGCTGAGTGACACAGTGGGTAGAGATCTGAGCCTAGAGGCAGATAGATTTCTCTTCCTGTGTTCAGATCTGGCCTTAAACAGTAGCTGTGTGACCCTGGGCAAGTCACTTCATCCTGTTTGCCTCAGTTTCCTCATCTGTAAAACGGGCAGAAGAAGGAAATGGCGCACAACTCCAGCATCTTTGCCAAGAAAACCCCAGGTGGGGTCCTGAAGAGTCAGACACAGCTGAATAACAGCAACATAGCTTGTTTGTACGTATTTGTTAAGTCCTAGTTGTCTCCTTTGGACTCTGGGCTTCTTCAGGGCAGGGACTGCCTTTTTTGCCTTTCTTTGCATTTCCAGTATTTGGCACAATGTTTGACTGTAGTAGGTGCTTTATTATTGTTCATGACCTTTTGGGGTTTTCTTGGTAAAGATACTGAAGTAGTTTGCTATTTCCTTCTATAATAGATTAAGGCTAACAGAGGTTAAGTGACTTGTCTAAGGTCACACAGCTTGTAAGTGTCTGAGGCCAGATTTGAACTCAGGTCTTCTTGACTCCAGGCCCAGCACTGTATCCACCTAACCATCTAGCTGTCCTCAACCCTTATTAAGTGCTTAGTATGTGCCAGGCACTCTGCCAAGTGATTTATGATTCCCGCATCAACCTTGGGAGGTAAGGTGCCATTATCCCCATTTTATAGATGAGGAAACTGAGGAAAACAGAGGTTAAGTGACTTGCCTAGGGTCACACAGCCCGTAGGCATCTGAGGGTAAATTTGAATTTAGGTCTTTTTGACTCCCAAGTCCAGGGCTCTTTCCACTGTGCTACAGAGCTGGAATTTACTGTGTTTGGTACTGGGGATGTAAATACCCAAAAATCTAGACCAGAGTATCTGCAAACTGCCTTTTTTTATAGGGCCCATGAACTATAGTTGTTAACTATGAAAAATAGTTGTTATATTTTTAAAAACAACAAAACTTCATTGAAAAATATGAAAACCATTCTTAGGTTGCCCCAGGCCTTTCTTTGCTGACCTTTGATGTAGGTCAGCCTTCAAAGAGCTTTCGTTCTGTTGGAGAGGACAGCCCATCCAAGGAAACAGTAGCCAGGAAATGGGAAGTCACAGGTCACAAATTTGGGAAGTTGGGCAATAGAGCAGTCTGTTAACACAAGCTTTCATAAGAAAATGGTAGAGCTGATTTGTTACAGTTCTGAGAGAGAGAGAGAGAGAGATAGAGAGAGAGAGAGAGAGAGATGGAAAGTCCCAGTGGGGAGAAGGAGAATATTTGTGCCCCAGAGGCCTGGTGTGGATGGTGGATCTACAGAAGGGTCTGAGGGCTGGGAGGGAATGGTTACAGTGAAGAAGAGAAGGCATGACCCCAGGGACCAAACTGGGGCAGGCACAGCCTGTAGCAGTCCAGGTTGAAGGCCAGCAGCATTCAGAGGGACGTCTGTGAAAGGTGCAAGTATCCCCAGGGTTACTGTTAGCTGTGTCATCAACTCTCACAGACTTAGATAGTGGCTCGTACAGATGATGCCTAAAGGGATGTGAGTCAGCTAGGTGGTGCTTACTGCCTCAGACACTTGTTATCTGTGACCCTGGATAAGTCAAGTAAGCTCTTAGCCTCAGTTTCCTCATCTGTAAAATAGCACCTACCACAGAAGGTCATTGTGAAGATCAAATGAAATAACGTGTAAAGCACTTCACAAACCTTGACACACAATATACACAGTTATTATTGTTACTATTATTATGCTCTATATATCCAGTCCTGTATCTCTCTTGAGCTCCACTCCCTTATCACTGTGTCTTTTTAGAGGGTTTGGGTGTGATGGGAATAGAATGGAATGGAAAAGCATTAGTTAAGCAGCTATTGTTCCAGTGTGTTATGGGCTCGAGGCACCAATAAGCCTTCTAGACAGTTTCTGCTCCCAAAGACCTCATGTTTTAAGTAGGGGAGATACCAGGTAGAGGAGGGTGGAGGGTTCAGCAGATGGACCAGCTTTCTGTTGGAGCTTTTGAATTGAATATACTGTAGGTACATCAAGCTCCACTTTTCCTCCAGCCCCACTTCTCTTTCAGACATTCCTATTTCTGCTGAGACTATTACTCTCCTAGACACCCACGTTTAGAACTTTAGAGTTGTTCTCCAATCCTCTGACTTCCTCACCCCATATAGCCATTCAGGTGCCACGTTTTGTTGATTCTGCCTCGACGGTGTCACTCACATTGGTCTCTTTCCCTCACTTGGTCACCCTCCAGATTCAATCCCTTTTTGCCTCTCAGAGCCTGTACACCTGCGGTGAGCTTGTAACTGGTCTTCCTGCCTAAGCCGCTTCCTTTTCCAGTTCATAAAGTGAACATTCTTGATCACATCACTCCACTACTCAACACATTCCAGTGACTCCCTAGTACCTCGATGGTCAAATACAAACTTCTTTTTTCCATTATCTGACTCCAACCCTTCCCAGGCTTATTATACGTTCCTCCCTTTCCAGTCATACTGGAGGAACGTACTGTTCCTCAGAAACAACACTCCTATCTACAGTCTCCAGGCTTTTGTACAGGCTGTCACTCATGTCTGGAATGGAGTTACTCCTCATTCTGCCTCTTAGAATCGCTAGTTTCCTTGTCTCTGCTCAGGCTTTACCTTCTCCATCAGATCTGTCCTGATTCCTTCTTCCCTGAAAATCATATCGTGTTTATGGGTTTGTTGGCCACCTTCCCTCCATCCTGCTGCTGTGCCTTGACCTCCACCCAGCGCTAGCTCCAGGGCCTTGGGCTTGCTTCTGACTGATAAGCATCCATAACATCAAGGCAGACCCAGATGCCTCATGCTGCTCTTCGGCCACTTTCGTGCCTTGTCACCCCCAAACAAATGCTTCTCCTACCCAGCTTTCCAACTCTGGTGCTGAGATCCAACACTGTCATTACTGGTGAACACATTTCAGTCAGTTATTGTATGACTCCGTTCACCATCTCCAGGACTTGTCAGGCCAGAGTTCTCCTCTCTGGTTGCCACTTCCTCTGTGTGGTGTTCCCTATGAGAATATCAGAATATTGAGCTTCTTAAAGATTTGGGCTGTCTTATTTTTTGTATTTTTATGTCTCACACTTGGCACAGTGTCTGGAACAGCCTGAGCATTTAAGAAATGATTTTTAATTCATTCATATATGATTTATCTACTTGTCTTTGTACATGTTTATCCTTTATAGAACTCAGTAATAATAGTGACAACAACAACATTTATATATCACTTTGAGATTTGTAAAGCACTTTACATCCTGTTGTGTTGTTTCAGTTGTGTCCGACTCTTCGTGACCGCATCGGGGGTTTTCTTGGCAAGGATATTGGAATGGTTTGCTTTTTCATTTTCCAAGTCATTTTACAGATGAGGAAGCTGAGGTAGCTGTCTAAGTTAAGGGACTTGCCCAGGGTCACACAGCTAGTAAGTACCTGAGGCCAGATTCCAACTCAGGAAGATGAATCTTCCTGACTTCAGGCCCAGCTCTCTCTCCACTGTACCACCTAGCTGCCCCACTTCATATATATATAGGCATGAAGTAACTTGACCCTGGTTTACATCTTTACTCTAGGCCTAGTCCTTCTTTCTGCCTCTTTCTTTTCTTTTTCTTCATAATCATCATCATCTCCAACACGTAGCATAGTGTCTGATAGATAATAAGTAAATTATCAGTACTTGTTGATTGCTCCACTTCTTCCCTTGGCTTTTCATTGACTACAGCTGGAGAAACAGTAACTCTTTATCTGCAATTTAGTCACTTAACTGTTGATTTATCATGACATACTTCTAGAATTCTCCAAAAAATCTGAAATTTCATTGAAGTAGGCAGGCCTTCTACCTATGCCGATCACAACTCTTACCTGCTTTAACAAATGGTTTCAGGACTTGTAACAAAATAAGAGGAAGCATCCTCTGGGGAGTCTTCCATTGATGGGCCTACTTAAGCTGCTGTAGGCTTTGTCAAACCTCTGCCCAGCTGGCATAGCCTCAGAGCGCTAAGGATCCCCTCCATGCTGTGATGAAGCATTAAAGTAGGGGTTTGGTGGAGGAATCCTGAAGTAATGATACAAATTTCAAAGATGAGAAGAAGATACATTCATTCCAAAAGTAGGTACGTGCAGAGTACTGTAGCAAGCAATGAAGACTTCCAAAAGTTACAAAAGTCACAATCCCTGCCCTGTGGGAAATTCGGGGGCCCAAAATGCAAACGTGTGAAACAGTGACTTGTATGCTGCCTAGTGTAGCGAGGGCAGAAAGGAGCGGCCTGTGTGGTGAGTACTCCAGGAATTCCATGAAGGGAGACGCCAGCGTGGCCTGGAATAGACAGGGAAGGCTTTCTGGGATAGTCTGAATTTGCCCTGAACCCCAAAAGCCAATAGAATTGACAGAAGAGGAGCATTCCAGGTTGGGGAAAGTGAAGCCCTAGAATGAGCTGGTTTGGAATAGAATCAACAATTCTTTATTTTGCTTAATTTATGTACAGTTTTATTTAGTGTGGGAAGAGTGGACTATAATAATCAGTGAAAAAACATTTATTACATGCTTCCTGTGTGCCAAGTACTGTGCTGAGCCCTGAGAATACAAGAGATGGTCTTTCTTCCCAAGGAATGCACAGTCTAGTGAGGGAAGCAACATGCAAACAAATGTGTCCAAACAAGCTTATAGGCAGGATAGACTAGTGACAGTCAGCCATGAGAAGATTGGGAAAGGCTTTCACACAGAAGGTGGGATTTTAGCTAGAACTTGAAGGAAGCCAGAGAAGCCAGGAGATGGTGATGAGGCAGAGAATTCTGGGTATGGGAGACAGATACCAAGTCCCTTCCTCATACTTATTGGCATAAATGGTGTACAGATGAGAGAATTCAGAATAAATGCCTTGTCCAAGGTGACACAAGTAGTACATGTCAAGTAAATTTGAACTCAGGGCCTCGACTCCAGGGCCCGTGATCATTCCACTGTCCCACACTTTGAATGCCCTCTAAATCTTCTTTCCTCTAGGTTAAATGTCCTTAGTTCCTTCAGCTGAGCCTTATATGACATGCCTCCAGTCCTTCCCTTTCCTTCTTGTTGCCCTCTGAATTCTCTTGATTCACTTCATCAGCAACCTTGCTCAGATGTGAAGCTCTGGTTTAGGGAGGGTTTTCTCCTTTACCACTCTGATAACATTAAGTCACAGTGACATACTTGACCTTGTTCACAAATATGAGGTTATAATTTGGGCCAGAACCTACATCTTCTGCTCTCTAATGTGCCGTACACTAACATTTATTAAGGAGGTAGGAAGGCAGCTATACTGGACTGAGGCCATCTTCAGAGTCAGGAAGACTGGGTTCAGGTCCCATCTGTATGATCCTGGGTAAGTAAGTACTTAACCTCTCAGTACCCCAGGCAACTTCTCAAGACTGTAAGTTATAGAATAGCTGCTCATCTGCCTTGGTAGAGGGACCTTCATCAAAGGAAATTGCTCACACCAATAAAATCTTAGATCTAGACAAAAAAAGGTACCAGGTATTTTGCTAGGCTCTTGGGATATAGAGAAAAAAATGCAGTTGTCTGCTTGGCTTCTTTGGGAGCTTACAGTCTATTAGAGGCAAAGGGAGCAGCATGTTCCTAGATGTTCCAGCTGCTCATATATGGGATATATAAGTACTGTTAGTGGGAGTGGGAGGAAGACAATGGCAGCTGGGGTAGGGAGTGGGGATCAGGATATGCCTCATGTAGGAGGTGACAGTTGACAAGAGCCTTGAAGGAAGCTAGGAATTCAGAGGAGTGGAGTTTGTTCCAGGTGCATTGGATGCCTTGTGCCGAGGTTCTAAGAAGGGATGAGGAATGCGAGGAGGCCAGTTTGGTGGAATATAGAATGCATGAAGAAGAGTCATGTGCAGTCAACCTGGAATGGTAGTGTGGATCTGGATATGGTTTATCCTTGGGGCAAGAGGGAGCCACTGAACCATCTTGAATAGGGGAGTGGCTCATATATGTGCCTTAGGAAGATGTGTTTGGCAGTTGGATGGAGGCTGGATTGGAGAGGAGATAGACTGGAGGCAGGGCACCAAACCCAAAGCTCTTGTATGGAAGTGGTGGGGGCCTGAATAAGGACTTTGCTGTATAGGTAGAGAGAAAGGGATGGAGGTTGTTGATGACATGGCAGCAGAATCTGTGAGATTTGGATATTGTCGAGGGAATGGGAAGAGTCAGGGATGGCTCCAGGCTTGTAGTGTGATTGCAATGTCCTCAACAGAAAGGGGGATATCATTGAAAGACCCAAGGAGAAATAGCCTTTGGACCATTGTAGTTTTTTTTTAAGCTACTTGTGTTTTTGGTACATCTATTATTTGCAAAATGTTTTATAATTTACTAAGTGCTTTCATTTAAATTATCTTTTTTTTTCATTTTTACAACCATCTTATAAGGTAGATGGAGGGTTAGTCTCATCTGATAGATGGGGAAACGAGGGTTCTAAAGTGTTAAGTGAACTATCTAGTTAGTATCAGAGATAGCTAGTATAGTGATAGTGTTGCTGCTGATAGAACTCAGTTCTTATGACTCCTAATTTGTTGATCACACTATATCATATATGTGACATAAAAGCTCAAAGGAAACTTGTATTAACCATTTAGTTCAACAAGTTAGCATGGTCAGGGTTCATTCACAGTATAGATAGATGAAGTGTTTATTGAGCATCATGTGTCAGATGGCATGTTAATTGTTGGGGATACAAATAAAACGACAGCCTCTACCCTTCAGACAGTCTTCACCTTTCCATTGTTAATAGGAGAAGACAACAGATAAAGAAGGGGAGGGAGGGAGGGAGACAGGGGGAGAGAAAGAGAGAGAGAGAGGGAGAGAGAGAAGGAAAGAGAGAGAGGAGAAGAAGAAGAAGAAGAAGAGAGAAGAAAGGGAAAGAATGGAGAAAAAAGAGGGAGAGAGTATGAGTGTTGGTGTGTCTAGGAGTGAGTGAAAAAAGATGTAGCTAGGGTCCTTTCTAAAATGATAGTCTTAGGTGAGGAAGCCACCAATCATGAAAGCAGTACTAAGGGTAGAGGTTTTGGGAGGAACGGGAAGGAACAAGGCGGCAGGTGAAGAGAAGGAGTCTGGAGAGAGAGTTTTAAGTATATGAGTTGAAGCATGGTTGGGGTCCTTCCTAAAATGGTGTTTAGGTAGTTTATTTTACACAGTGGGAGAATCCTTCCCCTCCACTACCCAATACAAAACAACCCAGACAAACAACTAGACCCTTCCATGGATATATTCCTTAACCCAAATCGAATACCTCAAAACAAAAACGGGGACCAGATAAGAAAATGATCATGGATCAGTGTAACTCATCACCATCCAAGTGGATGTTCCTTCCAAGTTCTATTGGGTAAATAGTGTCATCCTAGTATATAGATTTAGAAAGTTCTAGTAGACCTTCCAGTGGTCTCTTGTTCTAGGTCCTGCTTTTAGGCATTGAAACAATTCAGTACCTGGAATTATTTAGTCTCTTCTTGGACATTGCCACAGATGGAAAGAAACCATGCCATTTTACTTTAGCTCACCAAACAGTTCTTATCTCCTGCTGTGTATTCTCAGAGTGCTCAGTGCTAATAAAAGCATGAAAAGCAACCATTTCTATCAGGGAGCTTACTGTCTAATAGGAAGGAAATGAGTTGTACAGATACGGGTGAAGGAGAGATTCAGATAGTTTTCCATACTAGGGTTTCATCATCCTGATAAAAAAAGCTGTTCTTGAACAGTCATTCAGTATTGGTATAAACATCCTTCATCTATTTAAAGACAGAAGAAGGTGCCCTCTTCCCCTCCCTTCTCCCCTCCCCCTCCCATCTTCCTCCCCTTACAGCTAAAGGACCCTAATTCCTTTAGCTTTTCCTTTAAGTCACTGAGCTAATTTGCTCAGGCAGGTTTGTTAAGTATAGTTTCACTAGGCTAAAGAGGAGAGTGTTTGAAAACAATGGGAAGATAATTAGTCTCTCAAACGTGGTCAAAATGATTTAGCTAAAGTTGGGACTAGGATGAATGCAGCAGTTCTTTCTTCACATACCTTTCATGTAGTTGATGGTGAGATCAAAGGTTACTTCCATATTTTGGCCAGTTTCCTCAAATTAGTCAGTGAATGGGGCACTTCATAGTGCACTCTGATTGAGACCAGCCAAAGTCATTCTGGATTCCTTGTCTTTCAGACTACCAGAGATAATGATGGAAAGTTTAGAACACATCACCACTTAAGCTTTCACAGGGTTAGCTTCAAGCCAGCCAGCTTCTCTAGTCAGTCTCAGAGGAAAAGAATTGAGAACATTTCCCTATACCATCTCTTTTCCAGTTGCTTCATTTTCTGTTATCCAATTTTAGTGTTTCCCCCATTGGATATTGTAATGGATTTTTTTTGTTATGGGATTTTTAACAGTCTAATAGATAGCAGCTTCTGCTTGACACTTTATTTTTCCTCTGTCTTGTTATGTTATGATTGTATCCTTGCTATCCTGTGATATGTATTTCTCTTCTTCGGTTGACCTCATCCCAGTCTTCCAAACAGCTAACAAATTGATATTCCTGAAGTATAGATCCATCTGTGGTACCCCTCTTTCTTAATATACTCTGGTAACTCTCTCTTGCCTCCAGTAGTAAATAAAAATTCAGTTTGACTTTTAAAATTTTTCTTGTCAGCCAGTAGAGCTGTACGGTCAAAATTACAGGGACTTTGGAAGGTGAGGATCCAGAATTAGTTGCTGCGTTTGTCTCTTCTGCCTGCGTGAGAAATTGGAGAAAACGGTTTATTCTGTAAATGAGGAAGCTGGATAAGATGGCCTCTTAAAACAAAGTAGATAGAGAGGCAGGACCTAGCAGTTGGGAGAATCTGGAAAACCTTCCCTGGGTAAGTGGTGCTGGAAATGTACCTGAAAGAAAGAGGATTCTCTGGTGGAGATGAGAAGTGAGGACTGGCCAGTGCAAAGCCTCAGAGGCACTCAGATAGAGGGCTATGTGTTAGGGAGACAAGATCCTGGAACTGGGTCTTCAAATAGTATGGGAAGGAGAGTGCTTAAATGAGGGCAGAAAGATAGGGTGGGGTTAGTTTGTGAAGGGACCTCAAAGGGTAAAGAGAGGGAATTTATATTCCAGCCTAGAGGCAATAGGGAGTCACTGGAATTGATTGAGTAGGGGAGTGAGATCAGATCTGTGTTTAAGGAAAATGATTGTGGCAGCTTTGTATGAAATATACCAGAGTGGCCCCATACTTGAGGCAGTGAAATTGATTATAGTCTAGATGAGATGTGATGAGGTCCTTAATTAATACGGTAACACTGTGAGTGAAGATCAGGAGGTTGGATGCAATAGAAATTGTAGAGATAGAAGAAGGACAAGCTTTGACAACTGCTAGATAATCAGATAAGATGGAGGGAGAATGAGAAGTTGAGGGGGCTACAAAACCTAGGAGCCTGGAAGCTGTTTGTGACTGAAATATGGTTTGTCCTTCATTCTCCAAGATGACCATGACAATAGGAAGGTGATACCTTGACTTGTAATTGACTTTGACCTATGTGAGGGAGGGCTGTGCAAAGTCACCAGCCTCACTTTCTCCTCTGAAGCCATCAGGGTCCAGTGATCCAAATCAGGATGACCCCAATGCAGTGGGAGACCTTGACCTTTTTAAGCTAAGGTCTCTCCCAGGTCTAAGTTTGACTGATTCAGTGCCCACTCAGTGATTGACTAGGTAAGAAAAAAGGCAAAGAATGACCTCTTTTAGCTGGTTAAACAAAATCAATTTGGGAGGGGAAGACCCTCAGGGTTTCTGACCAAAACAGAAACGATTGCTATTTACACTGACTCTGAGCCATCTGGGCCCAAACAGTGACCAAGTGAGGCTTGGGCTGGGACTTGTTGTTAGCCTATCTGTGAGAGCCAGAGTGATTTACATTTAAGGCATGGTCCTTAAGGACTGAAAGAGAGAGGTTTGGAAGAGAAGAGGATTTGGAAGGAGTAGGAGCAGTGGAGGTGGGTGGTGGGAGTCATGTAGGGTTGATGTTGGCACAAGGTGAGGGATTAAAGGATTTGATAGTAGAGGACAGTGGAGGCCTGAGATGAGGTCAGAGCTGGGGCAGTGTCCTGAAAAAGTACTGATTTGTGGAGGCGTTAGCGGTCATGATGAGAGAAAAGAGCTAGAATAAAGGAATATCAGAGTATTTGTTGGAGGAAAAGAAACGTGTGTGGGTAACAGTGGGGTTGAGGGTGTGACCATCCCTGTAAGGGGCTGAGGTGGAACTCTAGGTCAAAGGGGCAACTAGGTGGCACAGTGGAGAGCATCAGCCCTGGAGTCAGTAGGACCTAAGTTCAAATGTGACCTCAGACGCTTGATGCTTAGCAGCTGTGTGATCCTGGGCAAATCACTTAACCATGAGTGCTTTGAAAAAAAAAAAACAATGACGGCAAAGGTGGTCAGGAGATTTGGAGAGGTTGGGAAGTCAGGGAGCTTAAAGGATCATCGACCTGAATGAAGTCTTCTAGGATAAGGACAGGAATTGCAGAAGAAGAAGATGGTGGGCCAGGGGATGAACTCCTTGAGAAAGGAAGGAAAGTGACCTGACCACTGGTACCCAGCAGCTACCATAATTGGAAATAGGTGGGAGATTTTAATAGCGGGAACTTCAAAGGAGGAGAGGATGCCAGATGATGGTGGATAGCAATTATGGACACGCCTATTACTCCATCTTTAACACTGTGCTCCTGCCTTTGTAGGCTTAGAGCATGTTGCTCTCCTTCACCACTCTTAAGTTCTAGCCATGCTGGCCTTTCTGTTGCACCCCAGAAACAACACTCCCGCCCTGAGCTTTTGACCTCCACATAGGCTGGGCTCCATGCCTAGAACACACTCCTTCCTTTGCTCTGCCTCATAGACTCCCTGGCTTTCTTCAGTGCTCAACTCTAGTGTGATACCTCACAGGAAGACTGTCCTGCCCCACCCCTGTTGCCCCCCTCCCCAGTTGGTATGTTCTTGTTGAATTGAATTGAATCATCAGATTATTATCCCGGGTGGAATGTAGTTGAATTCTTCCTCACTTGAAGTCCTCAAGCAAAGGCTGGATGACTACTCCAACTTTGGTTTAGAAGGGAACAAGAATTTCACTTTGGGTTGGACTTAGTGACCTCTGAAGTCTCTCCAACTTTGAAATTCTCTGATTTCTTATAGGCCAAGACTATCAATCAATCAGTCATTAAATATTTGTTACATTCTTCCTGTGTGTCAGGTACCATGTTAAGTGCTGGGGACACAAAAAGAAGCAAAAGACAGTTCTTGCCCCCAAGGAGCTTATAATCTAATGGGGGAGACAATATGCAAGCAGATTTTTACAAAGCAAGCTGTATACAGGATAAATAGGAAATAATTAAGAGAGGTAAGGCACCAGAAGTAAGAAAGGTTGGGGAAGGGTTCATCATGTAGAAGGTGGGATTTTAGTTGGAACTTGAAAGAAACCACAGGAGTCAGTAGATGGGGTTGAGGAGGGAATGCATTTCAGCCATGGGAGACAGCTGGAGAAAATGCCTAGCGCTGAGATGGAAGGTCTTATTCACAGAACAGCTGGGAGGCTGGTGTCATTGGATCGCAGAGAACGTATCAGGGAGTAAGGAGTCAGAAGACTGGAAAAGGCGGGGCTAGACTGTGAAGGACTTTGAATGCCAAGCAGAACATTCTGTATTTGCTCCTGGAGGTAGTGAGGAGCCCACAGGAGTTTATTGAGTAGGAGGATGATATGGTCAGACCCGTATTTTAGGACAGTCCCTTTGGTGGCTGAATGGAGCATGGATTAGAGTGGGGGAAGGCTTCAGGCCGGCAGACCCACCAGCAGCTATTGCAGTAGTCCAGGTGTGAGGTGATGTGGGCATACAAGGGGTGCGGGGGTTGTTGGAGGAGCCGAGAGAATGTAGTCAAGACATATGACAAAGGTGAAATCAATAGACCGTGACAGCTTGGATTGTGGGGGGTGAGAGACAGTGAGGAGTCCAGGGTGCTCCTAGGTTGGGCTCCTGAGGGCCTGGGAGGATGGTGGTGCCCTTGCCAGTATTAGGGAAGGGAAGAGGGAGAGAGAATGGGTTCTGAGAATCTTATTTTTGTTTTTGTATTCCCCCACATTTAGCACAGTATTTTGTATACAGTAAGAATTTAATAAATAAGTGTTGGTTGTAATGAAAAGTTGCCCCACGTTCCTTTAAAATACCAATGTTAAAGTCTGTTTCTGGTCCTCACCCAGAAATTCATTATTATTCCTTTAATTTTGCTTCCTAATAGCTTGGTTTTGTTGTTTATCACTAGAGCCATAGTTCTGGCTTTTAGCATGATGAGAAATAATCCATAAGAAAAATTTGCTCAGTTTTAGTTGATGTTTGAGAAAGTGGCTTTAAAAAAAAAACCCTCAGTGTTTTATAGAAAAGTTAGCCAATGATATGTGTTGTTATTGATATCTCCAGAGAGAAGAGGATACAGAGAGTTAATATTTATTTTGGACACCTGAAGACCAAAAAAAACCAAACATGAGGGGGTTTATGTAGATAAAATTCATGCTTCAAAACTGTTCAGCTGATATAGTTCATTTGAATTCCTTGCCCCTCCATACTCCCTACGCCAACCAGCTGAAACGTGGAGATCAAAGGGCTACAAAATTAAATTATGAGAGGTTGAAGTAGTAGGAACCTTCTAGGGAGTCATACTCACTTACTTTACAGATGAGGAAAGAGGCCTGTAGGAGTAATTTGCCTAAGGTTACTCAGCTTAGAAGTGTCTGAAGGTAGATTTGATCTTGGGGCTTCCTGACTTCCAGGCCAGTATTCTCTGCACTATTACCTGCTTCCTCTCCAAGTAGTTGTCATTGGTTACATTTTGAGGTTCTAATAAATTAAATTAAGCAAAGTACTTTAACAAACTGTGGTTTTGTTTCCTGAGCAGATGCATCTCCTAATACGTGTCTGACTTTTAAATACTTACCCCCCTTTCAGTGTAAGAGTAATGAAGATGGAGAAACAACTGTTGTCGTTGAAAAGGACCATTTCATGGATGACTTCTTCCACCAGGTAAGATGCTTAAAGGAACAGACAGCTTGGGAACATGTTCGTGTAGATCAGTGTTTATAAGTGTGCAGTTCTCAGGTTCGGAGAATATAGGATTTTGGCAAGTTTGTGTTTGAATGAAAACTGGAATCAGAAATAGTAATAGTTAATATAGGGAGAAAATGTGGATTTTACTGTTTTTACATCACTCAACCTAAGTAATGTTTGATCAGACCCATACCATTTCCATCTTTTGAAATTAAACCTTTAAGCAGATAATTTAGATTTCATCAGATATCAAGGAGTGATGTGTCAACTTGATTTTCCATTTTTTTGGAAGCTTTATTTAGTTTTCATCATGTATGAAGGACTAATCAGACTTCTTTTTTGAAAGAATCACACTGTATTGGAATACATTGAGTTATGGTTACTCCCATTACTGTATTCATGGTATAGTCATTTCTGATACATTATCAATACCAGTTTTCCACAATATATGCATTTCCTGATATATGTGAACTTAGTTACATATTAAATTTCTAATATAACTTCATTTCAACCACGTAGTTGCTATTTTTGCATAATGAAGAGAACAGGAAATTAATAATTTAAAGATATCAAAAAAAGATGACTTAGTTGGAAATTAAAATGGACTAGAAAGTATTTGATTTCCTGATTTCACTTTTGTAGCCAGCTTCCACAATGCACTGCTCTCTTTTACTGCTTTATCGGTACCTGTTAGTCATCTAATAGTAAGTCTCTTGTATCTCCTTTGTAAGGTGTCATTAGTGTGTTGGGCTTTGCTCCTGTTATCTGTAAGTCTGTAAGTGATTGGCCCTACTTGTTTGTTTTGAAATACATTTCTTGAAAAGAAGAACCTCATACAGCATTGAGCTTTGCTGTTATATTTCAGTGAGAAGATGCATTAGTTCATTGAATCCTGTTCACTTGGAATCTTTTTTGGGAATAGATCTTTGCCATCAGTGCGAAGGATACAAAAATATGATCAGATTATCCCTAGATTATGAAATTGTTAGTTTAACAGTAACTAGCTTTATAAAGTGAACTCTTATTCTAATTTGATTGTCAGCTAAATTGACTGCTCTTAAAAAAATCACCACTGAGACTAATGTAGAAGAGTTATTTACTATGGTAGATGTCTATTCTATGATAATGTCCTTTAGATTTTAAAAATAGTGTAGCACACTGAAGAAGAGAAAGTTGTGATTTGAAAGAAATTCAGTTTTAGTGAATATAATTTGTAATGGGAATGGCAGAGAATCTGTCTTTTGTTCATAATGAACATGAGTGAATGGCAGTTGCACTGCAGTCATTCTGAGGATGTTGATATATAATCCTTAGGTCTGCACCTAGTTATTGCTGCATGTGATGGTACCGGCAGAGTTAATAGAAAATTTTGTTAATACTTCCTCTGATGGAAGCTTACAATTGCATTTTCTTTTGGGTGCGAGTTGTTGAGGACAGCAGTGTCAGCATGAGCTTGTATATGAAGTAACTCAGAACTGTCATTGCTTTTACGCTAACCTTTTTTTAAAAAAATGGTAAGTTTTTGGAAAGTATATGTATTTAATTTTTTATATGAATAATAAAATTAGTATGCACTATTAATAAATGAAGGAGTATAGAAATGCCACAAACTATGTATAAAATTAGAAATGTTATCAAGACCTAAAGATCTGTGATTTCATCCACGTGAGTGCTTTCTCCAGCAACAGATATCAGAGTCCTTTCTTGCTGACCTTGTAGTCTCTTCTTAACTTCGGGTTCTTGGAGGTTATCCCATTGGAGTGCAAACTGTTGGAGCAGCTCACAGCCTCAAAAGGCTTTCAGAACTAGCTCTGAGATAGAAGGGCTATCTCCTATCCAGAAACCAATCTGGAGAGAGGCACATAGAGGGAAGCTCAGCACCCAAGCCACTTGGTGGTTTTTTAAAAAGTGACAGTGACCCATTTGACAGATAAAAATACAAATTACTCCTCATTGCTTTTACTTCCCCACAGTGACAGTGGTAGAGAGATAGCCTGGGGCAGTGGGAAGAGCATTTGATTTGGAATTTCAGGACCAGGGTTCAAATCCTGGCTCTACACAAGTTGTCTCTGTGGGCCTCAGTTTCTTCCAATGTAAAATTTGGATGGCTCCTGCAGTCCTCATTGTCTGTCAGTCTTGAATCCTGTGACCTTAGACAACTCACATCATTTCCCTGGGCCTGTTTTCTCATGTATAAAATGGGTCTTGGATGTGATTCTGATGTTGGCCCTGATCACAGCCTCCTCTCTGCTGATATAACCTTTAAGAACATAGCTAAAGCATCGAAGTAGGACTTTAGAGTGGGAAATTACAGCCATTGAAAATAAGCATAACTGCACGTTTGAACATTCTCCATCACGTGAGTTTGGGAAGTGGAACTGATCCCTCCTTTCAATAGAGGAAGCTACTGAGCAAAAGCAATGATCAGAACAAGCTGTCTTATGACATGGTGCCAGACTAGAAACCACGTCACATGGATATTAATGTGAATGATTTATTTAAGTGATTCCTATGAAGTGGGTAATATGTTCATTGTCAAGACCCCCATATTTGGAAGCAGTGAAAATTGATAGTGCTTTCTCAGTGATACAATCACGATTGACTGTCCTCAATACATTTGGCTCCACCTTGATAACGAATAAATTGTGTATGGAAACACTGAGACTAATTTGGGCCTCTGGGGGAATATTTAGTAAATATGTACTCTTAATTCACTTACCAGTACTGGTAGTTGTAGTGCCTAATATATTTGATTGAAATGACTGATTTCCTCCTTGAACTATGAGGGTCAATGATACTATACATGGGCAGCTAGGTGACTCATTGAGCTTGAAGTCAGGAAGACTTGAGTTCCAGTTTGGGCTTCTATACTTACTAGCTATCTGATTCTGGACGTGTCACTTAACGGCTGTGTGCTACACTTTCCCCATCTGTAAAGTGGGGATAATACAGTTTCCTGCCAGGGTTTGTTGTGAAGTGCTTAGCACATAGTATGAGCTCTAGAAGTGGCAACTCTTATTATTGTTATCTGATCCTTCACTATGTCATATTTCATCCCAAATTGTGAAATGCCTTAAATAGTTTGGACTGGTCACTGATGTTGCCTCAGCCAGAAGAGTAAAAGAAAATGCACTGACATTTCTCTTGTCCTTTTAAATCAAAGAATATCAATAAGAAAGTGAGAAAGGGGCTGCTATTTAGCCTTTTATTTCTCAGGTAAACTTGAAAATTTATTTTTTGAAATATTGCATGTAAAAATGCATAGTAAATTTTAATTTACTAACCTCTCTTTTTCCAGGTTGAAGAGATTAGAAATAATATATCCAAAATAGCACAGATTGTTGAAGAAGTAAAAAAAAATCACAGCATCATCCTCTCGGCGCCAAATCCAGAAGGAAGTAAGTGACTGTATTTTACAACTGATAATCTTCTGAAAAAATACATAGGATTAATTACTTTTTTTTGAAGTAGTATTTTATTTTTCCCAATTACATATAAAGACAATGTTTACCATTCATTTTTATAAGATTTCGAGTTCCAAATTTTTCTTCCTCCCTCTCTCCCCTCTTTCTTAAAATGGTAAGCAATTTGATATAGGTTATATATGAGTAATCATTTAAAACATATTTCCATATTAGTCACAGTTGTGAAAGAAAAAACAGACCAAAAGCAAAAAAAAAAAATGAAAAAAATAAAGTCTAAGTGAAAATCCATCTACATTCAGTGTCCATCAGTTCTTTATCTGGAAGTGGATGGGATTTTCCTTCCTGAGTCCTTTGTCCTTATCTTGGATCATTGTGCTGCTGGGAGGAGCTGAGTCATTCATAGTTGATCATCCCCCAGTGTAGCTGTTACTTAAGTGTACAATGTTTTCCTGATTCTGCTCACTTCACTTTGCATCAGTTTGTACAAATAATGACATTTTAAAAATAAATATTTTTGGAATGGACCTCTAATTTCATTGGTATAGGGAAGTCCCAGTGAGGAAACTTTCTCTACCAATGCAGATGGAAACCTGTTCTACAGCTGATAAGACAGAAGTGTCAGTCACAGGCCTTCCTTCCTCAGACTCTTCCTTCTATAATGCATTTGGGAAATATTTAGTGAAATAAATAAATACAATAGGACATTGATAATATTAATAATGTGTGGTTTTCTAAGTCTAGCAGCAAGAGAAAAAAAGATAAATTCCATTTAAATTAACCTCAGAGTATCTAAAATACTTGGGAATCTACCTGCCAAAACAAACCAGGAAATGAAGGGAATTTCCGAAACCTGGGAAGACCTGTATGAACTGATGCAAAGTGAAGTAAGCAGAACCAGGAGAACAGTTTACACAGTAACAACAATATTGTAAAAACAAACAGCTTTGAAAGACTTAGGAACTTTGATCAACACAATGACCCACCAGATTCCAGAGAAATCGTGATGAAATAATGTGATCTGCCTCCTCCCATCCTGAGGTGAGAGACTCAGAGTGCGGATTAAGTCACACATGTTTTGAACAGAGCCAACTGGAGAATTTGTTTTCTGTATCTCCCTATACTTGTTAAAAGGGCTTTGTTTTTCTTTCTTTTTTCGATAGGAGTGGGGTAGGAGAGGAGTGAGAGGGGGAGAAGGCAGATTTTGGGTAACTGAAAAAAAACAGTCAGTACAGTGACAAGGAATTTACTGAGATAGGCTAGCAAGAAGTGTGTGAAAGTTCTTCCTCCACTATGCTGGGCTTTCTCTTTCACAAAATCACTTGCTGTCTCTAGGAGGAGAGTGGGCTGCACCTCAAAGTACAGTTGTCCTGTGACCCATAGTGCCCTGGTGCCCCGGGGGCCGTGGAGCCTCAGGCTGCTCCCCTTGGGTATTGCTCTTCTGGGCTCCCAGGCTCTGCTCCTTTCCTGACTGCAGAACTGATACCCCACCACTACAAGGAATCCCCGGGGCTTCCTCTTCTCTGGAAGACCACCTCTCCATCCTTGTGTTTCTCCTTGGCATGTGTCTCTGCTCCTGTCAGGATATCTTGTCTCTTGGTCCAATAACTCCAGTGATGGGCTGATGTCAGGGGAGAGGAGAGAAAGTTCCTTTATCCTGCTTCCAGCCTTCTGCCATAGGCTTAGTGCCTCCACTGGACTGTTGCATAGCTTGTTGTTTTTACGTGTGGGCCGAGGCAGTGTGATTCTCTCACCCAGGCACAGGTGCTTATGGGTACGAGTGTCTTTTGTCTTTCAGTCAGTGACCCAAGGCCCTATTATCCTACCAAATTGATTAAGGATTTATTTGTACGTTGTGGTAGCTTTGTTGGAAAATGCCTGAACATCCCCATTATACCCTGTGGTTGTGTTAATCTGAGGTAGGAGAGTGACCTTCCTTCCTCACACTCTTCCCTCTATAAACCCTCCATAGAGGATCTTTCTCTGGGTCTAATGTTCCATGGAAACTGGAGCAACACTCAGGATGTCTGTTAGGAAATATACTTCAAACTATGCACAATGTTTGTTGTTCAGTCATTAGCCATACCTGACACTTCGTGACCCTATTTGCAGTTTTCTTGGCAAAGATACTGGAGTGGTTTGCTGCAGCTCATTTTACAAATGAGGAATTGAGGCAGACAAGGTTAAGTGGCTTGCCCAGGGTCGAGGAGGCCAGATTTGAGCTCATGAAGGTGTCTCCCTCATCTCAAGCCCAGTACTTTGTGCACTATGGCGCCACCTAGCCACCCTGCAGTATATCTACCATGTGTTTTTTCAAAAGCCCTTCATGGAGTCACTTACATTTTGGTGCTTCTGAGACCACAGTATTTTCATGGTTCACGTCCATGTAATGTTCCTGGTGTCAATTGATGGTTTTGGCAGCAGAAAACAGCATGGAATCATTCCAAGCATCCTATACTTTCCCAGATGGGATTCAGCCTGTTGTCCTTGTGGTCACTTCCGAGCCCAACTTCATGTCCATCTGAAATGCTTGACCAAGCTATTTTGAAGGACAAACAGATGGGCTTCCATTCCAGCTGCAAGCCATAATCTGGCAATATGAACTTGCTTTTTTCTGTGGTTAGTACCAGGCTAATCTTTTTTTTAAACATTCATTTTTAGAAGTTTGAGTTATTTGATTTCCAGATTCTCCCCAGCCCCTTTCCCACCCATTGAGAAGACAAGTAATATGATTCCCTATATACCTGTGAAGTCATATAAAACATATTTCCATATTAAGGGCTGATCTTTTTTGAATGATGTGGCCCTTATTTTATTTTATTTTATTTCTTAAAAATTAATTTCTATTTAGTTTTCAACTTTCACTTCCATAAGATTTTGAGTTCTAAATTTTCTCCTCCTCCTTCTCCATCCCCTTCCCCAAGACAGAGTACAGTCTGATATAGGGTCGACATACACATTTATATTAAACATATTTTCACATTAGTCATGTTGTAAAGAAGAATTAGAACCAATGGCAGGAGCCATGAGAAAGAGAGCACAGAGTCTGCTTTGATCTGCATTCAGACTCCATAGTTTTTTTTCTGGATGTGTATGGCATTTGCCATCACGCAGAATGGCTATGGATCTTAAGTGTGGGAGGGAGGCCAAGCAGCACTGTAGGATTTGATGCAGCCAGCACAGTGTCATCTGCAGACAGGAGCTTTGGGGTAACATCACTTACAGGAAGTTCCTCCTCCATTTAGGCCTGGTATAGGAGAGTCTCCATTGGCAAACTTCTTTGGTGAGCATGTTTCCATGTTTTATGCTTCATTTGATAGAGAAATAAATTATTTCTCTAGATCCTCCAGTGAATTTTATATGATTAACCTGTCCTCCACTCAGTGGCCAAAGCAATCATTCCCCATTCAGTAGACTCCAGTGCTTTGTAGTTACTTCTGGGAACAAGTATACAAGCTTCTGTTTGGCCTTTAAAACCCTTTACAACTTGCCTCCTTCTTGCCTTTCAGTCCTTCTTATACTTTATCCCTCTAGATGACTCAGCAGCGTTGGCCCTCTTGCTGTTCTTCACAAGCCATATTCTTTCTTCCAGTTCTTGGTCTTCTCTCTGACTCTCCCTTAGGCCTCAAATATTCTCCCTGTCACCTCTCTCTCCTGGCTTTCCTTTCTTCTTTCAGAATTCAGTTCAGAACTCAGCTGTCTTAAGAGGCCTTTCCTTTTCCCTTCTAGATGCTGGTGCCTTCCCTCTGGGATGATCTCCAATTTATCTGTATATGTCCTGTTTGTATATCGTTTTTTTCATGTTTTCTCTTCCATTAGACTGGGAGCTCCTTGTGGGTAAAGACTATGTTCTTCTTTACATCCCCAGTGTTTAACACACTTGGCATATAGTAAACACTTAGTAAATGCTTGCTGATTGATTGACTAGTGCAGTGTCTCAGGATCCTTTGCTTGGCATGTTTCTATTAGTGACATACTTAGATGAAGGCTTACTGGTGTGCTGATCAGATTTGCACATGGCACAAATCTGGGAAAGATAGCTAACACCTTGGATCCCAGAATAAGGAACTAAAAGAATACTGAGGAAAATCTAGTACAATGAAAGTTAATATGGATAAATGTATTCTTACTCTGGTGTACCAGAAATAAACTTCACAAGTATAAGAAGGCGGAGGCTTGACATCTGTTCATCCAAAAACAACTGAGCCAGTTAGTGGACTGTCGGCTTAGTGTGAGTCAGCTCTGTGGTGGAGCAGCCACAAAAAGCTCAGGTTGTCACTGACCTTATTCTGCATGGTGATTCATATGACTGGACCTAGGGAGGCATCAGTCCCATTGTACTGTGCTCTGGTGAGAACATAGCTAATGTATTGTGCTTAGTTCTGACTTCCACATTTCACCAAGGGCATTGGTAAGCCAAAGAGTTTCCACAGAGTGGAAGACAGGATTTTTAAAGGGGTTTGAGATTCCATCATGTGAGGGTTGCTCGAAAGAGCTGAAGGTGTTTCACTTGGAAAAGAAAAGACCAGGATCAGGTACATGATGGCTCTCTACCAATATTTCCAGAGTTGTAGTGAGTGTAGTGCAGAGATTTTGGGCTTGGACTGCTTTGCCCCTATGTGGCCAAGCTAGGAGGAAGAGCTAGGAATTGCACAGAGGCAAATTTAGACTTGATTGAAGGAAAAACTTAACAATGAAAAAGCTTTTCCAAAGTGGCCTGGCCTGCCTTGGGAAATACTGGCTTCCTCCTCATTGGAAGTCTAAAAGCGAAGGCTGGATAACCACTTGTTCTGTGTTGTAGATTTTTTTTGTCATGGTTCAGATGTGAGTTGAAGTTGATGGTTTCTTATGCCTTTTGTACTATTTGAGATTCAATGATTCTGTGAATCTTAATTTCTTATATGAGTCTCTGTGTTTTGATGTGAGTTTAGTTTTGTTAAATGATATATTACTTCTGTTTAGATGTCCTATCTTTTAAGAAATTCCAAATTTTATTGATATCTTATGTTTTCATATTACCTTTATTTCTTTTTTAAAAATTAACTTTTGTTTATTTTTAGTTTACATCATTCATTTCCATGAGATTTTGAGTTACAAATTTTCTCCTCATCTTCCCCCTACCCACCATCCCAAAACAGTGATCCCACTGTATACCCTCTCCCCAAATCTGCTCTCTCCTGTATCCT
>CM053580.1:555431017-555529023 GCA_028627135.1 Pseudochirops cupreus
TCCAGGATTGGTTTAGAGTCCTATTTTATGGGTATTTTGGGGTGGCTATGTGAGAGCTGCAATGTGTTGCTGCTTCTACGCCGCCATCTTCCATAAATCTCCAGTGGCATTTTTTAAAGAAGAAAATGGAGACATCTAGACTGGGCATTTTAAAAGCTTTAGCATGATGTGGCATTTTATGGTGTTTATTACTCAGCTTTGGTAGCATTGGTTTTTGAGGTTTTTGCTTTCTGTGGGTGAGTTAAAATAGAGATTCCTCTGTGACCATGGAAAAACACAGGTCTTTTAAAAATTAAAGTCCTTTTCTACCAAAATTTTCAATTTAGTCAAGAGTAACCTCTTAACTTACTATTTTAAATTTCTCTTTAGTAATTTATCAACTTAGTTTAATTTGGGGGAGGAGATCAGAAAGAAATGGATCCCATGCAAGAAGCAAGCGATCTGAGGTCCGCATTGAGTGATTCATTTGAAACAAAAAATGTGAAAGCTGTTCTGTTTGCTTTCAGCTATTGAGCAAAGTTTTGATCAAGACGAGAATGCCAACCGAACGTCAGTGGATCTTCGGATACGAAAAACACAGGTTTGACCATCAGCTTCATTTGGTGGAAATAAAAATTCAGCGTCATTCCTCTCTGATTACATGTTTATCTTTACACAGTCTCTGTTTTCAGAGTAGCAGCTGTAATATGCACAGAATTATTAAGTTAGCTAGTTATTAGATAGAGCTATTAGAATCAGGAAGACCTAAGTTCAAATCTGGCCTTAGATACTTGCAAGCTGTGATCCTGGGCAGTCACTTAACCCTGTTTGCCTCAGTTTCCTCATCTTTAAAATGAACTGGAAAAGAACAGGGTAAACCATCCCAGTATTTTTGCCAAGAAAACCCAAAATGAGGTTGTCAGGAGTCAGGCACAACTGAAACAACTGAACAACCACAACAACCACCCAGCACTCACCAGGTGTGCGCTTCTACTCTGGGCGCTGGAGCGTGTCTAATAGGAGTTGGAGTATAAAGAAATACACTCAACATGTACATTTCCCCATTTGGAGGAATAGTGTAGTACATTGGTTTGCTGAAATTCATTTTCTTAATGGGGAAGAAAAAATGTAACATTTTGATCAATTTTATCCCCATTTGCAGCACTCTGTACTGTCTCGGAAATTTGTGGAAGTTATGACTGAGTATAATGAAACACAGACTTTGTTTCGGGAGCGAAGCAAAGGACGGATACAGCGTCAACTAGAAATAAGTGAGTCAATATCATTGTTATATTGGCTGAATCTCATCAGCTGCGTGACTGTGAAGAAGTGTCTTAACTGCTTTGGGCTTCAAGTTTGTTTATCTGTTAAGCTGGGGTAATGATACTTGTATTACCTGTCTCACAAGGTTGTTGTGACACCAGTGCTTCATAAGTGTGAGTCGTTGTTGTTGTTATGGTGAGAAATACGTCACTTTTGAAGTGCAACACTCTAATTGAAGTGTTTCAAATTATGTTAATGTCGTCTTAGCTGGAAAAACTACCACTGATGAGGAACTAGAAGAAATGTTGGAAAGCGGGAATCCTTCTATTTTCACTTCAGACGTAAGCATACAGACGTCACCAGGACTGGACATGCATTTTATTTTTTAAAAATATTGCAAACCGACCATGTGTTCATTAGCATTTCTTTCTTCTTTCTCCATTCCAAAGATTATATCAGATTCTCAAATTACTAGGCAAGCTCTCAATGAAATTGAGTCCCGTCACAAAGATATTATGAAATTGGAGTCCAGTATACGAGAGCTACACGAAATGTTTATGGATATGGCTATGTTTGTTGAGACTCAGGTAACTAAATTGACTTGAATTAACTTCTTTAAAGGAAATCTTCTCATGTTTGTGATTTTATGTTTGCATTGTATAATAGCTTATAGTATGCTGTATTTTCTGTTCTGTCAGAGTAAGAGGAGGCTCCCCCTCACTGGAACCCATCGGTCAAGCAGAGGGGTGGATCTCCGCTTATCCAGGGATGCTGAGATGGGGCCCCTCCTTCTTGTGTGGGTTACATCAGGTGGCTTCTGAGGCCCCTTGCAATATGGAGATTTTGTAAATAGTATTTCAGTTTCTCTGAATGATTAATGAAAATATAAAGTATAAGGCTAGGTGTGGGCCCCGCGAATCAGATTGTGTGACCCTGAAGAGATTTTGCTCTTGATTTTTGCATAGCATTGAAGGGCTTGATTTTAGTTCAGCATGGATTCATTGGGCCCATTAAAGATGAGTATCTGTCCTTTCCCTCTTTCTCTTCCCACCAAATATAGCAATGGACTTTTCACCAATAAATGAATTATTGAGAAACCTATTTCCAATCTTTACTTTTCCTTTTGGCAAAAATTTGGGTAGATAGTTCTTTCTTATGTGCTCCTGTCAGACTAGCTCTTTAGAATTAAAGGTATACAGGCAATGAGACACTCATCACCATTATTCTCCCCCTGAGAAGTTCTCATCAGACCTTAATTTAACTTTAGGTCCCTTTACATTCATGGTAATTTGTGGAGGAGGGGGTTCACAACAAGGGTTCATGTCATCCAGACTTCCATGACCTTTTCAGTGTAACATCTTTATTTTAAATAATAGACCTTAAAGTTGGTGGAGGGACATTGGCCTGTGCTCACAGCATTTTTGCCAAAAAAAGTTAACAACTGTTGTATATGTGTGCATGTTTGGGGGAAGGATTATTTCATTTCCCTCTCTGCTTCCTATTTTGTGTAGTGTCCATTAATAATACCAAAAATGGATGGATTAGCAGACAGTATTCATCATTTCCCAATTCCTGGATTATCCCAAAGGAGACAAAGTAGATAGGTCAGAGTTATTAGAGCAGACTTGTATTTGTTGAGTCACTCTTTTATTATACAGATCCTACAGAAAGAAAGTAATTCTTTCATTGGTCTTCGTTAGAAAACCTTAGCGCTTTACAGATTTGTCTTGTCAATTTACTTTTAGAAATCATTAGTTTGATTTTTCCTAATGGTCACACTTGGGAATAGTAATTGATTGACTCTAGTTCAGTCTGTGTTGGGAAATTTAAATCTGTGAATGAATGAGTTTCTCGTGCATCATTCTTCAATGCTTTGCTATTCACTGCTGCAGATTATGTCTGTGAATGGACAGAAACCAGGTAATGTATTTTTTCCCCTAACATTTCACCACATTTGCCTGTTTAAAAATTTGCTCATTAATTCAGCCAGTTTAGTGTCAATGTATAAGCTATGTTTAGTATAGTTACATTTTAAAAAGTAATGAAAATTTTACTCATTTGAAAAAATGTCATTCTCTGTGCGTATATATGTGTGTTTTTAGAGTATGTTTGTGCATGTAGTAAGATATTTAACCCAAAGCTAGCTTCTTTTCCATCTTTATGTTCATCCTTGAATTTTTTTTTACTATTTCCGTGTTTAGAAAAACTCATATACCTTTAATTATCATCACTGAAACTTCATCTGTCTTATCTTTAATTTTAAAAATTGGAGTGGAATTTTAAACCATTGTTTTGGACCAAGAATAGAATAGATTTTGCCTTCTTCTTGTGTGAATGAAAACTTTCAGGCATCCCTTTCATAAGATGCATTCTGATCTCAAAATCATTATTGATGTGATGTGGCTGTTCTTGGGTATACATCTGGCAGTTCATCTCTTCTAAAATTAAAATTTATTTTTAGGGTGAAATGATCAACAACATAGAAAAGAATGTGATGAATGCTTCAGACTATGTAGAGCATGCTAAAGAGGAAACTAAAAAAGCTGTGAAATATCAGAGCAAAGCCAGAAGGGTAAGCTTGTGTTGCAGAGCTGCTAAAAACGGACGTTTAATAACATGCTACAAACTGGTCTGTGCTTCTGGCACCCTGATGCCATTTTGCTAGAAAGTTCATTGAAGAAGTAAAGTTGGGTGCCTGTCCTTCTGCTCGGGGATAAAACATAATGCACTTATTGGATACGTGTATTGATACGTTTTTGCTAAGAAGCCTAGGAGTTTATTAGGTGAATTTGGCTGAATCTGTACCTTTTTTTGGTGCCCAAAATAAGTGTGGACCTTTTACAAACAAACACAGGTTAATGTTTCACTTTTCGCACGCGAGACTGAAGTGATTGTTTTAAAGCAGAAAAAGTTTTTTGCCCTTATTATGTCAGTCTTTGTAAGAACTGATGTGAGATAATACAGTATCAGATCAGAATAAAGTGTTTCCTTTAAAATATTTTCTCATCGGGGCAGCTGGGTGGCACAGGGAATAGAGCACCGGCCTTGGAGTCAGGAGGACCTGAGTTCAAATCCTACCTCAGACACTTGACACAAAAACTAGCCGTGTGACTTTGGGCAAGTCACTTAACCCCAATTGCCCTCCAAAAAGCAAAAAATAAAAAAATAAAATATTTTCTCATTAATTTTTTGATTTAATACGTTGTTATGTATTTTGTTTGTTGCTATTCCCTTGATGTTTGGATTGTTTGGCCTTAGTGAACTTAGTCAGTTAGCACAGATTCTACTCAGGAAGTTTCTGCATTGCTGAAAATCTGCTTATTTTACTATTAACAAGAGTTAAAGGGCCCTTCAGAATTTTTTTTTTTTGCTTAAAAGATCATTATGGCACATGTACCACTAACCTGTCATTGAATTTACAACTGAACACCCGTTACATAATGTTGTCTCTGTGTAACAGAGGAATGCAATTGCGCTGATAATCTAAGGCATTCTATGATAATGCAAAAATGGCGTGTGGCTCTGGAATGCATGTTTATGTTCATATCTGATTGTAGATGTGTTTGGGAATTCAAAATACTTCAAAGAAATTATTGGCACTAAATAGTGAAGAGCTGACTAAGGAGCTGGAAAGCCTTTTTGTATTCTCTGTGCAGTTCCCCCATTTAACTTCTTGCTCCTAAGTGATAGTGGAGACAGGCAGACTAGCGTAAGTCATCTTTAGGAAAGTTGTTCTTGGAACACTGTCCGAGCTCACTGTCACACCATTGTCCTTCACCACACCTGAAAGCGGGGAGATAACTTTGAATGAAAATGTCTTTGTTGGTGGTAGATTCCCCTTATAGTTCAGTGGTGGTGTCAGAGTGAGAAAAGGCAGAAATAATGATATTGTCACCAGATACTTAAGCAGAGAAGTCAGTAGTACTAGAAAGAAGTTAAAAGCAAGAAAATGTTCATAATTGATGATTGATTTTGTATTGATTTTTAAAGTAAAATCCAAGCCCTTCAGCTTTAACCTGGTTTATCTTCCCTTCTTGCCCTGGGTTGTGGGCAGGAGAATCTAAGGGGTTCTTTAATTAGTTGTAGGAGTAGCAAGTTAACAGTGAGAACAGTCCTAAATTGTTTGGCATGTTCTAGACAGAGCACATTGACTGCGTTTGGTCAGGTAAACACAGCCTTATTCATTGAGATCTCTAATTCTCCAGAGTACTGGGATGCCTGTTGTTGTGCATTGATTGATTCTGCTGAGACAGCTAGACCTGCTGGCTAAAGCTTAGAGCTCTGGACAGCTTTTTCATTACCTTCTTAGACTCACTGTTGTTCCTGGGTGTTGCATTCACAGGCATCCTGTTTAAATTGCAACATTGCTGCTGCAATTACAGTGGAGTTTTGTGTGATCCTTGCTATGGCAGATAGCATTAGTGGTGTAATTGGCTCAGCACAGTGACCTGGCAGGTAGTGTTGAAGCGTTTAGCCAATGTTCAAAGATGTGCTCTGTTACTTTAGGGCATTAGAGACAGATTAAAAGGAGTATATTGTTCCCATAAAGCTTAAGATCACTGCTTACTGTAATCTGCCAATGGGGTTTGATCACTGTGGATACCCCCTCACTGATGTGGCTCACCCTCCACCTATGCCAGTGAGTGTCAGGGCCAGTCTCTCTGGTAGGAGGGATTGCAGCCACCAAATGTATGACAGCAAGAGACTCCAGCCTGTGCAGCTGCAGGCTTTCTGCTCTAAGCATTGCTTTTTGTTGAAGTCTTTACAGGTTTAAGGTCTCGTATATTTTGTGGATAGTGCATCTTTGTAATGGGCAAGTTTTGTGTATTTTTTAAATGCTTCATTTATCATAATGCATGTGAGGGACAAGTCCTCAGCACATCAGTTATTCATTCATTTCCTTTTATTAATACCAACACAACATCCTGCAGCACTTGTGTCATACGTGCCCTTTGAGAATCACTGCCCTCCACCTTAATGGGTATTTCTCCAAGAAGTACTCTAGCTGGAGAATTCATCACTGAATGGTGGCCCATCTGCTGAGGAACCTCTTCAAGCTTAGCCCAGCTGCTGTTGTGGCCAGGAGGACAGTGCCAGCTTGGACCCACCCTACCCAGTGCCAGCTCTGGGTCCACACTCAAAGCCTTTTCAGCTCAGGCTCACTCTACCTACCTGCACATCTAGTTTACTAACACAGCCTTTAAGAAACTAGAGTTACTATCAAGCTACCATGAGGTATCAGAGGACTTTAATGTAGCTATCAAATGTATAGACTGGATCTCAGGATAATGGGCATTTAGGAATATTTGTAATTGTAGGGCAGTTTCTGTGCTTAATGGTCTCACTGTAGCAAATTAATGATAACTTTTTTTTGAATTGAGAATTAGGTCAAACAGGGTTAAGGAAGTCATTACATAGAAATTGAATTGACTTATGTTAGGCCATTGGGTTGTATTAAAATGCAGAAGGGGGTCTTCATCCTGAGGCTGAAAATTAATTGTGATATAATCAGCTTACTTTTCTTTGACAGAAAAAGTGGATAATTGTTGCTGTTTCGCTGGCGCTGGCTGCCCTACTTGCCCTAATTATTGGTTTATCAGTTGGCAAATGATGATGTGTGGATAACTGCAGCATGCTTGCCTCTCTGCCATTGCGGCAGTAAGTAACTAATTGACTAACTTTGTTTTTTTTTACTTTTTAACTTTCGTAATTTGCCGCAGTAGTGATAATCTCATTTTAGTTCCCCTTTAAAAGTGATGAAAGCCTGGCTGGTGGCTGCCCCCTCCTCACCTATTCCTTTCTAATGCATGGTGCAAATGCTGTCCCCTATGGGTAATTTTTTCTGTCTTTCAGAAATCTGTGCCCCCGAAGTAGTGCATTTGGTCTCAATAATTCACTTTCTAATGAAAGTCATTTTATTACATGGAATTTTATTATTTTTTTAAAGGAAGGCTCTTCTGGAGTTTTGCCCCCAAATCACCTACTTCAATATGATAATAATAACATTTTTACTATCTATAGTATATTTAGGTCTATATGTAGGTTCTGTATTTAGGTTTTTTTAAATCTAGAATTATCTTTCATCTTTTTAAAATTTTTTTTAGGCTGTGTCCATCTTTTTATTTCTCTTTTTTTTTTTGCAGTATTTGAACTTTATTTATTTTTAGTTTACATCATTCATTTCCACAAGATTTTTAGTTACAAATTTTTCCCCCATCTCTCCCCTACCTCCCACCCCAAGATATCCAGCCTGCTGAATACCCCTTCCCCCAATTTGTTTGATCTTATATCCTCCCCCACCCACCCCCTTACTTTCTTATAGGGCAGGATGGGTTTCTATACCCTAGTGCCTGTATGTCTCATTTCCCGGTTGCATGTAAAAAACAATTTTTAACATTTGTTTTTAAAACTTTTATTTCCAGATTCTTTCCTTTATTCCCTTCTCACCCACCCCCACTGGGAAGACAAGCAATTCAGTATAGGTTGTACATGTGTAGCTATGCAAAACATATCCTTAGTAGTTATATTGTGAAAGACTAACTATATTTCCCTCCATCCTCTTCCACCCCCCATTTATTCTGTTTTCCCCTTTGACTCTGTCCCTTTTCAACAGTGTTTGCTTCTGACTACCCTTTCCCCCAATCTGTCCTCCCTTCTATCATGATCCCATTTTATCCCTTTCCCCCCTACTTTCCTGTAGGGTAAAATACCCAACTGAGTGTGTATTAACATTTTAATTCTTATGGAAGACAGCAGTTGCAAACCAATTTCTAATAAGATTTTACTAACTTCATCATAACTCAAAGAAATAATGTGATGGAATAGGGAAATTTCACCTCATTCTTTCATTTTAGGGCAGTTTTTCTGTCCATCCATGAGTATTAGAATGGACTTTCATGTGAGAAGTGAAATAAATGATCTTACTCAGAGAGTTTGCATCTGAAATGAATAATTTTCTTTTCTTAAGATGTACCCTTAGTGATATAGTCTAGTGGCAAAACTCTCCTCCTTGTTAATAGCAGCAGGCTGAAGCAGTGCTGTCAGCAGGTCCCACTTCTGGCTTTATTGGAATTTGTAAGAATACTTTTAGTGCGCTTATTATCCAGAATTTCTTGACACTTGATCCGTACAGTTAGAGGGCATCCTGGCCAAAGCACAGGTTTAGAGTCCATGGGATCTGTGTTTGAATCCCAACTCTACCACTGGCGGCCACCAGTGTCATCTCCAGCATTTCAGTTTATCTTCTGGAGTCCTGGATGCTTCATTTATTCAGTGAAAGTGGGGTCAGACAGATGACCTCTAGTCTTTTCTCCCCTCAGTAAATCCTGTGATCCATGAGAACTCTAGGGAAAGAGTTCCATGTTAATAAGGGAATCCTTGTGTTGTATTATTTTTCTCCAGGGAAGTTTTCCTAAAATGTGACATCTCAAAAGAGTTTCTCAGTTTGTGGTTCTCAAAGTGTGGTCTAGAGCCCCCTGTACTCACAGACACCAGGTCTATAAGGTCAAAACTCTCATCATAATGATGCTAAGATATTTTACTTTCTGGTGCAGTAAATACTAATAGTTATAATTCACATAAACAAAAGCTCTTTAGGGGGTCCTTGATAATTTCTAAGAATGTAGAGGGGTCTTGAGACTAAGATGATTGATAAGTACTAGTCTACATCCATAAAATAGTTAATTGAATATTATTACATTTTCAGGATCAAGGCAGCATTTCCTAACTAATGTAGAATCAATCCCAAGAGCCACCCACATTTGAGTAAAACATCTATTGTTGGTCAGCATTCAGTTTTAAAGAGTGTTGTTTCAGAAGTTAAACCCTTAACTCTGGTCAGATGTTTCACCAGTGCAAGAAAGTGTGGATGAATAAGTATAATTCTAACAAAAATATGGTAAAAACACCAAGTACATGCTTTTTATCACTTTTATATATGAAAAACAGAACAAATTTGCCTTTTTACAAAATTATTTAAACTTGATACAAAGTGAAATGTAAAGCTCTAGGAAGAAAGGTTAAGCCCAAGTATTACTCTTGGATCTATAAGCAGGGAATGAGAACAGGATTTTTGTGAGATGCATTCACAGTGCCTGAGTGCTACTGGAGAGATTTACAAGTCACGCAGAAGAGCATCTCTTGTTCTGGGCTACTCTTGTCATTCTCATAGAGCAGGGCTTCTTCAGCTTTTTCTACTCGCTACTGGTTTTGGTATTTTGGCATCCCTCATTGATGTTGCATGGCCTAAAGATAAGTGGTGCAGTGCCAAGTGTGCATGCTGTGTGTTCAGAGCCAAGGCTGCAGTGAAGTTGCTAGATGTAACTTGGGCAAGCACTGCCAGAAACACCTTAGCTTCATTGTGTGTTTTATTTTGAATTAATTTTTTCTGTTGCATGTTTAGAAACCTTTAGCTGTTGCCAAATTTTTCACGACCCATGGGGTTGCAACCCACAGTTTCAGAAGCACTGATATAGAGCATTTGCTATATGCAGAGGATGGTATGTGGTATTGGAGGAGAGAAGAAAAGATAAAGAAAATTGATTTCTTCCCCTGAACGACTGACAGTCTTCAAGGGGAAACAAAACACATACACATAAAACGGTGGAGTACTTAGAAGTAATAGAACTGAAGGTTAAACTAGTTGGGTAAATTCTTGTTCCCAGAATTGCCATGGAAAGTAGATAGGATGGAGTTACTCTAGAAGGCAGGCTCACTCTATGAGAGGAGGGCTTCCTGGGCTTTGAAGGAGATGAGAGCTATGCATTGTTGGAGAAGGGAATGCATTGCAGTTAACAATGAAATACAGACTTAATAATGTAGAGAAGGTACAGTCAGACAGTGGGATAGATCTGGATCTTAATAATGGAACAGCTGGGGAAAATTCTCAGTTGGTAAAAGTATATTCAAGGGACTTGTGAGCAACTTGAAATTTCATTGAGAAGAGAAGAGGCCCAAGGAGCACCCAGGCCACTCCTGGGAATGGAGGTTGGGGTGTAATCACTGATGGAAGAGGCCATTTTCTATCATGGCTCTTGCATTATGAAGTTTGGTACCCTTAGTTCAAACGCTGATATCTGTTGCAATTTAGCAAAAAATGTTTTATGTGCTTTCTTTGTGCAAGACCCTGAGATAGAAAGAGGAAGAGGTTTCTACTCTCAAGGAGCATCCATTCTGTAGAGTGTGTGCTTTCTAAAAGGAAAGGGGAGATCCCACAGTATAACAGACTTTCGAACCATGAATCCTCTTTCCCTCCATCTTTTGAGAAGTGCTGCAGCTTTGAGCCAGAGATGGATGGGACTCACCATACAAGGCATATGTTTCCATAGAAAGGAAATCAATAGTCCCATGCTTGGCACATTTTACTTAAAGGAAGACTGTTTTAACCTAAAAACCTGATCAGTGGGTACATTTACAACCAAATTCAGCAGTATTTTATTAGCCAAATTAAATAGAACCCCATTGAAGGTATTAAAAAAATGTCTCACATATCTAAGTGGAAGCATTTGCTAGACTGTTTCATCATGTTCGATAGAAAGCATTTATTAAGTAAACCATAATAGACATCAGGGATTGTTGTACCAGATAAAATTAGAGGTCTTAAACAAAATAGGAGGAAACCAACTTCAAGCAGTTTTTAGGTATTAAAATCTACAAAAAGTCCATTTTTGTCAGATGCACATACACAAAGTATGAGGGGTGAGCCATTATGAACACGAATGGTCATTTTGCATTGTAATGCATGCATTAGGGTATCCTAAGATATAGTACTCAAATGCACAACTTTACATATTCCTGAAGTGAAGCTTTTTAAAGATCTGCTTAAATATACCTTCCTTATGGCTTTTCTTGTTTTGACTTCATTATTTTTCACTGTTCTTGGTACTGAACCTGTATTCTACACTGTTCTAGCCAGATGTCAGAGGGAGTGACACTTGTAGTTTACTTCCTTTTGATACAATCCATGTTTGAAATAATTTGATAAATTAACTGAGGTTTTTCTTTATCTTACAGAAAATGATGTTCATAATTATTTGTGTAATTATTTTGCTTGTGATCCTTGGAATTATCCTAGCAACAACGTTGTCATAGCAAATGCATCTCAGGAGCTAATTATCTTTGGAGCTTCAGAGCACATCTGTGGTGAAACCCACACCCCGTCTTTTCACGAATGAACCACACATGTTGAGACAAGTGGTATTCATGTTGCCATCTTATGATTAGTGACTTCAGGGGGAAAACTCCAGAAATTGATGTGCACAGAATCGACCGAAGGAAATGGGATAGATGTCGTGAGTTAATCACAATATCCTTTTATTGTAAATAATAGACACCAAGAATTTGACAATGGAAAACGTGCTTTAGTGGCCTTAAAATAAGGAATGATCGAAGACTTCAATTGTTGACATTTCAGTGTTAAATTAATATGAAGTTTAATTAGGAGTACATGTTGTTATGAAGCAGTTGGGTTCCAGCTCTATGACTTCCTTTCCCCCCACAGCTTGTGTGTGCTCATTAAGAGAAGTTTTTCTACTATGTTTATTCATGTTTATTTCTTGTTGGCAAAATAATTCTAATTATCCAAACAAGTCTTTTGTAAAATGTCGACGATTTTAATATATTAACTTAATACATTAACATCTTTCTTTATCCTATTTTTATATGTTAAACATTGCCTTTGTATAAAAGCTTCATTTAATTTTTAATCCGTCTTTGTACAGTATCCTTAAGTAAGTTTGTTAATAAAGAACAGTTGCCATCATCATCAGAACAATGGACACAAAACACCCAAATAATAATTCAAGTGCCTTCTGTTATTAACTAATAGCAAATCTTGTTATTAGTGATTTACAAATTAATTCAAGGTAGTTTTAATGCCCTCTAGAAAAGTCTGGATTATTGTGTTTAACTCTACTTCTTCCTGCTTTGTTACCCAAGATAATAAATTAGTTACTACCCCGTAAAGATAATGGTTCGTTTTCTTTGTTCATTGTTTACATGTTTCCCTGGTTTGCAAAACTCAGATTGAAATGGAAATATGGTGAAACCACCAGACGGGGAGAACAAATCTAAGAAATCATCACTTTCTTTGACAGTGAGATCATTTCCCTGCTTATTTGGATCTTACATTGCTGAGTATGCTTATGTCTGATGAACTGTAGACCTTTGATCTTTTAAAATTTTTTGAAGTTTACATGACTCAATGATGATTTCAAGGCCCGGAGTCTCATTACTTAGCTTCTTTGGATTTTCTCAGTATGAAGGACTGTTGGTGTAGCCTGAAGTGGGTGAAGTGTTACTGCTGACCCATACATCCTTTCCGCTAGTTTCACGTTCATAGTAAATGTTCAGGGTGTTTCCAAGGGATAGTCAGTTTGTGTGATGGGGCGGGAGAGTCACTTGTGACTATCAGTGGATATGGGCTTCTTCCCAGATGTTTGTTTGAATGTACATGGAGTTGCATTTGTATACAGACTGTAAGATGAAAGTATGAGTATGCAGTAGTTTACCATGAAATGGCTAAGAGCAGGTTTCTTTCTTCAATACAATTATGCATTTCATTCACATTCCTGAGTGTATTCTCAAATATATCTTCATTCTATAGTACTGCGTTTTGTTTGCTTTTTATACATGATTGTACATTTTGGAATTAATGAGTATCTTTAAACAGACACATCAAAGTGCAATATGTTTATTAATCTAACATGTATTTTGCCCTTTGTATATACTAAGCTTCTCCAGCTAGAATCCTTGTAAGTGAAATTGTTTTATATGGGCTTTTGTACGTTTATTTCTCAGAATTATGTACAGTTGTAGAACTTTGTAATATTGAACAATCAACTATCTGTGCCTTCAAGTCCTGGTTCTTCTGGGCCTGGTCACATTGGAACTTGGCATTCATAATAATTCTCAATCTGGTGGCATCTTTCTGACCTCATTTGAAGTATTGGATTTTTAAAAAAGTTTTTATGTTTGATTTGATAGAAATGATCTTGATTTGTTTTTAGATATTTCAGTCAGTCCATAGATGGCACACTGATGTACACAAACCACTTTTACTTATTTGACGTTAGAATTTTAGAATATATGTGTAGATTTCTTTGTGACTTTTCATAGTTTGCATTATTCCCTAAATGTTGCGTGTTCTATTAAAAAAAATTCACCGAGGGCCACACAGGAAATTTATGCTTGCATTCTTATTTCTGGAAAACTCTATAGGAGAAATATTTTATTGCATCTGCATTAATAAATTGTTATGAAAAATGCTTTTGTCTGTAGCCATTATTATATATCTGGAAGTTAATAGCAGTGGAGAGAGCCCCAGGTTGGGAAATAGGAGCTGAGTTGGAATCTAGTATCTGCTACTTACTACTTGTACCAACTAGGGCATGTCATTTCTTTTAGTCTCAGTTTCCTTATTTGGACAATTAAGAGTTTGGACCAGTGGTGGGGAACCTGCCCCTTCTAGCTAAAAATCTGCAATCCCTGGAATTTATGTTTTTGTTTTTACTAATTCTAAAATATATCCGTGAGCCTTTAAAATGCTCGTGCCTAATATCACAACTGCAGCTCAGTTGGGCTTCCTTGCTAAGGAATAGTTGGCTTACAGAGAGTTGGGTAACGAAGTGTCAAACTTGCAGACCACCCCGCAAGAAGCCATATTAAAATGTAACTGGGAAATGTTTGACAAAGTAAACAGAAACAGTACAACATAGATAATGTTAATTTGTGGCTGTCTAAGTCGATATGGGGCTGGCAGGGAGCTGTTTTCTGTTTGAGTTTGACACCCCTGGTGCTCATGGGTGACAGTGTTCATTACTCAAGTGAGATGTGTGTTTGATTGGAAGCTGCAGAAGAGAGGGTGAACTCCCTCCTCTGGAGTTTTCACATCAAAGAATATAGTGCCATATTTTGAGTTCCTTTCAGAAATCTTACTTGTTACCTACAAGCTTCCCTAGATTCATCGGGACTGGATCCCAGGAAAAAGGCAGCTAGGTGAGGCAGTGGCTAGAAGACTGGACCACTTTGTGTCAGGAAGACCTGAGTTTGAATCCTGCCACATGTATTTACTTGTTGTGTGACCTTGGACTGCTCATTTAATCTCTTTAAGCCTCAGTTACTCCATCTATGAAGTGGGACAATAACCGCACCTCCCTCATGGGATGACTGTGAAGACCAAAATAGACAATGTATAAAAAGCTCTTTGCAAATCTGAAAGCATTTTGTATAAATGCATATTTCTACATTAGACCACTTTGGTATTTAAACATTTGTACCAGAAATCATTGACTTTTGAGGTACTGTTGAATCTCCCATGGTTCTTGACTTTTCCTTAGAATTGTCATCTCAGTCTGCAGTCTGATCTGTGCCTAAATAAGCATCCTGCCTACCCCATACCTAAGTGGTGACCAGGCCCTTGCTCGAAGACTTCCAGGGAGGGGAAGTTCACTGCTATCTCAGGAACCTATGCCACCTTGGGAAAGGTTTTTTTTTTTTCCTGTGAGTGTTTTCTCCTGAGATCTAGCCTAAATTTACTTCTGTGTATAATCTACCCATTGCTCCTACTTCCACTTTCTGGGACCAAGCAGAACCAGTCTCATCCTTCTTCCCCATTTTGAAAAATCAACTGTTACCCTTCTCCTGTCTTGTAAACTTCCTTCATTTTCCACAGCCTTTCAAAGGTCACTGGCTTGGTCATCAAAACTTCGGTTCTTTTAATCAAGCCAACTCAACAGATGTTTATTTATTTAAAGTTTTTAGAAAATAATATTCTGTTTCCCCGATTACACATGAAAGCAATTTTTAATACCTTTTTAGAGTTTTGAGTTCCAAAGTCTATTCTTCTCTCCCTCACCTCCCCCTTCCCTGAGACAGTAAGCAATGTGATATGTTGTACATGTGTGATCCTGTAAAACATTTCCATATTAGTAATTTTCAGCAAGCATTTATTAAGCACTTTCTGTGTACCAAGCATTGTCCTAAGTGCTGAGGATTCAAAGAAAAGCAAAAAACAAAGACAAAAAATGGTCTTTGTCCTTAATGTCTAATATGGTGAGATATCATGAAAAAACTGTATATAAACAAAATATGTACAGGATAAATTCAAGTTATTCTTAGAAGGCACTAGTATCTTTTTGTTATTGTTGTTTGTTTTTTGGAGGAGGGAAGTCAGGGAAATTAGGGTTAAGTGCCTTGCCCAAGGTCACAGAGCATGTTGTGTCTGAGGTTAAATTGGAACTCAGGTCCTCCTAACTCCAGGGCTAATGCTTTATTCACTGTGTCACCTATCTGCCCCAAGGCATTAATATTAAGAGGGATCAGGAAAGACTTTTTTACAGAAGGTGGGATTTTAGCTGGGCCTTGAAAGAATTCAGGGAAGCCAGAAGGCAGAGATGAGGAGGCGAGCATTATATGTATGGGAAACTGCCACAGAAAATACCTGGAGGTGAGAGATGGAAGTATTGCATATGAGCAATGGCCAGGAAGCCATTGTCACTGAATTGTAGACTGCAGTGGAATATGGTGTAAGGCTGGAAAGCTAAGAATAGGGGCCAGCTTTTGAAGGGTTTTAAAAACCAAACAGGATTTTCTGTCTGACTCTGGAGGTAATAGGGAACCACTGGAGTTTATTGGTAGAGGGTCTGAGGCCTGAGACCTGCACTTTAATAGTTGAGTGGATGGATTGGAGTAGGGAGAGACTGAGGCAGGCAGATCCACCAAAAGGCTTTTCTAGGTGTCCAGGCAGGTGATGAGGACCTATATCACGGTAATTAGAGGAGAAAAGGGGACATTATGCAAATAATGTTGGAAGAAAGCAAGTTGATGGGCTGTAGCAACTGATTGGGTACAGAGCAGGGGAGTGGGGCAGAGAGCAAAAATTCAAAGATGCTGCCTGGGTTGCAAGCTTTGGTAACTAAGAGGATAGTGATGTCCTCCATAGACATAAGGAAATTAGAAAGAAGGTTTTGGAGGAAAGGTAGTTCAATTTTTGACATGCTGCTTTTAAGATGTCAATAGGAAATCCAACTCGAGATGTCTTTTGGACAGTTGGTGATGTGAGACTGGAGATCAGAAGAGTTAGGGCTGGAAAAGTGCACCTGACAATTAGCAGCATAAAAATGATAATTTAATCCACGGGAACTGATGAGATTACCGAGTGAAATAGAATAGAGGGAGAAGGGAAGAGGGCCTATGATATGTCCTTGTGCAACACCCAAGGTTAGTGGAGATGATTTGGATGAAGATTCACAAAAGGAGACAGGTAGAAATAAAATCAGGGGAGAGTGGTGTCCTGAAAACCCAGAGAGGACAGAATATCAAGGAAGAGAGGGTGATTAATAGCATCACATGCACAGAGAGGTCAAGAGGGGTGAGTACTGAGAAAAGACCATTGGATTTGGCAACTAAGAGATCACTGGTACCCAAAGATGCTGCTTACCTGGGCCTGGTAATGAGCTCATCAGGGGTAGTTTGGTGCTCCTGGTGACTTAGCTTGGACAACTGCTCCCAATGAGCCAGTTTTGTTCAGTCTTTTCCAGTCTAAAGACTTACATTCCTTGGCAGTGAAAGTAGAATCATCATTTATCATCAGTTATTCGTGTCCCATCCACCCCAAATATTTCTTCCTTCTTTATATTTAAACATTTTTGTTTGGAAATTCCAACATCATGGAAAGTATTTTGTCAAAACTAACATTAGAGAGAGAAAAAAATAAGAAAAAATTCCAGCAACATGGGAAGTATTTTGTCAAAACTAACACGAGAGAGAGAAAAAGAGGAGACAATCTGGTGCAAAGTCATTCAAGGCCAAGAATATTTAGATAAAAAATTTTGAACGTCTCAGAAATATATTAAAAAAAGAAATATTTCCAACCTGAACCAAATCATTAGGTTCCTTGTTCACATATTTTTCAAAGAAAATTAAAATGAGGTATTTTTTTTGGTGGAGTGAGGGGGAAGGTGGATTTTGTTGCTTTTATTTAGTTGGTTTAGGGCAGTGATAACTCAGAAAGGTGGAGGAGAACTCAACTGGGTAGATCATATATTGATTTAGAAAACCACATTTTAACATTATCCATGTATGTTCTATTGTATTTTATTTATTTTGTTAAATGACTCCCAGTTACATTTTAATTTGGGAGTGTTGCCTGGCAGTGTGTTCAAGTGGACACCCCTGGTTTAGGGGACTCCCCATGTGGGAACCCCCCTCCCCCACCATGCAGATCAACAGTTGCCTAGAACATTGAGATTCAAGAGACTTGCTGGTGATCACTTAGATACCATTTTTTTTGGCCCATGTTTTATTAAGAACAGACCCATATCTTTCCTAGAATTTTGAAAACTGCAGATTTGAAAAGACTGTAAACTCCACAGTGTGGGCTTCTTTTTTTCCTCATCTAGATAATAAGGGGGTTGTATGTGCTGATCTCTAAGGTTCCTTTGAGAGTAAAATCTTATGATCTTATGATATTGGGCGGGGAGAAGGAGTGAGAGTTTTGGGGGGAGGAATTTTGTAAGGCGTTGGGGGAAAAATACACTCAACAGGCTTATTTTAGAAAATCGTTCTGGTGAGTGATAAAAAGAGTAGCCACAGGAGATTTAATAAGGTTTGGCCTCCTGGAAAAGCTTCAGAAACAGCTATGAGCTGGTATTAAATGTGCTCCAATGCTCTTCTATGTGACTCATGTGCCAGGCTAAATATAAATATGCAGGGGCTCTTCTGACTTGGGTCAGTGGGCCAATCCTTGCACCTGGGAAGCAGCTCAGGTTTTTTTTTTTTCTTCCCCTACGTGTGGTGATTGGTTCCTTTGCTACAAAGTCACCGGCTCTATTTTAGAGAACACAGAAAAAGCATGCTAAGTCTGAGCCTGCAGAACAGTCTCAACTAAGAGAAAACTGGAGTCTCCAAAGCCAAACATCCTTAAGGAAAAATAGTTCCTGAAAACAAAAGACAGTCCTCGAGTACTGGGAAACACAAGTGTTGCGTGGATGATTAATTTTGTTGTTTTTGTTAGTTGTTGTTGGGGAACAGGATCGGTTTTACAAGGGACAAAATGGACTTGGTAAGTACCAGCAGGCCTCAATAGAGAGCTGTTACCTTCTTGTTAAATGCTGATTTTTAACATTTTTGGTCACATTCAGTGGTCAGCGAAGGGTTGATTGCAGCGGGATACTGAGCTGAATTTGGTGGCTAATAGTTTCTTTGCAGTTAGGAGAGGTTATGGAAGTTGATTGGATTTGTTCAGAGTGACCACGAAGAAAGACTAGCAACTAATTTAATTAACGTGACATCCTGCTATCCTGTTACTTTGACTGTTAGGTCTTCTCCTTGTAAGGAAGCAAAATTGGTTGGAGACAATGACCAGATCTATAGACTCTCCAATCACAGTATACTTGCTTTATGGAATGGACCAGTTCTGAGAAAGTTGTGTTTTAATTTGATCGTTTTCTTTTGAAGAAAATCATTTGATGTATACTTTCCTAAAGTGGCTCTTTCTTTTGTCAAGTGAATAACAACTCTCGATGTAATTTTGAGGCCTTGTTGGATTTGAAAAGTCAGAGGAAGGACTGGAACTCAGGTCTTTCCTGATTCCAAGTACCATGCTCTTTCTGTGACCCTAGCGCTGCTTTCCAATCTGAAATCCAAATTCTCTGATCTAAGATTGGCGGTGTCCTCTCAAACAAGCAATATCAACAGATGTCCAAGCCCCAACCAAGAGTTTCCCTAATGTGCACAGATATGTTTTTGGAAAGGACGTGCTCTAGCTCAAGAGTGGGGAACCTGTGGCCTCGAGGTCACATATGGCCCTTTAGGTCCTCAAGTGAGGCCCTTTGACTGAATCCAAACTTCACAATTAATCAAAGGATTTGTTCTACAAAACTTGGATTTGATCAAAAGACTACACCCAAGGACCTAGAAAGGCCACAATGCGTCTAGGCCAAGGTTCCTCACTCCTGCTCTAGTTTTTGTGTCTGAAGATCTGGATTCAAATCCAGATACTTCTTACTTGTGTGACCTTGAGTAAGTAACTTGCCCAAGCCACTTGTGGATGGATTGAATTAAATCAATGTTAATTCAATTCAACGGGCATCTTTAAATGCCTGGTAAACGTATGGATGGCACCGTGTCAGGCAATCCCATTAAGTCAATAAGCATTTCATAAAACCACTACAGTGGGCCAGGTGCTGTGCTGTGCACATGGGAGGATACAAGGACAAGGAATGACATGATTCCTACTCACCAAGAGCTTTAGTTCTAAATACTGAATCAAAATCCCATCTGCCCAAAACAAAAGTTGGGTGACTTTGGTAAAGTTGGTTGATTTTGGTAATGAAAGACAGGGGTGTCAAGCTCAAATAGAAATGTGTTCATTTGTTTCAGTCGTGTCTGACTCTTGGTGACCCCGTTTGGGGTTTTCTTGGCAAAGATACTGGAACGGTTTGCCGTTTCCTTCTCCGGCTCATTTGACAGGTAAGGAAACTGAGGCAAGCAGGGTGAAGTGACTTGCCCAGGGTCACCCAGCTAGTGAGTGTCAGAGGCCAGATTTGCATTCAGGAAGATGAGCCTTCCTGACCCAAGGCCTGGCACACTATGGCGCTCCCTAGCTGCCTCCTCAAAAAGAAATAGCGGGCTACTACTGTGCATGTCGGGGGAGCCTCCTGTGGACAGAAACATTTACACGTTTATATATTTCTCTTTTTGTTATTTTTAATATATCAATGTGTCAAAATCGTGTATTTATTAAAATTAAAATTTTAATCTGGTTCAGTTATACTTGAGAGTTGTGGGCCACATACTATTTGCATGTTTGACATCTCTGGTGTGGGGTACAAAGTCAAAACCAAATCATTCCCTGCCCTCAAAGAGCTTAGGTTTTACTGGGAGATGAGCCTTCAGTAGGGGAGAGGACAGAGCATGGAACAAGTGAAAGTGACTAAGGCAATATGAGGCGCGGGAGAGCCCTGACAATTGTGTGTGTGCTGGGTCAGGACTTGGGGGTAGGGATGGGCATGGCGGGGATCACCAGGACTTCGGGTATGCTAACACCTGAGCTGAGTCTGAGCAAAAGCCTATAGGGATTCCAGGAGGTGGAGATGAGGTTGGGATTCTGTTCCAAGCACAGAGGATAGCCCATGCTAAGTCAAAGAGAAAAAAAGTGTTCTGTGTTTTAGACTACTAGATGTAGTCACTACCCTAAAGTATACATGTGCATTTGATTTATACTGAGGAAAAAGGAATACACATGGAAGCTTTCCTGAACATTATCTTTTTTTATAAAAGACTTTTTCTGGAGTTAATTATTTTTAGTTGTAATGCACAGATGACGGGTTGAGAACAGTATTGTTGGCTTTCAGTGGGGGTGGCTGTGGGCTGGGGGTGGGTTGTACTTGAGTGTTTATACCATCAGTACTTCTCTTCGCACCCCCATCCCTCTAGTCAGCAGGGTTGATCACTTGGATCTCCTCATGTATCCAATCATTTGTTTTTTCCAAATTACTCCTTCCTTCTACCACACCTGCCACCTTAGTTCAGGGCCTCATCGCCTCTCTTAGATTACTACAGTTATCTGCTAATTGGTCCGCCTTCCCCAAGTCTCTTCCTTGCCCTAGTCCAGTGGTTCTCAACCTGTGGGTCGTGACCCCTTTGGGGTCGACTACCCTTTCACATGGATCGCAGGGTTCGCCTGAGACCATCAGAAAACACATACTTCTGATGGTTTTAGGAACCTCCTCTATGGTCTCTAGTCTCCAGGCGGGTCTGCCCACATGCAGACACACCCACACACGACTATTAAAGGGTCATAGCATTAGGAAGGTTGAGAACCACTGCCCTAGTCTATTCTCCTTATTGTTGCCAAAGAGATTTTTCCTTGGGAGCAGAAATGGCCACGCCACTCTCCTACTCTATAAATTCTGGTGGCTCCCTATTGCCACTAGAATCAATCAATAAATCAACTAGTCTTCCTTGTTTAGCCATTAGAGCCTTTCACAATTTGTCCACAAACAGTATTTCCAACTCTGTTCTTTACAGAGGATATTCCATTTCCCATCTTTGTTACTTTGCGTTGACCATCCTCCATTTGGGGAATGCACTCCTTCCTCCCCCTCTGCCTTATCTTATAAAATCCCTCTCCCTTCAAGACATAGGCCAAGGGCCACCTTCTTGGTGGAGCCTTTCCTAGTCCTCCCAAATGCTCCCCCATGTACTTAGTTACAATTTATTCTCTTTATAGTTAGACACCACGTTCTTGTAGCAATGAGGGACCCAGCCCTGCCATTATATTTATTTATGTGTTCTGCTATTTCCCCTTTTCTGTTTATATTCCTAGTGTTTATAATACTTTGTTCATAAGTCTTAAATGCTTTCCTTATTTATCATTCATTCATTCATTCATTCATTCTCCTTTAGATCTCCTTGTGAGTAAGGATTATTTCATTCTTTGCACCTCCTGTCTCCAGTGCCTGGCAGACAGCGGGTCCTTAATAAATACTGATTGATTGATTGATTCTTGCTGATTGTCTAGAGGCAGGTTTATCTGCAGGGGTCTGTGATTTAATTTGTGAAGTCTTGGGTGAGATATGGATGTAGAAGTTCTTCCTTGGTTTTCTTAGTGGAAGGAAGAAGTCTGAAATATAATAGGAAGAAACAGTGAACATTGGCGGATATGGAGAATAAAGAGATGTACACCCCCACTGAACTGAAATTAGAAGTTAAAATGATTTCAGGAACAGAAATGTAACAGGGTGTGGGGCAGTGGATCTTGAATCTTGTTTAGGGGGAATCCTTTTCAAGAGCTTTTTAACTGAATCTCTTGGAGTGGGGAGGGAGAGTGAGGTGAAGAGTGAAAAAGGCCCACAGCAGATCATCATTTAAATTATAAAACTGGAGAAAAAGCATTTTTCATTTCATATTTTTGTCTCTGGTGGCTCAGCTCTTGTTCAGTCAGTCATGTCCAACTTTTTGTGACCTGTGGACCATCCTGTCTATGGGGTTTTCTTCTCAAAGGTACTGAAGTGGTTTGCCATTTCCTTGTCCAATTCATTTTACAGATGGGGAAGCTGAGGCAGACAGGGTGAAGTGACTTGCTCAGGGTCACGTAGCTAATAACTGGCTGAGGCCTGATTTGAACTCAGAAAGATGAATGTAACTCCAGGCCCAGCACTCCATTCATTGCACCACTTAGCTGCCCTATATAGAAAGAGTTTAAATGGAAGTTAATATGAAAAGGGAAGGAATTAGTTGCTGGAGGGTCAGGAAATGGCCTCCTGTGGAAGGTGGGATTTGTTAATTGAGTCTGGAAGGAAGCCAGGGATAATTAAAGGTGAGGAGGGAACTCCAAGCCTGAGGAACAGCTGATGTAAAGGCAGAAATGGGAGGTGGAGTGTCCTCTGTGTGAGCAATAGTCAGGCTGGCATAGCTAGATGGTGGAGTTCATGGAGGGGAGTAAGGTGTAAGAAGTCTAGAAAAATGGGAAGGAACCAGGTTCTGGAGAATTTCAAATATCAGAGGAGATTTTATATTTGATTCTGGAGGTAAAAGGGAGTCAGTGACTAGCGGAGTGATGTGGTCACACCTGTATTGACAGTTGAGTGGAGGGTGGGTTGAAGTGAGGAGAGACTTAGCAAGTAGACCTATTAGAAGACCATTTAAATAGTCAAAGCAAGAAGTAATGAAAACCTTAATTAGGGTAGTGGCTGCGGGAGGGAGAGGGCACAGTTGAAACAGTTATTGTGCAGGTAGAAATAATAAGATTTGACAACAAATTGTATATGTAGGGTTAGTGAGAGTGAGGAATTGAGACTGACCTTACTCCTTAGTAATAGGGGAGTTCTAGAGAGTGGGGTTTTGGGGAGAAAAGGTAATGATTTATATTTTAGACATGATACATTTGAGTTACCCTGGGACATTCTGATGAAATTTAAAATTGGTAATATGGGACCATAACTCAAGAGATAGCTCAGGGATGGAGGTAAAGATCTAGGGAGAGTTTCCACAGAGATGATAATTGAACCCATGGGAAATGATGAGATCACCAAGTGACATAGGATAGAGGGGAAGATAAAAGTGACCAGGGACAGTCTTGGGAGATGAGTGTCCACTATTAGTGGTCATGATATTGAAGAAGGAGAAAGGAGAAAGAAGAGGATCAGAGGAGGATCACTGCTAGGAAAACCTGGAGAGGAGAGATCGTCTAGGAGAAGGGAGTGATGAACAGTGTCAGAGACTGCAGAGAGATTAAGAAAAGTGAGGATTGAGGGGGGAAAAAACCCAAAAGATTTGGCCATTAAGAGATGGGTGGTGGTCCTGGAGAGACTGGTTTCTATTGAATGGGCCAGATTTTGGAGGATTTAAAAGAGAGTGATAGAAGAAGGAAAAAAAAATCCTACCAAACTATTTCTTCATTCCTTTATTAAACAGCCAATCAGTGCTTGGGTTTGAATTATATGGTGCTGCAAATAGCTGCATAATAATTATAGCCAACATTTTCATAGTGCTTTAAGGAATATTATCTCATTTATCCTCACAACAGCCCTGGGAGATAGGTGCTGTTATTTCCTCCATTTTGCACATGGGGAAACTGAGGCAGATAGCAGTTAAGTGACTTTTCCAGAGACACACAGGCAGTAGGTAACTGAGGCCATATTTGAACTCAGGGCTTCTGACTCTAGATCTGGTGCTCACTCTCCTGTACCACCTAGCTGTCACATGAGAATAAGGACTAACAACTTAAATCCTAGAAATATTTATTGAAGGATATATAGCACGAGGTTGAAATCACAGTCACGTGGTCCATTCCCAGCAATGCTAATGGGATAGCTCCCCATTAGAATGTAAGCTCCCTGAGATCAGGGCTCATCCCACTTCTGTTCCTGTATCCCTAATGCTTAACCCAATACCTGGAGCTTTATAATTTCTCATTAATTGGTTGACCCTGGACTCCAGCTTCCTGTTCTTCTGGGATATTCTGGGAACTCTGCTGTTATCAAATGCGTCTCAAGACATTGTCCTCCCCACTTCCCTTTTTAAAGTAACTGTCTTTGAGTCTTACTGGGAATGGAAGCCTCCATGAAGGCAGTATCAAAGAGTCCTGATCATTAGGTACAGTGGTGATTGGGCAGTCATCAAAGACCCCATGTTCTTGAACCTTGTACCCTTGTGGTTACTTTCTGTTAGGCCTATGAACAGTACATATCACAGTTCCTATGCCAATGAGTAGAGGTGGGATCCTTTCCTCTTTGGTTCTGGAAAGCCCAATGGGTACATAAGCCAACACAATGAACTGGATGTGTGTTCTACCTAAGAGAAATAATGTATGTCACACCACCCACCGTCTGAAACAGATGTTCATGGACCACTTTAATGTTGGGCATGAGTTCTAGTAAGTCCATCTCAGACTGAGTCCCTGATTTATCTGTCCTAAGATGGCCTTAGGGCCATCTTTAAGGTGAATCATCAACACTGGATCTGGGGGTGATGAAGGAAGGAGAGAGAAGTGGCATATGCCTGTCTTAGAAGGGGAAGAGAGTGGGAGCCAGGGGAGACTGGTTTGCAGGGAATACAAACTTAGGCCTGGAAGAAAAGCTGAAGGTTTGCTGTTTGAACCCACCCTAATTTAGGATCGTACATTGACAAGTGGAAGGGACTTTAGGGGCCATCTAACCCTCATCATTTCACAAATGCGGAGACTGAGGTCCAGAGTGGTGAAGTTATTTTAATCAATCACTAAGCAATTGTTAACTTCCAAATATGTGCCAGCCATTGGGTTAAGCATTAGGAAAACCAAGATAGAAGTAAAACAGACCTTACCCTCAAGAAGCTTCTACTGTCATGGACAACATTGACATATATGAGTATATAGGCAAAGTGAATGCAAGGTAGTTTTGGGAGATTGGGTGGGCACTCTCATCTGAAGGAATTAGGAAAGGTTTTGAAGAAGGTAGGGTCTGAGCTGTCTTGAAGGAAACCAAGTATTCCAGTGGGGAGGAAGAGCATTGCAGATATAGGAGACAGACATTTTGCAAAGGTATGGAGATGAGAGGTGGAGTGACCTGTGCTAGAAACCGAGAGTAAGCCAACATGACTGGTCCTTGTCCAAGGTCTCACAGGTGATAAGTGGGTAGAACCCAGGTTCTGTGATCTTAGTAATAAGAATAACGAACATTTACATAATGTTTTCCATATCTTGTCTCATTTGGTCCTCACAACAACCCTGTGAGATAGGTGCTGTTATGGGGAAATTGAGGCTGAGACTTGCTCAAGGTTGGACAGCTAGTAAGTATCTCAGACAAGATTTGCTCTAAGACCTGTTGATAGTATGATATACCATTAGGAGCATTCAGCAACCCCTCAGTCCCTTCCCCAAACCTGCATTGGGAAGGTGCTGCCTCGATGAAATCCCTGGGGCACTTGATGCTGCAATGCCGCATATTTCCTATGTTGTTAGTGCTCTGAAATGCCACCAGCAGCTTTCAGGCGTCCATGCTACAATACATTTAAAAATAACTTTGCAGAGTCAACTCCAGTGAGGCATCTTGGCCAATGTATTACTCATCGCAGAAGCAGCTGTCAGATTGTGAACTGGGCCTGCTGTTAGGAGAGTGATGCAGGGTTGCTTCTGATTGTGTCTAAATTTCACCTATCTCATAGATATCATCTTGGCTAGATTTCAGGTCTACTCAACTATAATCAAAGCAGTTTCTTCCATTTCCATATGTAATAAATATGCTCTGGCTTTGCTATCTCAGAGTAGGACTTTTCACATCAATCCTCAGGATTATACAGAGGAATGTTCTTCTCAGATGCCATCAACTTGAGCCCCCACTAGCGTTCTCCCCATTATTAGGACCAGTTACTAGTGTCCCATTTCCATTTAACCATTTGACATAAATTAGTTTTTATAAAGCCATATTTACTTCAAATGTATAGAAAGAACAAACAAGCATTTCTCCCCCATACCTCTGCGATCTGCTGTCCTGTAGCAGCATCTTGATCTTTGGGGGAGTATAAGCTCAAAATTTAGCTCACCTCCTACCTAGCATTGGTCCCACCAAATTCAGACATGTCATGACTGTTGGCTGAGTCTTTCTCCTGGAGGCTAGAGTCCTGAAGGTCACTCCTGAAGATTGTTCCTTGGAGCAATGATGCTTCATTGGCTTCAGAGCTCAGCCTGGATTTCAACTCCCAGATTCCTGTGGTTCTCTCTCCTGACTGTTCAAACTCCCAAGGTCAGAGACTATACTCCTTTCTCCTAGAACAGGAAAAAGGGAGAGGCCAAGGATTGAAACCCATTTCTCAGGAACCACAGGGCCTCACAGGGGAAGAAAACCCAGGGGCCTTTCCCCTTACAGCCTAGTCTCTCACCAGATGCTCATGGGGAAGGAATCCCTGGATGAAGCCAAAGTGGTTAGAGCTGACTCAGGCCTTTAGGAGGATGCCAGTGATTCCAGCTACACAGCCAACTGAACAAGGCTCCTCCCAACCATATGGCTAACCAACCAGAACCAATTATCAAATGTGTACACATTGATAGATGAAGAAGAAGATGAGGCTGAGCATGCTTGGCAGTCTCTCCAAGACACATCCCTCTTGGAGTGAAAATAACATTAGATTTGGAGTCCAAGGACCTGGGTTCAAATCCTTGTCTGCTACTTAGTAACTATGTGACTTTGAATGAGTCTCTTTCCTCTTCTGAGCCCCTGATGCCTCATCTGTAAAATGAAGCATCTGGAGTAGATGACCTCTGATCCCTCTCAGCTTTGGGATACAAATATAAAAGTGCGCTATTATTACTGTTATATTTATTATAATTTTATATTTATATATCATATGATTACATATATTTAAATTATCATGTTATTAGCAAACTCAAAGTGATTATAATTTATCAGAGTTATAGTTATAACTTAGTTATAATTCTAGGTATAGAATTAAAGTTATAATATTAATATATTATATATATCATATAATATATAATACAAATATATTATATAATAATATAAAGTTGTAATATATAAATTAAAGTTATAATTCTATAACATGTTCCTAGCGAAGTACATACAAGACATGTATATGCACACACACACATGCACAGAGATTTGAGTGAATCTCTAACACTGGAGAGGTTTCCTAAAGGAGGTGGCACTTGACCTCAGAGGGAAGGCACTAACAATAAGGGTGACTGGGAAGGGTGAGCTCTGAGAAGGTGAGATTTTAGTTGGGACTTCAAAAAAGCCAAGGACACAGAAGGTGGAGATGAGGTGGGAGAGCTTTCCAGGCAGGTGGACAACCAGAGAAAATGTCCCAGAGTTGAGAGATAGAGGGTCTTGCTTGTGGAATAACTGGGAGGCCAGTGTCACTAAAAAGTTAATTGAGGATATAAGCAAATAAAGGGAAGCTAGGTGCATAGAGCACTGGGTCTGGAGTCAGGAAGACCTGAGTTCAAATCCAGCCTCAGACACTTACTAGCTGTGTGACCTTGGGCAAGTCGCTTTACCCATGTTGCCTCAGTTTCCTCATCTATAAAATGAGCTGGAGATGGAAATGGCAAACCCTCTAGTATGTTTGCCAAGAAAACTCCAAATGGGGTCATGAAGCGTTGGACACAACTGAAACAACTGAATAACAAATAAATAAGATGTAGGAAGACTGGAAAGGGCAGCTAGGCAGCTTAGTGAATAAAGCTTGGCCCTAGAGTCAGCAGGACCTGAGTTCAAATCCACCTCGGATACTTACTAGCTGTGACCCTGGACAAGTCACTTAACCTTGATTGCCTCCAAAAAAAAAGTAGACTAGAAAAGGGGAACAGGTTCTGAAGGGCTTCAGGTATGTGACAGGGAATAATGTGTAATCATCCTAGAATGCAATCTAATAAACCTTTATTAATCGCTTCCTATATACCAGGTACCAAACCAAACCCTAGAGATACAATTAATAAAAAGACAGTCCCTGCCCTCAAGGAGCTTACAATCTAAAGCAGCTGTTCTCAGCCTGTGGGTTATGTTCAATTTAAATACATCCTGCATGTCAGATTTTTCCATTATGATTCATAACAGTAGCAAAATTACAGTTATGAAGTAGCAACGAAAATAATTTTATGGTTGTGGATCACCACAACATGAGGAGCTGTATTAAAGGGTCGCGGCATTAGGAAGGTTGAGAACCACTGATCTAAAGGATGTAAAGAGACAGATCGGGAAAAGCTTTAAATGCCAGACAGAGGAAGGAGTTTATATTTTATGCTAAGGGAGATGAGGAACCACTGAAATTTCTTGAGCAGGAGAGATATGAATATGGTCAGACTTGTATTTCAGAGGCAGCTAGATGAGGGCTGGACTTGGAGTCAGGAAGGAAGGAAACAAGCATTTATTAAACACCTACTATATGCAAGATACTTTACACATTTTATTTCATTTTATCCTCACAACAATCCTGGGAAGTAGATGCTATGAGTATCCTCATTTTTCAGATGGGGAAATTGAGGCAGGGGTTAAGGGACTTAGCCAGTGTCACACAGTTAGTTTGACGTGGAATTTGAGCTCGGATCTTCCTGACTGCAGTCAGAAAGCTGAGACTCAGGAGTCTGTCCAACTATCTATCATGCTTTGTGAATCTTAAAGTGCTAGTCATCATTAGTACTGAGAGGTATCCTGGTACGGTGGAAGGAGCTTCAGAATCAGAGGACTCAGGTTTGAATCCCAGGTCTGCCACTTATATCCTGCTTGATTTTGGGTAAGATGCTTCCCACCTCTGTGCCTCAGTTTGTAAAAATGAGGTGAAATGGTTCACCTCTAAGGCCCCTTTCCCTCTCTAAGACTTCAACTTCACCATGTGGGTCAGTCTGTTTTCTCTTCTATAAAGTCAGGTGAAGGATAGCTCCGCTCTCTTGGGGAGGTTGCAGGGGTCAAATGAGTTCATGTGTGCAAAAAACTTTACTTGAGCTGTTATCATTATCACAGAATCATAAACATATAGACTTAGAATGGGAAGGGCTATACAGCCCTACCACATCATTTTACAGATGAGGAGACAGAGTCTCAAAGAAGTTAAGTCAAAGAATCGTAGCATCATCTATCTACTAATATAGGAGGAAAGGTTCGGGGACTTGCCAGTTTCACACAGGTAGTGACAGAATCTGGGAAAGGTGAGCCCATGTCCCCTGACTCCAAAACCAGACCTCTTGTGCAGGATTCTCAGGTAGGCAAAGGTCTGGCTGAATAGCCTCTGATGTCCCTTTCACTTCTGACATTCTGGGATTCTTATGGTTCTAAAAGACAGGGAGGGTCCCAAATCTGGATCAAGAGGAAGCCAGTGGATTTGGATTGGACAGGAAAGAGACACCATGACCCTATTTCAGCATGAACTCTTTTCCCCACTTAGTTTCAGAAGACTCATGACAGTTGCTCTTGCTTCTCCAGATGGGTTGGAGGAATGAATAGTTTCCTGATTTGACACATCCTCAGGCAGTTTGCCTCAAAAAAGTCTTTGATATAAGCAGGGCTGGAGAGTTTCATCATTGGAAATATAGGACTAATAATGGCTGAAGAGCTCTGATTATAAGTAGCTGGCAGAGCCTCTCTCTCATCTCTGAGGCACAGACAAGTTAAGACAAGGCCTGTCTGGGGTCACAGAGATTATTAATTATTATTATTGATAATAACATACAGCATTTTAAGGTTTTCAGAGTACTTACATATGTGATCTCATTTGGTCCAACAAACCTATCAGATGAGAACTAATATTATCCCCGTTTTATAGATAAGGTAACTGAGGCCAAGGAAATTAAATAAATTTCCCAGAATCACACAAGTTAATAATAAAAACAACAACAATAATAATAGTTAGCATTTATGTTAACTTTAATGTTTGCAAAACACTTTGTGTATGTTATCTCGTTCCATCCTCCTCCTCCCAACAATCCTGAGAGGGAGGTGCTATAATTATCCCCATTTTACGGTGAAGGAAACTGAGGCTGAGAGGTTTTCTGTAACTTGCCCAGGATCACACGGCTAGTTAGTATCTGGAAGCAAGACTTGAACACAGTTCTTCCTGAGTCTGAGTCCAGTGCCCTACGCACTATTACAGGCTGCCTCATTAATGAAACAAAGTCCTTTCTCTGTGTCCCCCTCCCCACTCAGTCTTCTTTTCTCTAGACCAATCAATCAGTAGATATTTATTAAGTCCTTACTAGGTGCTAAACACTGAGGATAGAAAGAAAGGCAAAAAAGGCAGGATTTTTTCAACTTGTCCTCACATGGCAAAGTCTCTGGTCTCAATATATATTGCCCATTTCGGTATATTTTGGGCCAACCAGATAGCTCAGATGACCCAAGTTCAAATCTGGTCTCAGACGCTTACTAGCTGAGTGACCTTGGGCAATGCACTTAATCCTGATTGCCTCAGTTTCCTCATCTCTAAAATGAGCTGGAGAAGGACATGGCAAACCACCCCAGTATCTCTGCCAAGAAAATCCTAAATGGGGGCGTGAGGAATCAGACACGACAGAATAACAATAAGAAAGAATAGCATTTGTTCGTTTGGTGATGCCGTGTCACGCTTCTGTCTTGTAGTAAGTAGGCAATACCCTAACCAGTTCCCTTCCTTCCCCCGTCCCATGTTGTCATAGTTTTTAAATTAATTTTTATCAATATCTTTTGTTCTTAATCACCTACATTTATTAACGTTATGCCTCCTCCCACTTTCCAGAGGGAAATGCCTTAGAACAAAGAATAAAAAGTAAGAGAAGACAATTCAGGAAAACTAACCGCCACGTGAGAAAAAGTCTGACGTTATCTGTAGTATTCCATCCCCATAGGCACCCACCTCGGTGAAGAAGGAAGGGATGTGCCTTCTGACAGCTCTCCTCTGGAGCCAAGCTTGGTTGGCGTAATTTCTGAGCATTCAGCATCCGTTATTTTGTGGTGGTTTCTTGCTGCTCACATTGTTGTAACTTTTGAGTACATTGTTTAATTGTTCAGTACATAATTTTTTCCTGGTTATGTTTGCTTTGCATTGCATACGTTCATTAGTCTTCCTATGAGTCTCTGTCTTCATCATATTCAGTGTTTCTCCCAGCAGGGTATTATTCCATTATGTTCACACACCTCAACTTGCTTAGCCAATCCCCAGTCGATGGGTAACTACTTTGTTTCCAGATCTTTACTCTCACTAAAAGTGTTCCTATAATTATTTTGGTATGTATGGTTCCTTTCCTTTTATAATTGACCTCTAGCCACGGGACCCCTGGATATAAGGACACTGCTTGAAGGAAGTGGGATGCTTACCTTGAAAAAGAGGAAATTTCCCCAGGAGGAAAATGATAGTTGTCTTTGAGTTTTGAATGACTGTCACTTAAAAGAAGGATCAGATTTTATTTTCTTTTGGGTCCCAGGAAGCATAGAACTGGGAGAAATGCAAAGAGGCCTATTTAAGCTTGAGGTCAGAAGTTTCCCAATGACAAGAGCTAGCTCCAAACAATGCAGGCTGCCTCTGGAGTCAGTGGGTTTCAATTTACTGGAAGTGAAGGCTGGATGACTATTTTTCTCGTGGACACTGGCCGTGGTTTGGACTAGGTAGACTGAATGGCTTTCATTACAGTAGAGAGAACATTGCCTTTGAAGGAACCTAGGGAAAAGCATTAACCTCTCTGTTCCCCATCTGCAACATGAGGAGGATTACACTAAATAGCCTTGAAGGCCCCTTCTAGCCCTAAATCTAAGCTATGATACCACACACTTCCCAGACAGGGATGAAAATGGACTCAGATTCGGATCAATCACTGAATATTTATGTAGCATCTGCTATGTGACCAAAACTGTCAGGTGCTAGGAACCCCCCCCCCCCAAAGAAATGAAATGGTCCTTGCTCTTAAGGAGTTTACATTCTGTTGGAGGAGGCAGCATGTGCAGGGGAGAGACAGCAGGGTAAAGTGGGAGTCAGAAGATCTGGATTTGAATTCTACCTTTGATGCTTACCTGTGTGACCTGCTCAGCCACCTTGTGCCTAAATTTCCTCGTTTGCACTTAAATTAGAGGTCCTTTCCACCTCTAGCTCTGTGACTCTATCATTTCTCATAAAATTATATAAAGAATAACTACAAGGTAGGGACGGAAGGCATGAGCAGCTGGGCAATCAGGAAAGGCATGACACATTTCTCTGAATGGCTTGGGGGGAGGGAACTCACTGCCTAGATGGGCACTGGCAAACAGATCTCCTCAGCTCTGGAGTCTAATGGGTAATCTTCAGATACCAGCTTCTCCCACCCATGTGGATGTGGGCAGAATCATGTGCTCTCCAAGAAAACTCCTGTCCTGTACCTGACATTTCTCCTGCCCCCAGGAGCTCCATTGACTCCCCCACTGGGCTGACTCTTATCACTCTCAGGGCATCTGGACTCCCCCCAGGAAGCTGGGCATTCTGTAGCTGGTGATGCTGGAGGGAGAGATTGGAATTCCTGGTGGCACTCCTGTGGGTGAGAGACTTGTGTGTTTTTCCATTTGTCAATGAGAGCCAGAGGGATAATTTTTTTCCCATTCTGCCTGAGACATCACTGCTGTTCAGCAGGAGGCTATGGAAACAGAGCGTCTCGTTCTTTCTGAGTAGCATTCCCTCCGTAGGACTTCAGATGGGCCAGATCATTTGGCTTGTGAACCCAAGGGGATCCCTCAAAGGCTGGTCACTGTTCTTCTGTTCAAGGATATTGGAGCATCCAAAGAAACCCAGAAGAGGTGTGTGTGTGTGTGTGTGTGTGTGTGTGTGTGTGTGTGTGTGTGTGTGTGTGTGTGTGTGTGTGTGCATATGTATGTGTGTGGTGGGGGAAAGAGGAGGGAGGTATCAGAATACAGGCTCCCAGCAAAACAGACCATGGAGTTTCTATCCTTACGCAGCTTCGGGCATCTCTGAAGGAACTTGGGTTCTGAGAAAACAAGTTTTCTAAAAGCAAGGTGACCCTGAGACTTTTTGGACTTTCGGTTCCCAAAGGAAGGAGTGGAGGGCTGGCTTCTGGAAACTGTTTTTGGAGCAAGGGGAAAACTCGGTGATCTTGTCCAGGCAGCTGCTCTCCAACCCTTGCCCTCTGAATGGGGCAGGGGTCCTGGTGTTCAAGGCAGAAAAAGAAGGTAGGTGACCCAGCGAGGTTCCTTCTCTGCTGTGTGCTTCTGTAGGCTTGTCCAGATCTGAGACCACGTGACTGACTAGAAGTCAAAGTAAAATAGTATTGATCAAATGCCCGAAACATTAAGTTTGGCTCTGTAGGGATTTGGGAAATGTTTAGTTACCTGATTACTAAAATCATGGGATTTCAAGAATCCCCATGAAACAAAACTTGTAATTATCTACCTGTATATATGAGGGAAGGCACCTAGATGTGATGTATGTGTGGTAGATAGAATGCCGAACTTGGAGAAGGGAAGACCTGAGTTCAAATTCTGTTTCCGATCCTTACTACTTCTGTGATCTTGGGAAGGATATCTAAACACTAAGAGCTTCCACTTACTGATCTATAGAATGAGGGGGTCAGACTGGATGACCTCCAAGGTCTTGTCTGGCCCTAGATCTCTGATCCTGGGCAACCTGACTTTGTGATATATCTGTGGGTACGTTGGAAAAATTGTGGGCATATTGGAGAAATGATAAGGCATTTGTGGGTACGTTGGAGAAATTGCTTCCCCTTCAGGATCTCAGGATGCTTGGCTCAGAGAGGAAATTCTGGGTTCAGGTCCCCACTCTGACAGTCTCCTACTATGGAACCATTGGTAAATCACTTAACCTCCCAGTGTCTCTGTTTTCTGAGATCCAAAATGGAGATAATTTTGCCTGGCGTGCCCAAGAGTAATTTGAGGAGATAATTGATATAAAAAAATCAGACATTATTATTATAACATATTCCAACAGGGACTGTTTTTTTTTTTCTTTAGAATCTTGAGTATTCAGCATGGTGCCTTGGATACAGTGGGTACTAATTAGTACATGTTGAAATAAATTTAACCTGTAAAATGAGGTAGTAAAACTATAAATATATTCTACAAATTCTCTCCTAGTTCCAAAATAGAACAACCTTTATCCATGTATTTATTCATAGAGTCAGAGGAGTTAAATTGAAAATGAACATTAGATATCTTCTAATCCCATTTTTATCCATTCATTTGTTTACTCATCTATCTTTATTCATTATTTATTTAATCATTTATTTATCTATCCCATTCATTTATTCATCTATGCACTCATTCATTCATTTATTTTTGTCTATACCTGTGGCTTCATTAGTGCAGGGAACTTCCAGTACAGATTAGCCCCTAGTCTGCAGCTGCTGGTTTTATAAACTTGCTTCAGGGAGCTTGCCCAACATCACCCTATCAGGATGATCAGAAATTGAACCCACATCATTCAGACTTTGAAGCCAATTCTGTATTTACTAATAAATGCCATCCTGACCCTTAGCCTTTCATCTTATCTGTAAGATCTTATAGAGGAAGAAACAAGCTTTGACAGACTAAGGGACTTTTCCATGGTCCTATACAGCTAGGGAACCTCAAAGGGAAGATTTGAATTCAGGGTCTTCCCCACTCCACTCTAGCCACACTGCCACTATTGGTGGCAAGGGTTAGTGAGATAATCATGGAATGAAAAGGAGCCTTTCAGAGAGGCAGATTACACATCCAGTCAACGTGCCTCATTTTGCATTATGCAGAAATAGCAACAACTGTTAAATCCTTGTTCTTGCCACCAAAGTCCTTGGAAATAGCGAGTGGTTCAACATCAGAAATGAATTTGTAGATAGTGGAAATGACACTGAGGAAGATACATTACCATACCCATTTGGTGTTGCACTAGTGAGACTTTTTCATACAACTTGTGGCTGGACCCCCTTACAGATGCTGTCTCCCCCATTGGAATGAGAACACCCTGAGAGTGGGGACTAATTTCACTATTACAAGTTCCTAGCCCTTGTAAAAAGCATTTAACCAAGTGCCTAGTATATAATAGGTGAGAAATACAAGTATGTGTGTATAATGCATACATATATATATGATCCATGTAGATAGATAGATAGATACATATATATACACACACATATACACACACATTTATTCCCTTCCCTGCATTTCCCCTTCCCCTTCCCTTTTAGGTCCCTTGTATTTTTAATTCAGAATCACAGGATTTAGTAATAATAGTAGCACTTATGTAGCACTTTGAAATCTGTAAAACACTTTAGAAATAGGAGAGAAGAGGGGGCAGCTAGATGACGCAATGAATAGAGCACCAACCCTGGAGTCAGGAGGCCCTGAATTCAAATCCACCCTTAGATATTTGACATATGTACCCCCAAGTCACTTAACCCCAATTACCTTGCCTTTCCTCAAAATATAGTAGAGAAGAAGGGTAAGGAAGAGGAATAATTATTTATATAACAGGTACTATGTGTCAGGCAGCTAGGTGTTGCCTCAGAAACTTCCTAGCTGTGTGACCCTGGGCAAGTCACTTAGCCCTGTTTGCTTTAGTTTGTGAGTGAGCTGCAAAGTGAGCTGGAGAAGGAAATGGCAAAATCCCTGCAGTATCTCTGCCAAGAAAACCTCAAACAGGGTCACAAAGAGGCCAGCGTGACTGAATAATAACAAGAAGAAAAATGTGCTAAGCTTTATATAAATATCTCATTTGATCTTCACGACAACCCTGTGAAGTAGGTAGTGTTACATCCCCATTTTACATTATATTTTTTGAAGAAATTGAAGCAAAGATTAATCAACTTGCCCAGGATTGCATGGCTGAGAAGCTTTTGGGGCCAGATTTGAACTCAGGTTTTCCTGACTCCAGGTCCGACATTCTATCTACTGTGAACAAATATCATCTCATTTTATGCTCACAAAACCTTTGGGAGCTAGGTGCTAATATATTAAAGGTGAGCAAATTGAGACAGACAAGTTAAGTGACTTGTCCAAGGTCACACAATTAGGCCATGACTGGGACTGGATTTGAACTCAGGTTTTCCTGGCTCTAGGTTCAGGACTCTAACCACTCACTGTAGCTGCCTCTCGATTTGAAGGCTGGAAGAAACCTGGAGTGGGAATATCATCATTTCATGTTCCTGGTGTTTTAGCTTCAAGGACTCCTTGGGCGCTTCTTCCTGAGTGGGACGTCCACACTGTCTGTCGTAGGAGATCTGAAGCAACAACCAGCTTCCTCCTGAGGGTGATGACTCATGCTTCATGCCAGAGCATCCTCTTCGATGGTCAGAGTATTTGACTTTGGCAGATGGGATTTGAAAGGCTGACTATGAGTGGGCTATTTTGGGCGCCCATTTACTGAAGTGGTAACGATAACTCTAAATATGTTTTCCCTACAGGAAAAGAAGTCACCATGGAGGTTTGCTGATCCATGTGATGGTGACGACCACAGAATTAGAATTTGAGTTAGGAAATCTGACTTCATGCTCTGGCTCTTTCTCTTCTCATCTGCATGACTTTGGCAAAGTCACTTCACTTATTTGGGTTTCAGTGTTATCTGTTAAAAAAGAAAAAACCACAAGAGGCAGCTAGGTGGTGCAGTAGAGTGTCAGGTCTGCGGTCAGGAAGACCTGAGTTCAAGTCTAGCCTCAGATACTTATTAGCTGTGTGACCCAGGACAAGTCACTTAACCCTGTTTGGCCTCAGTTTCCTCATCTGTAAAATGAGCTGGAGAAGGAAATGGCAAACCACTCCAGTATGTCTGCCAAGAAAACCCCAAATGGGGTCACAGAGAGTTGGAAATGACTGAATGACAATGTCCACGGTGTGTAGTGAGTAAAGTTCCCCATAACTCCTTTGATAATCAGGATGGATTTATTAGTTACTCTTTAAACCCTTGAAGAGGTATAACTAGGAATATTGTTTTAATCTGGGTCAAAAGCAGTTGTTGTGTGTATGGGGGTAGTGATGGCACATTGGACAACCTGGGAGTATGGGGTATTGTAATGGCAAAGGGCACCCTCTGACCACAGGTCCTATTGTACTGAGAAGAGCAATTTTTCCCTTCATCCTTATGGGTCCCCAAACCCAATCTTTTCCCTTCTCCCAGTGCCTGTCTTCTCATGCACCCCTTATAGGGATGAACACTGGTAGAAGACCAATGTCACATGGAGTCATCAGCCTTGAGAATGGTGGAGAGGAAGCAAGCCCCATTAGATGTTGGTTCCCTGGAGAAAAAACCTTAACTGCTCTGTCCTACTTACAGCCACAAATTCAGTTTAAATCAGAGTAAGCTGCATTTAGGACATGGGTTTATTTCTGTGTTTCATTAGATCTGGGGTTTTTCTTGGATATGTAGAGAAAATGTGGCCATAGCTAGTGGAGAAAGGGAAGAAAACCGTACCAGTGTAGATCCAGTATTGGCATACAACCTTGTACTCATCTCCCCTGAGAAAAGTGAGTACAGGAAACAAACAAAAGACTCTGGAGGGTTCACTGGCTTCCCGGACTTGCATCAGCAAAGAATCAGTTCTTGGTGAGATCAACAATTGTCAGTTCACTGGCTACTCTTACAGAGATCCAGGAAATGGGTCTTTGGTAGATAGAACCTCAGTGCCCTATGGTTGTGGTCAATGGGCCCATCCTCTGGGTGGTTAATTGATGCCTTGGTCACATTTGGAATGCTGGGAACCACTTTCACTTTCATTTAAAAATCATCCATTTGTTCATTTTAAGTGACTGGAAACTTTCTTTTGTAATCAGGGACAAAAAGGAAACAAGAAAGAAATCTTACTGAATTCTGGGGTCATCCTAGCATGTTTATGATCGGTCATTGTCCACATAGGATAAAAGTGACCCTTGATTTTCTTTCACTCATTTTTGGGTAAAGACTGGATGAAAATTTGGGAAGTATTTTGGGAAGAGGAATTCTTGTTCAGGTACCCACTGGAGTAGATGACCACCAAAGTCCTTCCCAAGTCCAAAATTCTACATGATTCCACATGGCAGAGACTGTCTACACTTGTTGCCTGGATGGGATTATAAGGGAGGAACATGAAGGAACATGAAAGGCAGAAGAAGAGGGTTCTAGGTTAAGACAGAGAGTTCTAGGTTAAGAAGAGGGGAAGCAGAGAAAGAAAAGAAAGGGCTGGGTATTAGATACCTCAATCCTATGGATTACGGAGCACATTTGAGTAGACTTGGAACACCAGCTAGGTCGCAAAAATAGTGATCAAAAGTTAGGGCCAAATTTTAAATACTAAAGGGGAAAAAGTATGAAGAGAAAGAGTAGTAAGCTGAAGATAAAGAAGGGATTATATTTATTTTTAACGTCTCATTAGTGACTCTTGTTTTTACAAAAAAACAATTGTGCTCATTTGTAGGTATATCCTTGCACCCCACCTTCCTCCCCTCTCTTTCCCCAGAAGCAAATCCTCTCTGTAACCAAGAAAAATAGTGAAGCAAAACCAATTGATTATGATGCTTAGAAGCAGCAAGACTAGTGGATAGAGTGCTGGACCTGGAATCAAGAAGACTTGAGTTCAAATCCAGCCTCAGACACTAGCTCTGTGACCTTGGACAAGTCACTTCACCTGTCTGCCTCAATTCCCTCATCTGTAAAATGAGGACATTAATAGCAGCCATTTCCCAGGGCTGTTGTCAATGGGATCAAATGAGATAATATTTGTAAAGTGCTTAGCACAGTACATACCTGGCATACAGTAAATGCTTAATACTTGTTTCCTTCTTTCCCATGGTAATGTTTCTAACATTCTACCTGAGTGGTCTCCCTACCTCTCTTTCGAAAGGAGTGAAATATGACTTTGGGCAAGTCACCTCCCTGTGCCTCAGTTTCTCATCTCTGTCTTCTCTGTTTCTCACTTTGTCCCCTTCTTTTTCTCTCTCTCTCCTCCTCTCCTTAACTGTTTCTCTGCCTTGGTCTCTCCCATCTTCCCATTTTCTGACTCTAGCTTTCTGTTTCTTTGTCTCTTTTCCTCTTTTTCCCTTTGCCTCTTTTCCCCTTGTCTCTCCATGTCTATCTCTGTCTGTTTCTCTTTTTCTCTCCCCCTCTCCTCCTGACCTCCCCTCTTATTCTCTCTCTAGTTTTCTCTCCTTCTCTTTCTCCTCTTCCCTCAGACTCCTTTTGTCTTCTCTCCCCTTCTCTGCCTCTGCCTTTCTGTCTCTCCTATCTTCTCCTTACCTCCTCTTCCCCTCTCTGTCTCTTGCTTTCTCTGACTCTTTTTCTCTCCTCATCTCTCTTTGATTTCCTCTCCCTTTCTCTCCTCTCTCTTTCTTTCTCTCTTTCTCTCTCTTTCTCTCTCTCTCTCTCTCTCTCTCTCTGTTCCTATGTTTCCCTCTCTCTCTTCTTTCCCTTTCCCTTCGTTCCCTTTCCCCTTCTTTTCCCAAACTCTGTCTCCCCCACCCCCCATCTCTCTCCATCTTTCTCCATCTCTTTTCCTGGGAAGGAAAAACCAAGTCCTGTTTTCCATGCTACTTCCATTAATCCAACTGAAGAAGTATTTGTTAAACCTCTACTATGTGCCAATAACAATTAACGTAACCTACACTGACATAGTGCTTTAAAGTTTACCAAGTATTACATATACATATATATATAACATATACATATGTGTGTATATACATAGACACATGTGTATAAATGAGTGTGTGTGTACAATTTGAGCCAAGTGAGCCTTAAGACAAATGACTTGCCCAGGGTTTCACAACTGGAGAATCCTTGATGTGGGATTTTCACACCAATTGTCCTGAGCTTACAACTGAAAGCTGGTGGGAGCAGAGTTAGGAAGATATGTGTTTACAAATAACCGTGAGGGAGAGCTCTGAGGGAGAGGGAGATCAGCCACAGAGAAGGGCAGGCCAAGGACCCTGAGAAATGTGAGAAGAGAACCCTTTCAACCTAAGGTGAGGTCGGGGAAGGCTTTGCAGGGGTGTCGACACCTGAATCTGATTCCCTGTTTGCTTCTAGGCTCAAATATAAACTAACTCTCTGACATTTAAAGCACCTTATACCCCCTTCTTGTTGTTCAGTCATATCCAATTCTCCATGACCCCAGTGGTTTGCCATTTCTGTCTCTAGCCCGTTTTTCAGATAAGGAAACTGAGGCAAATAGAGTAAAGTGACTTGCCCAGGGTCACATAGTTAGTAAGTGTCTGAGGCTGGATTTGAACTCAGGAAGATGAGTCTTCTTGACTCCAGGCCCAGCGCTCTATGCCCTGTGGCACCACCCAGCTGGCCCTTCATCACTTTACTGTGACTTCTCTTACCTAGTACATCCCACTCCCCTTCGAGTACCCAGGGGAGCAGCCAGACCAGCCTTCTTGCTGTTCCTCACACACCACAGTCCACTTCTTACCTCTGCACCTTTGCCCTGGCTGTCCCCCATGCCTGGGATGCCCTCCCTCCTCACCTCTGCATTTTAGAAACCTCAGCTCCTTTCAAAACTCAGCTGAAACCCTGTATTTTACACAAAGTCTTTCTGGATCCCCGAAGCTGCTGGGGACAGAGGCAGCTGGCTGGTATATTGCTAGAGTACTGGGCCTCCCTCAGATGTTTACTGGCTGTATGAGCCTGGACAAGTCACTTAACCTCTGTGTGTCTCAGTTTCCTCAACTCTCAAACGGAAGTCGTAATAATATGTACCTCACAGGTTGTGACAATCAGATGAGATCAATTTCAGTGCCTGGAACACAGTAGGCACTTAATAAGTTTTTGTTCACCCCTTTTTCTCCCCCTCACCAAATTGTTGCCCCTGGAGAAGCCTTTCCCCTTCATGTTTCCCCAGCATACAGGAGCCGGCTGAATCATTTCTTGGGTAAATTTCCCTCAGGTCAAAGGTAGGGGGAGGGGAGAACATCGAGCATCTCTTTGTGCTTTTCACGGTTTCCTAGCAGGCCTGGGCAAACGGGGGTGACTGATCACGACTGCTCTGAGCTCCGGGGGAGTTCCATCTGCAGGCAAACGCCCCATTCTAGGGGATGTGTCAGCTTGGGTGGGGAAAGCAGACTGCGCTGAAGGGGTGCAGGGGCTGTTGTCTCCGCCTTCCTTTCTCCCACATTCCCTAGGGCGGACCCCTCTAGGAAGGGCTGTGACCAGCAACAGCTGCAGGGGTGCAAAATCTGACCTGAGGCAAGTAGAAGGAAGGGGGTGATGCACATGTCTGGGGAATCTTGGGGTAAGACCTTAGCCTTGTGGGTCTTATGAGATCCGAGGACATTGGTCCATGCTATGTTGGAGACAGAGGGACCAGGACAGGGCCAGACTGGGAAGAGAGAATGGAAGGAAGAATATGATGTTGTTTCTGTCAGATGAAGGCATGATGGTAATACCTGTGCCTCTGAATTCTGATACCCTGGAACAAAGCTCTAGCTGTCCCACCCTAGGTCTGGTCTAGCCTCTAAGGGTCAATAGAACTATCTACTGCTTAGAAACTGGAACAAATCCCTTCCTTATAGCTCTTGGGGGAGCTAGGAGTGGGACTGGGGGTGCTCATGTGGCTGGCTTCCTGCAAATAAGCCAGGCTGGTTCTAGTTGGGGGAGTGCATATATATGCAGGCTGAGCATGCTCTAAAGAATAGAATCCCCCAAGAACTCTAAAGAGTTGATTTCCGGAGTACCACTAACCCTAAGTGAGGTCCCCTCCTTACTGTTACAAGGATTCAATCCACAAGAGCACTTGGTAGACCCCTTGTTCTGCCTTGAAAAGGAATATTGCCCCTGATTTTTTGGCTGAGATGACTTTTCTCACTCTGGCATAATGGATGGATTTCTATACTTGGAGTCAGGAACACCTGGGTTCAAATCTTAACTCCATCTCAGGAGTACAAGGTAGTAGAGGACACTTTACAAAACTTAAGAGGTACCAAGAGAGGCAGTTGCCCAGCCCTCTGCCTGCAACCTGCCAAAGGAGTCCTATCCTAATAATTTATTTTGAGAAAGAGGGGGTCCTGCTTCTCAGAGGTGATGCCAATGGAGAACAAATTACCTGCAGGTCCCACGCAGGAAGGGCTTCAACTATAGATCTAGCATTAAATAATAACAGCTGACTTTTTCATGGAACTTTAAGTTTTCCAACAACAACAACGTATTTTACCTACCAAGGTTTCCTCTGGCCCTTACAACAGGCATTAATTTTTTCTAAAGGGCAGCAAAGTCATCCCTGGGATCTTATTGGCATCTGCCTCCCTTGATGTACCTTTCTGGTCACCTAATCCTTCACCCAAGTGTAATCAGGGCCCCTTCAACTTGATGATTATAGGAATCACCATACCCTCTCTATTTTGTGGGCCAGAATGGTTTCTATCTGGAGATAAGGGGAGCTGGTCTATAGAAGCCATCCAGTGACTGCTGTATCATTGTTGTTTTTTGTCGTGCATCATTGTATTGCTGAGAACAGCTACGTCATTCACAGTTGATGATCACACGGTATTGCTGTTCCTGTATACAGTATTCTCCTGGTTCTGCTCATTTCGCTTTGCATCAGTTCCTCTAAATCTTTCCAGGTTTTTTTCTGAAATCATCCTACTTGTCATTTCTTATAGAACAATAGTATTCCATCACAATCATATACCACAACTTGTTCAGCCATTCCCCAATTGATGGGCATCTCCTCAATGTCCAATTCTTTGCTACCAGAAAAGAGCTCCTCTCAATATTTATATAGTATAGATCCTTTTCTTTTCTTTTTTAAAAATCTCTTTGGAATACCAATTTGTATCATTGTTGCATGTCTTTGCAGTGATAGGGCAAAGTAAATCTCCTTTGTAATGTTCAATGACTTAGGAGTTCCTCATTTCATCCCCAAATCAAATATAAATCAACAGGGTGCTGGTGTCAGGCCTGCCCATAATAATAATAATAATAACTAGCATTTATATAGAGAGCTTTAGAGATTTCAAAGTGCTTTGCAAATGTTAACTCCTTTGATCCTTACAACACCCTGGGACGTAAGTGCTGTTATTATCACTCCCATTTTACAGATGAGGAAACTGACGTAGATAGTGATTAAGTGACTTGCCCAGGGTCGTACAATTAGTAAGTGTATAAGGCAGGACTTGAATTCAGGTCTTCTTGACTCCAGCTCCAACACGCTATTCCTTGGGCCACTTAATAATCTATACTGTCTCATTTGATCCTCAAGACAACTCTGTGAAGTTGGCACTATCGTTATTATTACCTTCACTTTATATGTAAGGAAACTGAGGCTCAGAGCCTGGTCATAGGCTTAGCCAGGGTTAGAGGTGGGCTTGGAGTCATGGTCTCTCTGATTCTCGTTCTAAGGATCTATTGCATGACTTAGCAATGGGCTCCATGACCTATATCTGAGAATCAACTGATCTGGGCAAGGTTGGAGAGGCTCATGCCCATGATGGTCCAAGGGGCAATGAATTTTTGACTGTAGCAATGCCCGTTGAGCATCTATTGATTTGTCTAGGGGTTTCTATCTAGACCCTATTGAGGGCTGGAGGAGGTCCTAGACGTGTGTAGTCAAGGGTTTCTTAACCTGCGACCTGTGAACTTTAAAAAAAAAAATCTCAACTGTATTTCAGTATAACTGGCTTCCTTTGCCATCCTATTTACTCTATTTTGTGCATTTAGGTAGCAGAGTAGATAGAGCACTGGGCCTGGAGTCAGGAAAACCCGAGTTCAAATCTATCCTCAGGCACTTAATAGGTGTGTGACTCCGGGCCCCTCACTTAACCTCTGTTTGCCTCAGTTTCCTCAATTGTATAATGGGGATAATAATAGCACTGACCTCCCAGGTTGTTGTAGATAATAACTGTAAAGTGCCTGGAGGTGCTGTATAAATGTCATTTATACTTATATTATTATATAAAATAATAGCTATTAGCTATTATTATTATTTCCTAGCAGGGTGGCAAATTCCCTTAATCTGTGTTACAGGGGATGCTGAGGCTGGTGGATGGCTTAAACTGGGAATTATGAGTTGCAGTAGGATTAAAGTAGGTTGGATGTCCTTACCATGCCTGGCATTCATATGATGTTCAGTTGCTTCCAGTTTTTTCTTGTCTCTTCACGACCCCATTTAGAATTTTCTTGGCAAAGATACTGGAGTGGTTTGGCATCTCCTTCTTCAGCTCATTTTACAGATGAGGAAACTGAGTCAAATGGGGTTAAGTGACTTGCCCAGGGTCACATAGTCTCTAAGGCCAGATTTGAACTTGGAAAGATGAGTCTTCCTGATTCCAGGCTTGGCACTCTATCCATTGTGCTACCTAGCTGCCCCTCCATAGGATGAGCCTCCACGAATGGAGGGCCAGGCCAACCCCGGTTAGAAATGGAACTGACCAAAGCTTCAGTGTGGACCAGCAGTGGGGTAAGCCAGCAAGTAGCTGCTGCACTTCCAGAGAGGGGAGACCTAGTTGCAAAACACAACAAATCCCACATTATTCTGAGACCTGGTTTCCACCAGACTGTCTTGGGGATCTTGACTTTCTTTTTCTTTTGGAGGCAATTGGTGTTAAGTGACTTGCCCAGGGTCACATAACTAGTAGATACCTGAGGTCAGATTTGAACTCAGGTCCTCTTGACTCCAGGGCTGGTGCTCTGTTCACTGTGCCACCCAGATGCCCTGGGTCTTGACTTCCTTTAGCAGATTAAGAAACCCTGATCTAGTTGAACCCCATCATTTTACAGAGGAAGACACCAGGAGGGGTAGAATGGTTTGCAGATAAGGACACTAGAACCCAGAGAATTTAGATGATTTGCTTAAAGATAGACAGCTACTAAGGAGTCAGGGTGTGAAGCCAGGTCCTTTCATTCTTGCTCTGGCCCTGTCCCTACATACCACCCTGTTGAGGTAAGAAACCCCCAGACTTGCTCCATTTATCGGCTATATGATGACTATGTTGTATGTGTGTATGTGTGTATGATATGTATGATCTGGCTGATGTCCTAGAAAGTGCCCTAAGTCAGGCCCCCATAGTTTCCAGGCTGAATCATCAAGGTTGGGGTCACTTGCAGTGACATATTCCCCCAATGTAGACAAGGATGGAGAAATGTGGTCACACTGAAGCCTCCGTTACCTAGGAGGAGGTTCCCCTGGTTCCTTCTGATACTGGGATGGGATGAGCTCGGGGTGGAGAATTTCACATGTGGTACTTGTTGACACTGAGGACCACAGGGGATCAGAAAAGCCCTGTGGAATTTGGCAACTACATCTTGACCTCTCCCAGGCAGTAAGAGCTGGTATTCATGCAGAGTGATTTCATCAATACAGGCAATCCCTTCAGGGATAAAGGTCCCAACCCATCTATACCTTCTCATCTTGTATGGCTCTTATCTGAGCATAGACACCATCCACTGGTTATACCTCACTCTCCCAATGTGACCAGCCCAGCTGGGCTTCCTTTCCTGTCATCCAGCTCTCTGAAGGCATCCTTTGCATTCCATCTCTTGCTGGGTAATGTTTCCAAGTCTATGCCCACTAAGCATACCCTTCTCCATTGAGGTCTGGGTGAATTTTTGACTTGAATTTTTCAGAGATTATGGCGTTCCCTCATTCAAGCATTCATATTCTGGCTTCTATACTTAGTACTTATGTGATCTTAAGGAAGCATTTGACCTCATCTGTAAAATGGGGTTAATCATAATTGTGTTATGTATTCCCATAGGTTGTTGTGAGGAAATCAGTCAATCCACAAGGATTTATTACAGACACCATGTTGAGTACTGGGGATATAAAAACAAAACAAAACAAAACAAAGCAGTCTCCACTTCAAGGACTTTACAATGTTTTAAAAAATAAAATTTTATTTTGTAAAAGTAATATGTATTTATTTTTTCTGCTTCCTACCTCCTCTTCCTCCACTGAAAACAAGAAAGAGAGGAAGCGAGAAAGAAAGGAAGGAAGAGAGAAAAAAAGACAAAGCTCTATAAGAAATAAGCATGTTCAACCAAAACAAATTCTTGCATTGACTAAATTCAAAGTTGTGTGTTTCATTCTGCATATTAATCCATCACACCTCTGTCAAGAGGTAGGGAACATGCTTCATTGTCAGTCCTCTGAAATTATGGTTGATCATTGTGTTGATGAGAGTCCTTAAGCCCTTCAAAATTGTTTGTCTTCACTATTTTGTTATTGTATAAATTGTTCTCATGGTTTTGCTCACTTCACTCCGCAACAGTTCATAGAAATCTACTCAGGTTTCTCTGAAACCAAAGGACCTTTCCTTCTAGTAGGAGACAACATATTCATAACCAGGTGCATATATGATGCATAGATTGTAGTACACTCGAGGTTGCCTTCGAGGGAAAGACTTTGGCAGCGAAGGGTGGGGAGCACCTGGGAAGGCTCCCTGTTGAAGATAGAATTAAAGCGTAAAGTGTTGTTTTGTTTTTGAAACATGGTTAATATGGAAATGTGTTTTGCATGACTTTACATGTATAATGAGCATCAGATTGCTTGCCTTCTTAATGGGTGGGAGAGGGGCTAGAGGGAGGTAGAGAATTAGGAACTCAAAATTAAAATAATGAATGTCTTTAAAAAACCCATTAAAATGTTATGGAAATTTGAGTTCTTGTTCTGCCATCCTCTGGACAGGGTGTCCCAAAAGTCTTAGGGCAGCTATGAACTATTAAATAACTTTATTATTAAATCTTTGTTAAAGCTTGAAGTTATTAAGCTATTAAAGCATCAAGCTTCCCTAAGACTTTTGGGATGCCTTATATGGATATGTACAGCATCAGAATAATAAATATTAAAAAGAGATGGGCCTTGTTTCAGATGTATGGAGATATATATATATATATATATATATATATATATATATATATATGTTGGATATTATCATCTCCATTTTGCTGATGGGGAAACTGAGGTCTAGTGACTTACCCCTGATCTCACAGCTAGTTAATGTCAGAAATAGGATATAAATTCATATGTGTCCTGCCTCCAAGGACAAGACCCTATCCATTGTCCCATCCGCCCTTCACTGTGACTTCCCTTTAGAGCCTAGGGGTCAAGTGAGGCTATTGAGTATACTCAGGGTGAAATTCAGGGGCTTAGTTTGGAATGAAATATTTAGCCAAGGACAATTCAGGAAAAAGGATTGGAATTTAACTCATAGTTTGAGAAAAAGGATTTATTTTCTCTTTCTCTTTCTTCTTCTGCCTCTGGCTCTAAGTTTTCTCAGGTGCCCCAAGGTTCTTGTTCAGTCCCTCTAGTGTCCTTTGGCTGAGACAGAGATTACTCTCTTTCTAGCTCTATAACTGTGCTAATAACTAACATTTATATAAACATGTTTTGTTTTGTCTTTTTGGAGGCAGTTGGGGTTAAGTGACTTGTTGCGGGTCACACAGTTGGTAAGTGTCTGAGGGAGGATTTGGACTTAGGTTACTGTCCACATTGAGACAACAGCTGCCTCCAGCCTCCAGCCTCATAGAAAACATTGGAGTTGACACAACAGTTTGTGACACCCCACTAAAAGGGAGATTTCATTTTCTTGACATTGAGTTTCTGATGAGGTTGGTTATGCCTGGTCACTATCACTGGGTTCTAAGATGGAGGGTGGGGGTGAGCATGTTACATAATGGGGAGTCATTCACTGGCAAGTGACACAATTGTCTTGGCTTTTCTGTTGAGATCTGTAGTTCTAGAGAAAGTGCATCAGAAACCTTAAATTGCTTTATAAATATTTACTTTTATCTATATAACATATAGTCTCCACAGGATTTATCATCTCCACCCCACCAGTCCTTAGACTCTGGCCCTGGAACCATCCTTGGACTTGTGCCCAGATCCATGCCGCCATCAAACATGCAGGCCACTTCATGTCATGCTCCATCCTCCTTCCCACCCCCTTTCCAGTCCTCTTATGTGTTGTCTTCCCCCATTAGAATGTAAGTTCCTTGAGGGCAGGAGCTGCCTTACTTGCTTATATTTGCATCTCTAGTGCTTAACACAGAGCCTAGCACTTACTGAATTAGTAACTGTTTAATAAGTGCTTTCTTTCTCTCATTCTCTGCCTCTGTCTCTTAATCATTAAAAAGTTATTCTTTATATCAACTTCCCTATTTCTCTAGAAATTTCTCTTCCACTTGCTTCTAGTCACCTAGGTTTATAACCTCAAGATCATCTTGGACCCTTACTCACCTTCCCTTTTCCTACATGGAACTGGCTGCCAAATCTTGTTGATTCTACCCGTGATGTCTCTCTCATTCATTCCTTTCTCTCCATTCACTAGACCAATACCTTAGTTTAGGCTCTCATCATCTCTCACCTTTTAATTGGTCTCCTAACCTCCAATTTCCATCTTCTCCTATCAGTATTCCACTGAGTTTGCCAAACTGATACTTCTAAAATAATGATATGATCAAATCAATAACTCTTCTGCTCAAGAAGCTTCAGTCATTGCCTACTGTTTTTAGAAGAAAATGTAAACACCAGTGCTTTACATTTAAAGCTTTATGGCAGGGCTGTAAAATGTCTTTTCCAATGGATTTCACATTATTCCCTTGGGGAAAAAACATATTTTCTGAAGAAACTGGTCTATTTGCTGTTTCCTGTATGCAGAAATCAGAAGGGGGTATATTTTGGGCATGGGAAATTATGTGGGTATTAGCAAGGAGAGAGGAGAAAATAGGATGTTGAGTTTCAGAAACAGTAGGTAAGTTTGCCTGAAGAGCATATGTAGAAGAATAATATGAGATAACTCAGGAATGGTAAATGAGAGCCAAACTATGAATGGCTTTAATATGAGGTTGGGGAATCTGTATTTTTTCTTAGAAGCAGTATCTTTCTCTCTCTCTCCCCCTCTCTCTTTCTCACCATACACATGCATTTCCACCTTGACTCTTCCCTCTCCCATATCCTCTCCCTTCACATTCAATGAATTGTCAGGTCATATTGATTCTATCTCCATAACTTGCACCTGGCCCCTCTCTCCACATGGCCAACAGCTTTAGGTTAGACCCTCATTATTCCTCACCTGGCAATAACCTCCAAATCAGTTTTCATGATTCCAATCTCCTCTGTCACACACATGTATATGTATATATGTACATATGCATGCACACACACATGCATATATATATATATATATATATATATATATATATATATAGAGAGAGAGAGAGAGAGAGAGAGAGAGAGAGAGAGAGAGAGAGAGAGAGAGAGAGAATTTTTGAGCAGGGAAGTAATGGGCTCAGATCTGGGCTTTAGAAATGTAATTTTGGCAACTTTTGGAAGGGGGATTAGACAGAAATACTTTTAGTTTGAGATTGCTGATGAGACCATTTAGGTGGAGATATGAAGATTAAATCTGGCCAGATGTAATTATCTTGTATTCATCCATTCATTTATCATCCATCTATTCATTCACTCACATATTCATTCATTCATTTATTGTGTTTGTAGTGTCCCCTCTGGGATACCCACTTAACTCACAATTGAAGATTAATTTTGAAGGGTAAGTGGCTATCCAAATTTCAGGGTTCTGTGTAGGTTCACATTCTTAATACTATAATTCATGAGCCCCCACTGGTGCATTCACCTTTATTAGTCAGTTGATACAATTAGCTCATGACAAAAACATTAACTATAATGACACACTAAGAACAGAAAATCATCACTCCTAAAAACCGAAAGTGTATTCTGCCAGAACTACATATAGCATCAATAGGAAGAGTGGCTACACATGTAGAGTATACACATTGGGGACACACATACCCAAGCATCTCATACCTCATGCATAGGCTCCTCTAAATAGAATTGGGTTGGCATGGAAAGTTCATGCCTCCTACACTTATTCCAGAGAAGCAGTAGGGGTGGTGGAGAACTATAGTTTCTTAGATTTTTTTTTTTCCCCAGGGAAACACCCTTTTGTTTTGGTAAAGCCAAGTCAGCTTTCCACCCTGATCTCCTCATCTTATTTCAAGAGATACTGAATGAGTTTTGAATTTGAATTCTCTTACAGGGAGTGGTCAGGGATGACCATCCTAATGGCTGCATTAGTACCCCTGGGGAATATAGCCTGCACTTCAAGTCCACAAAGAAGGGGAAGGAGATCAATAACCAATCCCAGGAAGACTCTGGAAAGCTGGTGAGTGAAGAAGATGTGGTTGTTAGAACATATGACTTAGAGCTGATGAGGAACTTAAGAAGCATTTGGTCCAACCCTCTCGTTTTATAATGGGGGAAACTGAGGCCCAAAGAGGAGAATGATGGTACTAGCTAGCATTTATATAGAACTTTATGGTTTGCAAAGAAGTTTACAAATTATTATTTTATCATTGCAACAACCATGAGAGGTAGGTGTTACTATTATCTCCACTTTACAGATGAAAAAAAAAACTGAAGCAGACTTGTCCAGGGTTACACAGCTAGTAACTGAGGCTGCATTTGAATTCAGGTCTTCCTGACTCTTTATCCCCTGTATCATGTAGCTGCTTTACCCAGGGTCACACAGGTAGTAAAATGGGAATCAAACCCAGGATCTCTGACTCCAAATCCTATGTCTTCAGCCTGTATTTCCCTTAGGGAGCAAATGCTAAGGTTTTGTCAACACTTTGGCTGGTCTGGCCTTGTCAAACACAAGAAAATTGTGGTTTTTGACCTGCCAAGAGAAGAAAGGAAAAAGAAAAGAGGCAAAATTACTTGGAATTACTGCCATTGAATCTTACTCCTGATAGCTGAATGCCCAAGTGGCAAGTAAGATTTAAGTTAGCTACAAGGAGAATCTCTTAGACTGTGAACATTAGAATGGATTTCCATTGGAGCTAATGAGTTTTCTTTCTTCTAAAACAGAGATTGGCTTAGAACAGGGGCCCCTCTCTATTCTACCTCTGCCACTTAAAAAACAACAAAAAAAAGCAAAACACAAAAAAACTCACCTTCTAACAACAACAGCAACAGCTGCCCTTTATGTAGCACTTTAAGATTTGCAAAACAATTTACATACATTATCTCATTTTATCCCGGCAATAACCCTCCGAGGTAGGTGCTATTATCATCTCCATTTTAGAGAAGAAGAAACTGAGGCTAAGAGGGTTTTTATTTAAAATTATTTAAAATTTACTTTTATTTTACTTTCACTTTCTGCTCCCTCTGTCCCCGGTCCCAACCCTGAGTAAGAAAAACAAACCCGTTACACACATGTATACTACATAAAAACCAAATTTTCACTTTAGCTATGTCCTAAAAATATTTGTCTCCTTTTGAATTCTGGATACTTCACCTCTCTATCAGGAGGCGGGTAGCTTGTTTTACCATTCATTCTCTGGAATACTGTTTGGTCATTATACTGGCAAAACTTTAGCATAATAGTTTTCCATCACACTTAAATATCATAACTTTTTCCTCCATTCCTCAATTTACAGGCATGCCCTTAGATACTTATTCTTTGCCATCTCAAAAAGAACTACAAATATTTTTGTACATCCTTAAAATTTGTTTTGCTAAAGTCTAATCCTTCCCTTAGGACCAATACCCTCCCTCCAATTTCATCCCCCTTCTCTTCTTTCCTTCCTATTTCACTGTGGAGTGAAAAGTATTTCTGTACCCAACTACATGTGTATGCATTCTTCCTTCTTTTGACTAATTAAGATGAGATTAAGATTCAGGTGTCAGTCACCCCTCCTCATCCCTTTCTTCTACTTATGCACGTTCATTTTGGGAGATATTTTCCCCCTAACCTTCCCACCCCTTTCCCCAGTGTATTCTTCCTCCTCTCTCCTTCTCTTCTTTTCTTAAGATCATCAAGACATAACAAAACCACTTCTAGGCCTTGCTTATTGGACTCCCTCTACAAGCCCTGATGATGATAGGGATCAGAAAGGAGACATGTATCATTTCCCTATATTTGAATGTTAACAGTTTATCTTTGTTTGGTCCTTTATCATTGTTCATTCATGTTTACCCTTGCCTGTTTCTCTTTACTCCTTTGTTTGTCCTTCAAGTTTTCTCAATAGCTCTGGCCTTTTCATCATGAATTCTTGGAAATCCTCTTATTTAATTAAAGTTCCCTTTCCCCTCTGTAGCATTATACTTAGTTTTGCTGAATAAGCTATTCTTGGCTATAAACCCATATCCTTTGCCTTCTGGAGTATGATGTTCCAATTTTTCTGCTCCTTTATAGTTATGGCTGCTAAGTCCTGTGTAAGCCTAATGGCAGCTCTTGGTACAGGAATTATTTCTTTCTGTCTGCTTGCAGTATTTTTTATTTGACCTGGAAACTCTAGAAGGTATGCCCAGTAATGGAAAGGGGGCCTCCGCTTTGCATTTGCTGCCCTGCCTGGTTTCAGCTCCACAGAACATGACACTTCTGTGCCAGGTATCCCCTGATTCTATCTCCTCACATCCCCTTTTCCTGCCTTCTTTTGTATGTTATCTCCTCCAAGTATAAATTCCTTGAAGGCAGAGACTGTCTTTCTTTTTATTAATTATGTCACTAGGGTTTAGAATAGTTTCTGCCATATAGTGGGCACTCAATAAATGTTTATTGGATTAGATTGACTGGCAAGGGAAATAATGTCATCAGGAAGAAGTCACTCGCAGTGAGTGACAAAAGATGCAAAGAGTGATAAAGGATGTTAGAGATGAAAGGAAGTTTGTTGATTATGTTGCAACTCTTGAATATTCTTTCTAATATTGGTTCTGAACTGAACCAAAGTGGTTTAATGAAGTCAGAGTACAGCAGACTACGTCATCTTCTTCCTGAATGCTACCCCTCTCTTAAGGCAGCTTAAAATCATTTCAACTTTCCTAGTTACTGTACCACATGGCTGATTCATCTCGAGCTTTCAGTTGTCTATAACTCACACATCTTTTGTTCAGTCAAATTTCTATCCAACTGTGCCTTCCTCATTTTGTACTTAGGAAATTGATTTTTTGAACTCCAGCTTAAAATTTTACTTATTCAATACTTATTCAATTTCATCCTAGTTGATAAGGGCCCACAATACATTGAAATCAAAGAGTCAGTGTTCTAGACCTGAGTTGGGGGAGGGAGGATTCATGGGAGGGACAAAAGGAATAACCATTTATATAACTCTGTGGCAAGTACTTCATAAGTGTTGTTTCATTTGATCCTCACAGAAACCCTGTGAGGTTGGTGCTATTATTACCCCCATTTTACAGTTGAAGAACTGAGACAATGGTTAAGCAACTTGCCCAGGGTCACACAGCTAGTGAGTGGGGCCATCCTGATGGATATGATGAAAAAGATTATTGGTTGGTTGGTTGTCCTTCTGATCTATCCTTGCGTCTGGGCTTTAAGAGAAAGAGCTATGGGTTAGAGCATCCAGTCAACCTGATTACCCAAGAAATTTACCCAAAATTACTCAAACTCTTTCCCTGGAAATCTTGCAAGAGGGTTATTGTTTTCCTGAGGGGTGGTGAATTGTTAGCACAAGGTGCTCCCACGTTTCTCTGAGTCATTGGAGATGTTCTTGAAATGGGCAAAATTCTTCTTCCTAAAGATCAGTCCACACAGCACACACTGCTCCCTTTTCTAACTTACTCTGGGTTCAGTTTCCTTGTTTGCAAAGTGAAGGTGTTTTGTACCAAGTGAAGCACTATAGGGTCTTCTAGCTCTAGGTCCATATTCCTATGATCTAGGACCCAGCTTGCAAAGCTTCAGAGCTCGGTGGCAAAGCAAGGGGTGGGGGAAAAAGAGGGAAGGAAGGGAGAGTAGAAAGGAGGAGGCAGGAAGGAAATGGTGTGTTTGCAATCAGTCTGTTTAATGGAACCAGCTGTTTTTAACTAAGATTAAACGTTATATAAAGAGAGAGAACAGCTGTTGGTTGACTGCAAAAGCAGGTGGGGGTGGTGAGGATAGGGAGCAGGACGTGGAGAAGAAGCCTCCCTTTCTGAGCTGTGAATGTTGCTAGAAAAGAAGGACTATGCTTTTATTAAACTGAAGAAGAAGAGAGAGAGAGGCTTTCTAAATCGTTTATTCCAACTCCCTTAATTTACATAGAAAGAAACCAAGTACTAGAAAGGGGAAGTAATTCACCCAGAACTGGGATCTGAACCCTCTTCTCCTCACTTAGGATGTCTAGCTTTAATCCCTCTTGCTTGCCTCAGCGTTAGGGTCAGATATAGAAAGTGGCCTTGCGATGCCCAGATGAAGAAACTTGAAGAAACTATGAACAAACTTCCCTTACCAAAGTAGGTTGGCACCTTTGCTGCAATTCATAATTTTAGAAAGTTGCCTAGAGAGTAGAGAGATGAAATTACTTGTCCAGGGTCACAAGGACAGTATGTTACTACAGGTACTTTGACTACAGGTCTCTTTTCACTACAAAGCCCACTCTGCATCCATTATACTACACCACCACTTTGCTTCAATATGATGATTACGTTTTTAAAAAACAATTGTGTTTAAGCCCTTTTACTTTTCTTTAAAAATAAAATAAATTAAATTTAAATGATTTACAAGCATTTATTTTCTCTCCCTTCCTCCCCTTCCTGGTAAAGACAAAACAAAATCCCTACAAGGAAATAGGCATAGTCAAACAAAATAAGTTCCTACATTGGACATAACCAAAATTGTGTCTGTCTATATCTTGAGTTCTTCACCTTTTTATTCTTTCTCATCAGCCCTCTGAAATAAACATTGATCATCATGTGGATTAGAGTTCTTGAGTCTTTCAAAATTGGTCACTTTTATGATGTTGTCTATAAGTAGCTTTCCTGCTTCTGATCACTTCACTCTGCATCAGTTATTGTAATCTTCTCAGGTTTATCTGAAACCATTCTCTTCTTCCTTTCTTATGACGTAATAGTATTTCATTACATTAATATGCCGTGATTCGTTCATCCATTACCCCATTGATGGGCATCACCCTTGGTTTCCAGGTGTTTGCTAACACAAAGAGAGTTGCAATATATATATATATATATTTACTTATAAGATCTTTTCTTCTGTTTTGATCTCTGTAGGGTATAGGTCTAATAGTGATATTCCTAAGTTAAAGGGTGTGGGCAGCTTAGTAATTAGTTCCCAATTACTTTCTAGAATGACTATTCCATTTAACAACTGTACAAAATGTAACTTAATGTGCTAGTTTTCCTGCAATTTGTCTAACATTAGTCATTTTCTAGGTTTTTTTTTCATTTTTGCAAGTTTGATGGCTGAGCTCAGAATTGCTCTACTTTATGTTTTTCTAATTATTAATGATATGGAGTATATATATATATGTGTGTGTGTGTGTGTAAATATACACACATGTATATGTGTATACATGTATATATGTATATGTGTATGTGTATATATGTATATGTATGTATATATCTATCTATAACTGTAAGGAGCTTGGATTTCTTCCCTGGAGATTTGCCTCGTACATGTCATTTGATCATTTGTCAGTTATGGCATTGGATCTTGTCCTTACACATTTGAATCACTTTTTAAAATTCCTTTAAAAAAATAAAGTGTAATACTGAACACCCTGGTCTTCACTGCCTAAGGCCAAGCGTGTTAAATTTTCACCCCTTCCCCAAGGTTCTCCAGGACCCTTAAGGTGGGTAAGAGGGTGTCTCAGCTCTTCACCAATGATTCCAGCTTCCAACTGTAGGGGGTGATCCCCTGCATTCCAGTTCCATTTAGCCATTAACAATCAGAATAGATTTTACAAGGAAATATTTACTCAAAGATATAATCACAAATATACAAACTTACTCCTTTAATATGGGGAGACATGATTTTCCATCCCTTTTGTATCACTTTAGACTCTGGGGAGGGGAAGGGAATTAGTTGCAGAACTTAGCTCAATTCCAAAAGAGCAACTGTATCAAATTCTGAATAGAAATAAATCCCCATGGATCAAATGATGACTTCGAAAACCACAAATTAACATTATCTATGTTTTATTGTATCTTCATTTATTTTGTTAAACAGTTCTCAATTATACTTTTTTCCTTTTTTTTTTTACCCCTGCCCCAAGGCATGTCTGCTAGAGCACACAGTCCCAGTCAGGCACCCAGGCACTTGAGGACCTTGTAAGCCATGTGTGGCCTCAAAGTGTCAGGTTCCCCATCCCTGCCCCAGACAATTCTAGTCAGGCAGCCCCAGTTTTCTGGCCTTTCCTGCCCAGCTGGCAAGCTGTACGATCTTGCCTGGAATCATGCGTCCGTGGTTGATATGACTCAAAGTTGGGTCATGGGAGATCATTGCAGATGATATGAAAAAATAGTGACCAACATCAATGCGCGCCCCCCCCCCCCCAACCCTGGTTCATTTCTTGGAGAGAGACAGAGACAGAGACAGACCGAGAGACAGAGACAGAGAGAGAGAGAGACAGAGACAGAGAGAGACAGAGACATAGAGACAGAGACAGAGACAGAGACAGAGAAAGACAGAGATAGAGACAAAGACAGACAGAATGAGAGAAGCCTTCTCTTGTCCATGACACCTGTGCTGTGGGTGAACTGGGATGTCCACCTCCTGCACAGGACAGAGCACACAGAAGAGAGGGCCTAGCCAGTTTTAAAGATATGACTGTTCCAGTTAGACAGCCAATCAAAGGAGCCTGAACTCCATTCCTGGGATCTATGCATGCTCAGGACAAGCCTGCCTAGAGATGCTGTTGTTTTAGTGGAACTGAGTGTGTTTGAAAAGCCCTGTTACAAAAGGAAACCGAGGGTAAGAGAGGTTCATTTAAGTTCAATTCAAGAGACATCCCATTAAGGACAGATAGGTGGTCCAGTGGATAGAGGCTGTAGTCAGGAAGACCTGAGTTCAAATTCAGCTGCAGAGACTTAATGGACATATCACTTAAGCTCAGTTTTCCCATTTGTAACATGGGGATGATAATAGCACCTAGCTATAGCATCAGCATTGTCTGGAGCAGAGGTGGGAAACCTGCGGTTTTGAGGCCACATGTAGCCCTCCAGATGCTCAAAGCACATAATAGGAACTATGTAGAAACTTCTTAAAAATGAGAACTAAAAATCCAGAAGAATCTGAAAGCCCATATTGGAAAAACAGGTGTAGATTAAAGCAGTGCAAATGGTCATTGTATTTCCAACCTGGGTGAGATAAGCAAACCCAGGTTCAAACCAAAAAACAAAACAAAACAAAATCATAGTTTCATGGGCCTTGTTGATTGACTGATTGATGATGATGCAAACAGCTTATACTTAAGCTCTTGGAGCACAGGGATTGTTTCATTTTTGCCTTCCTGTCTTCAGCACCTAGTATGGTGCTTTGCACGTAGTAGGTTCTTAGTAAATGCCTGATTGATTGATCAGTGTGATGGTTAAAGGTTTAAAAAACATATTGCATATGTTATCTCATTTGAACCCCATGAAGATCTTTTACATGGGTCCAAAAGGTAATATTATCCACATTTTCCAGGTGGGAAAACTGAGGAGAAATATATAGTGCCTTGCCCAGGATCACACAGTCAATAAATGCCAGAGGTAGAGTTTGAACCCAGGTCTGCCTGTCCATTGCTCTAGCCACTGGATATGAACTGGACTGATGATTTCATCTCCCAGGTGAGGAAATTCCCTCAGCTAGCACAGCTCATTGACATCTCAACAGTTAGTAGTGTCAGAGTTGCTCGAGCACTGCAAGGTCAAGGAACTTGCCCGAGGTCATAAAGCTGGTATGTATGAGAAGCAAAACTTGAACCCAAAACTTTTTTCGCCAGCTCTTTCTAATAGTTCACATTGCCTGTCATTGATATATCACACAAAATAATAAGCTGATTGAGGAATTGTTGAAATTCATCCTTACATCCCCTATAGCACCCAAATCCCGAGCCCTCGAGTTCAGAAGTTTCACTATCTACAATGTATTTTGCAGGCAAAAGCAGCCAACCGTGACCAGCTGGTGACAAGAAATCTGGTGGGGAGACATCCACTTCAGAGAGGGAGAAGCCTGGCTATCCCCCCGGTCAGCATGGTTCCTGGGTCTGTTGGGAAGAGCAAGGTATGGGCTGTAGTAAAACTGCGTGTGTCCCAAGGTCTTTATTAAAGAGTTGAACCCAACAAATCTTTGTTATACACGTGCCGGTCACTGTACTAGTTACAAAAAGTCCTTTACCTCAGTGGGCTTACAATCTCCCTGAGGGAGTGATGGTGATTGTTGTTTATCCTTCTTTCTGGAAGAGGCCCAAGGCATCAGGAAGGCCATGAGTCACAAGAGAATTGGGTTTAAGTGATGGAGGGTTGGGGGTGATGGTGGTGGTTAGGGAATGTCACAGCATCATGGAATTTCAGAGTTGCAAGGAGCCTAAATATTACACATCTTTTTTTTTTGTCATTGTTGCTCAGTTGTATCTGACTCTTCATGACCTATTTGGAGTTTTCTTGGCAGATACTAGATTGGTTTGCCATTTCCTTCTCCAGCTCATTCGACAGACCGGGAAACTGAGGCAAACAGGCTTAAGTGACTTTCCCAAGGTCACACAGCTAGAAAGTGTCTGAGGTCACATTTGAACTCTGATGATGAGTTTTCCTGACTCCAGGCCTGGCACTCTCTTCACTTTGCCTCCTAGATGAATCTAGTCTCACCTCTAAACAGAAAAAAGAATCTTACTATGACACGGTAATAAGGGGCCTTTCCTTGAACAACCTCTGATGAATGGAAGCCTACTATCTCCCAGAGGGGATCATTTCATTTTTGAATAACTAACTGTACATCGATCATGACTCCGTAATTACATGCCATGGTTCTTTCAGTAACTTATGAGGCATTTCATTTGACATAGATGATAGTGGTACACTGGGTAGAGCACTGGGCTTGGAATCAGGAAGACTCATCTTCACAAGTTCAAATCCAGCCTCAGACACTTACTAGCGGTGTGACCCTGGTCAAGTCTCTTAACCCTATTTCCCCATCTATAAAATGAGCTGGAGAAGGAAATGACAAACCATTCCAATATCTTTCTAAGAAAACTCCAAAAGGGGTGAAAGTAGTTTGGACGTGACTGAACAACAAAAGACTTGAATTCAACCAAGAGCAGCCAGAGACTCTTTTACTATCCCTCTATTTATCTTATATATCACCTACTTATAGGCTGTTTTTGTTCTGTTCTTTCCAATCCAAAAGTCATTCTTCTAGGCAGAGCAAAGACAGAAGCAATTCCTTGTGCTCTTGAGATCAAGTTGATCCAAGATACCACAAGAAAAGCCACAACAGAGACCTTCTTTTCCAAAAATTACCCTATTTTATTAAAACTTCTTCAAATTCTTTTTTTGGGGGTCTCTGGCTTTTCTCAGATTTTTGTTGTTGTTCAGTACTTTCAGACTCTTGGTGACCCCATTTTTGGAGTAAAATGCTGTAGGGACTTACCATCTCCTTCTCTAGTTCATTTTACATGTGAGAAACTGAGGTAAACAGGGTTAAGTGACTTGCTCAAGGTCACACAGTGTCTGAGGACAGATTTGAACTCAGGAAGAAGTCTTCCTGCTTCTAAGCCCAGCACTATGGCGCCACCTACCTGCCCCCTCAGGTGTTTAGCATAAAGTATGTAACTGAACAGAACGTGGGACCTCTCTGAGGATCATTTTTCCTATCAGTCAAATGAGCATCTCATACAATTTATAGCTGGTAGGGGGAGATGGAGTACAGGCAACCCTCATTTGGCTGAAACTGAGATCGATGAAGGAAAAAACAACTCATTCAAGGTCATGTTGGAAGGAAGCAGCAGAGTCAGGATTTGAGCCTGGGTCTTCCGTGTTGCCTTTCTCCAAACCCCTCTCTAGGTAGATAGATAATTAAACATTTAACTATGTGCCAGGCACTATGCTAAGTACTTTACAATGATTATTCCTTCAATCCTTAAAACAATCCTAGCTGCTGCTGTTATTTCCATTTTACGGATGAGAAACTGAGGCAAACAGGGTTAAGTGACTTGCTCAGGGTCACACAGCTAGTAAGTGTCTGAGGTCAGCTTTGAACGCAGGTCCTCCTGACTCCAGGGCTGGTGCTCTATCCACTGTACCATCTAGTTGCCCCTGATCTCCCTCATTCTTACAAAACCATCCCTAGACCCTCCACTTGTTACTAGTCATCAGGCCAATATTCCTCTTCCCTTTCTGAAACTTGAAAAAGCCATTGATACTCAGTGGCTTGACTTCCTCTTCTCTCACTTAGTGAATTCTTGTTGAATCCAAGGGTGTGTGTGTGTGTGTGTGTGTGTGTGTGTGTGTGTGTGTGTGTAAGGGGTGGGATCAGTAGGGTCTTTAGGCAACAAAATCTCTTGACTCCTCTAAGTTTGTCCTGTACCATCCCAAATCAGAGCCATGCTCAGTTCAATTCGACAAACATCTCTTAAATCTGTACAATAGATCTGATTAAATCTGCTATGTGCAAGGACAATGCTTTACACTAGCAAATACCCTCAGATTTGGTGCACTTTTCTTGGACTGGGGGAGGAGGGTCTCTTCTTTGATTTCTACAGTTCTCCTTTGGGACAGATGTACTTCCTGGCTGATCCACTTTCTTGGTCATTGCCTGGGTCTCTGAGCAAGGAGATAGATCAGCAGCAGCTATCTTCAGTCATCCTGGAGATGAATGAAGGAGACTCCCGTCTCTAGGGTCTTCAACCAACTGCGGTTTATATAAGCTATAAAAACTCACTTAAAGAGACCAGTAAGAATTTTACTGTCAGGCAATTGCTGGGTTGGCTGGGGTCTGGGGGGAGACAAGGAGGGGGTGAAGACTTCCCACCATTTATTTAGTATCTGACTGTTTAGTGGTAGCTCATCCCTTAAATATTCATGGGCCATTTTAGGCTGATTCAATTCTCTTGACTGTTCGTTCATGACAAAAATGAACTCTTTCTAGGATGGGAAATTGCATTTGCTTCAGAGTAGCAGTAAATGGGTCATCAGAGGTCAATGTCAAGGTCTGTTGGAATCAATACCTAAATGTCTTGGCCTCTGGGAGAATTATGTTCAAACTTGGGTCCCACCATCGATGACAACCTTCACTCTGTTGATTTAATTGATGTCTTTGAGGAGCTGGGGTTCTGTTTTTCTGGAATTAATCAATGAGCAATGAATATTTATTAGGTGCTTACTATGTTCCAGGTTAGATGGCTCCATAGTACATAGAGAACTGGACTTGAAATAAGGGAGACTCATCCTCCTGAGTTCAAATCCGGCTTCAGATACTTCATAACTAAGTGACCCTGGGCAAGTCACTTAACCCTGTTTACCTCAGTTTCTCATCTATAAAATGAGCTCGAGAAAGAAATGACAAACCACTCCAGTATTTTTGCCAAGAAAACTCCAACTAGAGTCACCAAAGAGACTGAAATGATTAAAAAACAACAACAACATATGTGCCAGATACTATGCTGAACTCTGATGATCAGATGAAGAAGCAAAAATATTTTCTCCTCTCAGGGAGCTTACATTTTAAAGAAGGAAGCAACATGTACATAGATAATTACGTATATGATACATACAGAGTAGATGGAAGGTAGTTGTAGAGGGGACAAAAGGAGGAGTTTAAGAAAGCTCTCCTGTGGAAGGTGGTGTTTGAAGGAACCCAGCGATCCTAAGAGGCTGAGCTGAGGATGGAAAGCATTCCAGACATGGTGGGCAGCTCGTAGATGTGAGACAGTTCCTATCGCACGAGGACTGGTAAATAAGCAAACACAAGCACTTGAGAGGAAGCGATGTTTAAGAAAAATGGAGAGAAAGGAAGGGTCCAGGTTATGAAGAGCTCAGAATCACAGACCGAGGAACAGATAGTTAATCCTCCAGGTAAGGGGCAACCATTGGAATTTGAGTAGGAGAGGTGACTTGGTTAAACTTCAGCCATTGATGGCTCAGTGGAGGAAGCAGTGGAGTGGAGAAGAGACATATGGAAAGGAAACCAAAAGAAGAAGCTTTTGTAATAGTCTATGTCAGGGGTTGGTGTACTGTGGTCTGTAGGCCAAACTGAATGTTTTTTGTACTTGAGTTCTCTGGTGAAACAAAAACAGATCATGGACCATACTTTGTCAAACCCAGGCTTTTGTTGTTGTTCAGTCATTTCAACGTGTCTGACTCTTTGTGATCCCATTGGACCATTTCTTGGCAAAGACATTGGAGTGGGTTTGTCATTTCCTGCTCTAGTTCATTTTACAGGTGAGGGAACTGAGACAAAACAGGGTTAAATGACTTGCCCAAGGTCACACAGCTAGTAACTGTCTGAGGTTGGATTTGAACCCAGGTCTTCCTGACTCCAGACCCCGTGTTCTATCTACTACACCATCTAGTTGTCACCCCAACTCCTAGTAGACAAGGGCTTCTCCAAGTGTTGTCTAAAGACCCAAAGGATCCCCTAAGACCCTTTCATGGGGTCAATGAGGTAAAAACCATTTTCATAACATTACTGAGACATTTCACTTCTTAATACAGTAAGTGTAACTCACTGAAACAAAAACTCTTCAGGGGTCTTCTATAATTTTTAAGAGTATAAAGGGGTCCTGAGATCAAAAAGTTTGAGAACCGCTGGTCTAGGCAAGAGAAAATGAAGGCCTGAATGAGTGTGGCAGTTGTGTGAGGGAAGGGGACATACCTCAGAGATGTGGGATTTGCACACCTGAGTGAATGGCTTGACTGCCACCACCAACACAAAATAGCTGCAGGTAGCTCACATAGCACTTTATCATTTTTCAATAGAGCTTTACCTATGTTATCTCACTTGTTCCTCCAGTCACTTTTTGTGTGGGGGGCAATCAGGGTTTAATGACTTGCCCGGGGTCACAAAGTTAGTAAGGGTCAAATGTCCGTGGTTGGATTTGAACTCAAGTTCTCCTGACTCTGGGGCTGGTGCCCTTTCTGTCACCTAGCTGCTCCTCTTCCAGTCAACTTGGAAGGATAATTGTGCCCTCCATAGCAACAGGGTAGTCTTGAAGAGAAGAGAGTTTGAGGGGGTGAAGAAAATGAGTTCTGTTCTTGGTCTTGTCCAGTTTGAGAGAACCAGAATAGCTAAGATTTCATAGCTAACTTCTCTAGGTGGAGGGATGGACAGAGGCTGCGGAGGACTAGACAGAACACTAGAGGTCAGTGTCTCCCAATTACTTGAGTGGAGAGATCTTCAACTGTAGAGGAGCTTCCCTTTGCCGTTGGCTGGTCCATCCCTCATTTAAAAAGTAACATATAAATTTAACTTTAGCAACTCCCATTTCATTGTTCCATAACCTGTTCAGGATGATTTCAGAGATGTTTCCTCTAGCTTCTGATTGACTTTTAGATCTCAGTATCTCCTCCAACACGAGACCCCTTCCTATTAAGGAGCCAATTAAAAATTAATAAGGATTAGTGACTTCATCATTTTAATTCATTTTTTCCCTTCCATGCATTTTGTTGTATTTGGGTTTCCCCACTTCTGTCATTACTTATTATTCCCTTGTGAGCTCCTTGAGAACGGAGATTGTCTTTTAACCTTTCTTTGCAATCTAAAGTGTTTACCCAGCTGCCTGGTAAGTAGACTGTTAAGATACCGATAGTTGAACAACTCCCCTCCCAATACTAACTTTTATTGTGGTGTGAAGCAGAATGGGTAGTCAGTCAACTTTTTATAACAGCTACATGCCAGGTATTGTGCTAAGCGCACTTGTTTGGAAGTAAGAGGCTCTGGGTCTAATGCCAAGCTGTAACTCATGCCCTGTGTGACTTTGGACAAAACACTTAATTTCTCTTGGTCTTTAATTCATTCCTTTTTATAATGAAGGTGTGGGGCAGGATGGTCCTCTGAGTTCCCTTCTGGCTCTGTCTAAGTCAATGAACCTCATATAATCTTTATATGATACCCCAATATTACCTCTTCCCGCAGACACATGCCAAATCCTCTCTTGTCATATATAGCTCAAATAATATTTTTAAAAATACAGATAATAAAGGAATACATTCGAAAGAAATACAAATCATTCATGTTGCAATAATAATTGTATACTAACATGATATAATATTAATATAATAATGTACAATGTACATTATATTAATGATTAATGTAATAGTATGCAATGTGTATAATATCTAATATATAGTCTACAATATACAATAAATAATTGTATAATAATAGTTGTATACAAATACAAGTATTTTTAAAGACAAAAACAAAAAGAAAAAGTAGAGAAAAACCAGCAAAACTAATAGACAACAGTGATAACAATCTGAAAACATGTGCAGTATACTACGCCTGTGGACCTCTCCCCTATGCAAAGGATTAGGTCGTAGATGTCTTCTTATTTCTTTTCTTTGGGGTCACTCTTTGTAATTTTGTAACACTGATTTTCGGTTGTTTGGTGGTTAAACGCACGCTTTTCTTAAGAACCTGCTATATGCCAGGCACTGCGGTTCACACTGGGAATCCATTTTGAGTTTTTTCAGGACATAGCCTTTCTGAGGTTTCATGAATAAGAAATAACTGGGATGTGATCAGCATTGACCAAAAGGAATACCTACATTACTAAGCTTACCTTCTGGTTTTTTCCCTTCTTTTCTTACCCCCCACCACATTCCTCCCAGCATCCCCTCTCGCCCCCCACTACAAGATTACCCTCTATCTACTCTGGTTACATCTTGTATGTACTTTTTTTTTTACATGTCATCTTCCTTATTGAAATGTAAATTCCTTGAGAGTAAGGATAGTGGGGTGGGTTTTTTCATGGTCTTTTTTGGTATGCCCAGCAAGTAACACAATTAAGTGCTTAATAAAAGCTTGTGGGCTCCCTGACTGATAGAGATCACAGACCTCATTTAATTCAACAACTATTCATGCAGAGGCTTTTATGAGTCAGGCACTGGAGATACCAGGACAAAAACAAAAATAGTTCCTGCCCTCAAGAACCTTTCCTTCTACTGGGTGGAAACAACATGTGTATAGATAAGTAAGTAAAGGAAAATTTGAGGAGGTAGAAAGTGATGATAAGAAGGAGAATCTGGATTGGCTTCCTATAGGAGATGGTACATGAACTGCCTTGAAGGAAGTTAAAGATTCTATAAGTGGGAACTGACTAAGAGTGAATTCAGGTTCCATTTAAACACTTTAAACTGTCTAGAAGCACAGTTTGAAGACGTACTAAAGGTAATCCAACTATCTTCTATGAGTGCCCTCAAGATGACAGTCTCACTATGTATGACTATCCTACTAAAAATTCTATGATTCAACCAAACTGACCTGACCTCCTCTGTTTCTCATACATAACACTTTTATTGTTGTTCAGTCATTTCTGTCCTGTCTGACTCTCCATGACCCCATTGGGGTTTTCTTGGCTAAGATACTAAACTGCTTTGCCATTTCCTTCTCCAGCCCATTTTATGGATGAGGAAACTGAGGCAAACTGGGTTAACTGACTTGCCCATGACACTATGCACTGGTCATTCCCCATGCCTGGAATGCACTGCACTCCCTCCTCACATCCATTTTATAGAATCCTTTTCTTACTTTAATCACTACCATATATCTAAAACCTTTCCTGATCCTCCTCCCACCCCACAACTGCTAGTGTTCTCATTTTTCAGTCACGTCCATCCAATTCTGGCCCCATTTGAGGTTTTCTTGGCAAAGATGCTGTAATGGTCTTTCCATTTCCTTCTCCAGCTTATTTTACAGATGAGGAAACTGAGGCAACAGGGTTAAGTGACTTGTCTAGGGTAACACAGCTAGTTAGTATCCGAGGCCAGATTTGAACTCAGGAAGATGAGTCTGACTCCAGGTCAGGTGCTCTATCCACTGTACCACCTAGCTGCCAATGTCTACCTATCTGCCATATCCTCCCTCCCTATCTACCTTGTATTCAAGTTCCTTGAATTTATTTGAATTTATTCTATATATATGTGTGACATATGCACATGTCATCTCCTCCATTTGAATACAAACTTTTTGACAATATGGATTGTTTCATTCTTTTTATTTGTCTTCCCAGTGCCTATCACAGACACATCTGAGAGGTGGTCTGTGCAAAGTGTTTAATTGATTATACCACTAAATATAGGCAGATAATAATAGCAAAGTCTCACTTCTGCATAGTGCTATAGGCCCTTCAAAAAGCTTTTATCCTGACTTTGACCCTGTAGGGTAGGTAAGAGAGATGTTGTTGTTATTTTACAGATGAGTAAACTGAGACCCAGAAAAGTAAAGCGAAATAAGGTGTGGAACACTGGATTTGGAGTTACCAGACTTGGATTCAAGTCATACCTTTGCCATTTATTAGATTTGTGACCTTGGGCAATTTGACTCAGTTTCCTTGCCTGTAAAATGGACGAGATGACCAAAGTCCTTTCCAAATTGGAGTACAAATGCAGCAGAAAGAGCACTGGTTTTGGAATTAGGGGGTCTGGTTTCAAATCCAAGCTTTGCCTCTTGTATCCTGAGGGACTTTGGAGAAGTCACTTATTCTCTTGGGCTAACCTAACTTCCTGTGAGAGTCAACTGAAATCTTAACCTTTTGCAAGAGGCTGTTACCAGCAGCTGATGTTAGCATCTTCCACCTGAGATTTCCTCTCATTTACATTGTCTATGTCTTGTGTCTACATTGTGGTTAACATGTTGTTTCCCGCGTTAGATCTCAAGTTTCTTGAGATCAGAGACTTTTTCTGCCTTTCTTTGTACTCTCCAGGGCTAACATAGCACAGTGCTTTGCACAGAATAAATTCTTAATAAATGCTTGTTGCAGTACTGACTCCCCAAATTCCTGTGAGGTAGGTAAGATGGGGAATTACTAACTTCATTTTATAGATGAGGAAACTGAGGCTAAGACCTTGAGTGATTTCTTGCGGTCACACATTTAGTATCTGATATGTGGCATAAACCCAGGTCTTCCTGATTATAGGACTAGTGCTCTATCTGCACTATCAGGTACAGCCTGAACCAGATAAAAAATCGAATTAGGAAGTTTTTAACAAAATAAACAAAAATACAATGAAACACAGAGAACATTACATTTTAAAACCATCACTGTGGCCCTTAGAGATCCTTATGGATGGATTAGTGACTCCTCTTCTTCATAGAATGTCCACACTCTAAGGTACTCAAAAGACCCTTATATTTAAATCCCCCTATATTTAAATAAAGACAAGTGGCATCCAGAAACTGATGATCTTAAGGCAAACTGGTGGTAGAGTTGGAGCATGAGCCTATTTCTCTGGATTTTCAGATTAGGGTCCTTTCCACTAGACCATTGACTAAAAGACTCAAGTTCTTGGTTTACTGTGTGTTTTAAGTTGTCTTCTAGTTAATAGGATAGCTAGACTCTTCCCCTTTCCCCATCCTTCCTCCCCTGGCTCCTGCCCATGCAGCCTACATCTCTAGTAACCTGTGAATGTGATGGCCGCCATGTTTCTGAAACTGGACAGCTCTTCTCTGGCTTGAGCAGTCTTTGGTGGGAGAAATGCCATGTTGCAGTGTTAGGCAATAACAAATTATAGTTATCAAGGGCACCGTAAGTATACCGGGGACTTTAAAAAGCACAGAAAAGCTTAAAGAAGCAGCATTTAAAAATCAGATAATCTAATGCAGCTGGGACCAAAACAAAGGTCAATGGAGGAAATGTCTGAAGAAATGGTGGGGTAGCTGATGTGGAAAATAAACAGAAAGGCTTTGCCAAAGAGGGGTGCACTGTATCTAATATCCTCTGAGGGCCTATAGAGATGGATGTTGGTGACGGGGAAGGAGAAATGGAAGCAGAGAGGGTAGAATATTCTCATCAGGAATGCTCTTAGCCTCTCTGGGGTGTGGAAGGTGGAAATAAGCTGTTTGGGGTAACATGGGGACCCAGGGAAGTCAAAAGGGGATTCTTCTGTAGAGGGAAAGATTCCTGCAATGTATGGAGCTGGAGAAGAGGCAGAGTGGAATGGGAAACACAGACCTGACCTCAAAGCCAGGAAGATCTAGGTTCAAGTACTGCATTTAAACTCATACTAGTTGTATTACTCTGGGAAAGTCATTTAAACATTATGAATCTGAATGGGGAAAATGATATCTTTATTTTCACTCCACTTTTGTTTTCTTTGTAGTTGTATGTGTTTTTCTTTTTGTATTTAAACACGTTATCATAGGGGTCCATAAGTTTCACCAGGCTGCCAAAGGGCCATGACTGCAAAAATGGTTAAGAACTCCAGTTCTAAGATTATAAGTGACTCAGAGAAGGTGCTGGCTTCCATTGGGAAATGGAGTTTACTCACTGATGAGTTTCTTATAGCAATAAAGTCGAATTTCCAATCCTTACATCTATCCTTTTGTTCCAGGCAGAGGCACCACTGGGATCTAAGAAACGGATTAATTTTTTTTTGATAACTGTATTCCAACATTTTTTGCTTCCTTCTTAACTCCATGTAGTTTATGCATTTAGAAACATCCTGAGCAGGTATCCATAGGCTTCACCCAGTCACTGAAGGCAATGATGACTCACAAAAAGTTAAGAACCTTTGAAACCCCTCATTTTGGAGATGGGGAAACAGCCTCAGAGAGCACATGAATCTAAAGCCATATTCAGTGTTCTCTTCTATGTACCACTATGTCTTTTTTTAAAAAATAATTTTTATTTCATGATTTCATTCATAAATGGAAACTCTCTTTCTCCATGGAGGTTGATACTTGTTCTGCAAAGTCTTAGAGGGTTGAATGAATAAGGTAGGTAAAGGTAGGATAAGGTAAATGTACACAGCCAGGGTACATCAGAGACAGGACCCAATCTTCCAAAGTCCAGCACTGGCTTTCTATCCATTAGACAAGGTTACGTCTCAGTGCCGTCTTCTATTAAACAGAAATCTGCTGGCTTGTATCTTTCATTCATTGGCCTTAATTGTGCCAGCTGGGACCAAGTGGCATAAAAGCCTGATGTCTCTGCCCTGTGATGAGCCTTCAGATATTAAAAAGTAGTGATGATTTTTCCTATTTTCCAGCTTTTCTTCTCTGGATTGATTATCCCCAAGTGGGGAGGTCAATGTAATAGTTATCTGAACTCTGTCATCAGTAGGCCTTGAGTCCAGAATTTAAGATTCTGAGATGACTGGTCAGCCTTGGGGAACAGAGCAAAGCTAACTGGCATATACAGGAACTTAACCCGTGACTCTGGTCTTGTGAACATCGTGTATTAACCAGATGAGATGCACCAGAATAAGATTATAACATTTGCTGTTTCTATTTAGGAACTCATAATAGTGCCCTTATTGGGGATGGTGTTGGGGGAGAAGAGCTCATAGACCCATACACTTAGAATTGAAAGGGCCTTAGAAGACAACTAGCCCCAATTCCTCATTTTTCAGTAAAAGAAAGTGGAGCCCAGAGATATTAAATAACCTAAGGTCACATCCATAGTGAGTAGCACAATTGAGGTTTGAACCTAGGTCCTCTGATTCCATCTCCAATGCTCAACATGCCCTATACTGCCTCCCATAAAACTTCGTCCTAAGCCTGTTGTCTGACATAGTTACTAATGAGGAATGACTCTTGGAGTGAGGATTTGAGATTCTGTGAAAGGTTAGCTGAATCAGGCACCTTCTTAATAAATTCAGTGAGGATTTATTGAGCAAGTACACATGTGCTATCATGTGTTAGACTTGCAAGAGAAGAAAAGCTTAAACTCTCTCCTAAAGTGCTGTATAAATGTGAATCATCATCTTCATCATCATCATCTACACTATGTAACAGTTTGGGCAGAAATTGCAGCACCTTGAAATATTGACGTCGTAGCTTGGGCAAAAGGCCCATTGCCCCTCAGAGTAGCCTATCCCCTCATCCATCTGGCTTTCTTTCTAAGGGCTCCTTAGGGGCTATAATTCCATCATTAAGTAATTGAAGATCCACAAGATGCCAAGGCCTATTTAAGGAGCTCAGAATATGTAGCAAGAATTAGCTTCAGCTATTCTCTGGGCCATTACATCTGTTCCAATCGGCGGGTGGGGTCCTGAGTGTGGTATTTGTTTGCCAGAGCATCTGTACTCCTGGAATGGACCTGAGGAAAAAGGAAGCAACTGTATGAGAAATCTCAAGTTTGTGAAAATCATCCTTGGTCTTCAAGATTGCCCTTGACAGTGAAAGTAGTCTCTTGAAAAATCTTTCAAGGGGAAACAACCTTGAACCTTTCAGACTGAGGCTCAAAAGAGAAAATTTGTAGAGGCGAAGAAGACAATCACTTCATAGAAAATAAATAACCTCAAGTTTTTAAAGAAATCTGATCCCTTTCTTTAAAGGTCAGAGTACAATGGATGGAAGTCACATGAGGTCTGATTTTGGTTCAGTATGAAGAAAGAGCTCTACCCGATTGGAATTCTTTAATGATGGAATGGGTTCCTTTGGGTAGAAGTAAGCTCTCTGTGGATGGGAGTGTTCAGGCAGAGACTGGATATCTGTCTGTTAGAATTGCTATAGGTGGAATCATACAGGGCATGACAGTTTTGGAATTAGGAAGACCCTAATTCAAATCCTGCCTCATACACTTATTAGCTATGTGACTCTGGGCAAGTCACATAATCTACCAACTTGTCTTTCCTCATCTGTGAAGTAGGGATGATAAAAATAGTACTTCCCTCCTAGGGTTGCCATGAGAAACAAAAGAGAATATTGCAAAGTTCTTGGAAAACCTTAAAGGACCATTTAAAGGTTAGTTTTAAATTGTTCTTGTTGTTTCTATTCCTGTACTGGGAGATACACCAGAGGCCCCTTCCTCTTTCTTTGTAGATGACATTAAACTAAGCTTTGATGAAAACTTGGAATTCTAAGAGATTGGCTGTGAGGAAGAAGGACATTCCAGGCATTGGGGACACCCTATGCAAAGGCAGGGACATAAACTATGATCCCATATAATTATAATACAGATACAATATAACATGACTGAAATGGAGGCGAATCAGATCATAGTTTGAGCACTAAAAGGAACTTTAGAGGCAGGTTGTCTAGACCAAATCTCTAATTTCACAGATGTGGAAACTGAGGCCCAGAAAGGTTAAATGATTTGTCCAAAGTCATATAGGTTATTAGATGAAAGACAGAGCTGGAAAAAACCTCGGAAGTCATCTAGTCCAACACCCCCATTTTGCAGATGACAAAAACAAGACTCAGAGGGGGTGAAATGAACTCAGATTCTTACAAGTGGTAAATGGAAGAATCAGAATTGAAGAATCGAACCCCGGTCCTTTGATAATGAATCTAGCACCTAATTTTAAGAGGGGGAAGGGTCACGTTCACTTTCAGTCCTGGCATCAGAGAAAGCTTTTTGGAGAAGAGGGCCCTTGACTTTGAATAGTTGACTTTGGTCTGTACTCTTTTCTGAATCTTCTCTCCCTCCCCCTTCCCCCCCCCCCCAACAAACCCTGGGGTCATGCTCTCCCCTCTCTCTGGCTCCCTCTCCTTCTTAGGATGAGATTGCCCCTCTACAAGTGTGTGTGAGAGCAGCCAGGCGATAGAGGGAGGCATGATTGATGCACCTCATCCTTTATTTAGTAGCATAATGGAAATGCTTGTGTTTTAAATATATTTTATGCTATGGTCATATCTTAAATATATCTGCTGCATGTTAATAATTAAACAGATGTGTAAGTGTTCAGTTTGGGGTAGGGAAATAGGAACTATGAGTCCATTCTCTTCCCATGGGAGATTTGCCTGAATCAGGATTTTAGAATTAGGTCCATAGTCTATCTGTATAAATAGTTTCTTTCGGGAGGAGAGGCTTGGTTCACCCCAGATGTTCCCTTGAGTCTGCAATAAAGTCACTTCCTGATCTAAGCTCAAATTGAGTGACATTCAGGGTCTTTCTTCTTCCCTTTCAGAAGGGCAGCTCATTGTCCTCATCTTCTGCTGACCCAAGAACGGGACGCCCCCTGATGCCAAAAGGTCACTCAGGCCACAGAGGAGCACCCCAGTTCCAGCTTCCCCCCAAGTGGCCTGGCCCCACCAAAGACCCCAAGATCCAGCATCTGCAGATGGAGCCTGAGGAGCTCAGGGGCCAGCTGGGCCGTCTTCGGGTTAATCCCCTTCGCTTCGTGGGCCTGCCAGAGAGTCTGGAGGCTGGGGGACGTGGACCCAGGGAACCTGCCCAGAGAGTGTGGTCTGAGCCCTGTGAGGTGAGGCAGCTTCTCCCCTTGATCTTCCCCTGAGTCATTTCCAAGACTGGCCAGCTCTTTCTGGGGAGGAGGGAATTCTTTTATTAAAAGACTTAGTGAAACACTGAAAACACTGTAAATGCCTCCTTGGAAGCAGCTTCCTCATTCTCTGAAATCTCTCTCCTGACTCTGTCTCTTACTTCCTGCCACGGGAAGAGGAGGGATGCTGAAGAAAGAGATAAATTATTCAGTAGGAGCCAGATTTTTCCTGCGCTAGCTAGGGTTCCATGGTGTCCACACCCTTAAAAAGAGTGATCAGTACATGGGTGGCTGAAAGAATATTGACTTTGAAGTCAGCGGACCAGGATTCAATCTCCACTTATTTCTTACTATACTCTGTGACTTTGAACAGGTTATCTTACCTCTGGAGGCCCCAGTTTTCTCATCCATAAAATGGGGGGGAGTTGAAACAGATGGTCTCTGGAGTTCCTTTCAGCTTTAGATATATGTGTGAGTTTGAATCCTGGCCCTGACACATCTTAATTGTATGCCCTTGGGAAAGTCACCTAACATCTCTGGGCCTTACTGTCCTCATCTATAAAATAATGGACTTGGACTGGCTGGCCTCTGAGGTGCCCTGCAGACTTAGGGTCCTGTGGGGATTGTTTCATTTGCTCTTGCATCCACATAATAGGCAATTAATATGGATTATGGATTGATTAAGCCTAGGTAGTAGGTGATTGGGCAGGTAGTTGGTGCAGTGAAGGAGTGCCAGGCCTGGAGTCAGGAAGACTCATCTTTCTGAGTTCAAATCTAGCCTCAAACACTTATTAACTATGTGACCCTGGGCAAATCACTTAACCCTGTTTGCCTCAGTTTCCTCATCTGTAAAATGAGCTGGAGAAGGAAATGGTGTACCACTCCAGTGTCTCTGCCAAGAAAACCCCCAATGGGGTCATGAATATCCAGACATGACTGAAACAACTGAACAATAGTAGATGCTTAATAATTGCTTGAATGGATGAAAGGAATAGAGTCAAGCAGACATAATATTGTATCCTAGGAATCCTGGCAGCTCAGCTAACTCAGTGGAGCATTTAAGAAGCTGCTGCTAGGGATACAAAGACAAAAATGAAACACCCCCTACCCTCAGGGAGGTTAGATTCTTTTGGAGGAAGCAAAATGCAACATAGACACCCAAGTACGGGGTTTGTATATACAACTGTCTTTTTTCTTTCTTTTTTAAAATTTTGCCTCTCTCAGGTTTTTTTTTTCTCTTTCTAAATACAAAATGAATGTAAACCTCCATCTGGGTGTGTGTGTGTGTGTGTGTGTGTGTGTGTGTGTGTGTGTGTGTGCACAAAGTAAATAGTAAGTATTGGGGCCTTGGGGGAAGGACTAGCAGCAGTTAGAAGCACTAGAAAATGCCTTGTGACAGATGTTTTATATACGTTATTCCCTTTGAGCATCTCATAGTAGCCTTGTAAGGCGATTGCTACACGAATTATGGTCTCCATTTCACAGATGAGGAAAAGGAGGCTTGTTATTGTTCGGTTGGGTCTGACTCTTCATGATCCCATTTGGTATTTTCTTGGCAGAGATACCAGAGTAGTTTGCCGTTTCCTCTTGCAGCTCATTTTACAGATGAGGAAACTGAGGCAGACAGGGCTAAGTGACTTGCCCAGGGTCATACAGCTAGTCTAAGCATTTGAGGTTAGGTTTGAACTCTGGAAGTTGAGTCGTCCTCACTCCAGGCCCTGTGCTCTGCACACTATGGTGCCCCCCTAGCCGCCCTCTGGAACCAAATAGAAATCTAATTCTTCTGCCACATCACAGCTCTCATTCCCTCCCTGTCTTCTCTTCTCCAGGTTAAATAGATTCTCAAAATGTGTAAGCCTGAGTCCCTGGATAAGTCACTCAAATGCTCTCAGCTTCAATATCCTCATCTGTAAAATGGGGATAATAACTAATGTATCTACCCCTAAAGAGTTGTCTCTGGATCCAATTAAATAGCATATGTAAAATACTATAGGCGTAGTAAGATGCTGTGTAAATGTCATCCATTATTCTAATGACAGCTCTACTTCAGCTGCTAATGTCATCATGAGCATGCTTTATATTATATATTTTTCTGCCAACAGTGCTCAGCTTGCGAGGGAATCCTGCTGATAGCCTAGTGCAGCAGTTCTCAACCTGTGGGTCACAACCACTTTGGGGGGTCAAACGACCTTTTCACAGGTGTCACAGGGGTCGCCTAAGACCATGGGAAAATACATAGTCCCCATGGTCTTAGGAACCAAGACAAGGCTCCTCTGTCTCCAGGCAGGTCCGCCCACATGCAGACGCGCCCACATACGCATATTAAAGGGTCACAGTGGTTGAGAACCACTGGCCTAGTGCATTTTCCTCTTTGCTCAGCCCCTAGGCACTCAGTTCAGCCACAGCTAATCTGTGCCCCCAGCTGTATCACCTACTTAGTGAAGTCTGAATTATGATCCTCAACCCTAAAGCTAGTGTTTCCTTTCAAATTAACTGTCTATCTCTAGGGATGTATCAATCTATATGTGTGTGTGTGTGTGTGTGTGAGTGATAAACACACCTATATACAAATATATACATATATTCATAATTGCATATATTAATATATATATACAATATACATACAGATAGATAAAAATACTATATTCACACTATATATGTGAATGTGTATATATTTATATATGTGTGTATATTAGACAATAATATATGCATATAATATGTGTCATATCTAGCATATACATGTTATATATTATATAATATGACAATGCATATCATACATGTTGTATAATACATAATATATTATATTATATGTGTTATATTTAATGTATACATATATCTGTTATACACACATATGGAGACCATCTCCAGTCATCCTGATCTATATCTGGCCACTGGACCCAGATGACTTTGGAGGAGAACATGAGGCTGATGACCTTGCACAGCCCTGCCTCACTTAAATCCAGTCCACTTGCATGTCATGGCATCGTCTTCCTGATGTCATGGTCCTCTCCAAGAATGAAGTACAAACAACGATATAGATATACAAACACCCATACACACACACACACACACACACACATATGCATGTATACACAACAATATATACAAAGATGATACATGTATACTATATATATGTACAATGATACATATATATGTGAATTATATATGCATAATATATACATACATGTATATTGCGTATTGTAATATAGAAATATAATACATGTATATTACATATACAATATATACACATGTAATATGTGTATATCGTATATGTGTGATATATACAGATATAATATATGTATATTATATATTTTTATATACTGCACACAGACCTCTCAGACTCTCTCATTTCCTCCAAGGCTTGGTTCTATTTTTACTTTAGACATGAAGCCTTTCTGATCATCCGGCCCCTCTTGACACAACATCACCAAAATCTTGTATCTGTTTTCTATATATCTATATATTAGGTATAGGTCTCCCCTGGCTAGCCAGAAACTTACTGAGGTTAGGGAATGTTTTGGTTTTTCTGTTAGTATCCTTAGGGCCCAGCTCAGTGACTGGTAATTGCAGGCTCTTAAAAGATGCAGATTGTTCCATTTATTTCCCTACTGACCTTTGCACATTTGTCTCTCCTCATAGAATGGAAGGTCCTTGAGGGCAGGGACTGAATCCTGTTAATTCCCAGTACCTAATTCAGCCCCTGGAACGTAGGAGATGCTGATAAACATTTGACGAATAACAGATTGATAGACTGAGAGGCCGTAGCTGGGGAGCCTGGTGTAATGTTTGTACAAAGAGTCTTGGGTTTTGTGTGAGGAATCCTAGTTTTGAATCCTACCTCTGCCTCTGTTGACTTACTTACATGACCGTGAGAAAGTTATTTCAGAGAACTCTGGACCTCAGTTTTCTTATGTGTGAAACAAGTGGATTACCTTGAAGGTCCCTTCCAGCCCCCAATCTGTGATGCTTTGAAATGGAAGAACTTGAAAGGGATGATTTCTAAGCACCCTTCTGATTATAAAGTTCTTCCATCCCAAGATTTCACAGCCATCTCGAAACAGTCTCTCAAAGTCTCTTCATATCCCATCCCAAAGGTATTTGACATAGATTTCTCCTATCCTTACTTCTGAATTTTCATATAGTCTTTAAATTCACCAATTACAGAAGGAAAATCCATTGACATACACAGGAGGGCTGGCATTGTCCAGCAGTCATCAGCCTTCTGTAGAGTGGACCTTGGTGCTATGCCCCCATAAACTTTTGGAGACAGTCCAACTGCAGTAAACCAGCCTTTGCAATCATCTTCAAGGGGCTGGAGGAAAATGCACATTCCAGGCAGAGTGAAGGTAAAATAGTTGGAAAGTGTATTTCTGGGACTTCTGTGTTTGAATATTGTGTGAGCTTCTGAGAAAACATTAGAACAATGTAATGAAGTTTCCTTGAAATGGGCTCTGGAGATCCCTCTCCATGTCCCATTTAGTGATTCTGATCTCCACATGAAGTCTGAAAGCAAAAGTTAGTAGCTTGCATCTATACAGTGTTTTCAGATTTGCAAAGTACTTTACACATGTGATCTCATTTGAGCCTCATAATAGAAACAGGTTTTGCAATTTTGTGATCATTCCTATTTCATAGATGAGGGAATTGAGACCCAGAGTCAAACAGTTAGTCAGGTGGTAGAAGCAAGGTCTTTTGTTTTCAACATTGTGCAGTCATGTCCGACCCTGTGACCCCATTTGGGATTTCCTTGACAGAGATAATGGGGTGGTTTGCCATTTCCTTCTCTAGCTCATTTTGCAGATGAGGAAACTGAGGCAAATGGGTTAAGTAACTTACCCAAGGTCACACAACTCATAAGAGTCTGAGGACAAATTTGAACTCACAAAGATGAATTTTCCTGACTCCAGCCCCTCACTCTATCCACTGCACCATCCAGCTGGAAACAAGGTCTTCCTGACTTGAATTCCACTACTCCATCCACTATACTTTGCTCCCTTCCTAGATGCATAATATGGAGCGGGTATGATCATTTTCCCCTTCCTGGAGATAATGAATAAGTGATTCCATTTTATTTAGCCAAACTCACTATCTCTTGGAGTTAGCACATTAGCCAAAGTCATAGACTCATAGCATCATAGATCTGGAAGGGTCTCTAGTACAATGCCCTCATTTCACAGAGGGGGAGACTGAGGAGATGTGCACAGGAGGAGTGACTTGTATCAGGTTACTCATTAAGCCACTGGCAGAGCAAGATCTCACATCTAGGTCTCCAGACTCAAAGTTCAGGGCTCTTTCCATGGCGATGCCCACCGTCTCCTCAGCATCTTTATTAGAATGCTGCCTGGAATAATAATGACAACTAACAGTGAATATTGACAAAGTTCTTTATGTACATAATACGGATCAGTATGGTGGGAGTTCTAGCAGCTAGGGGGTTCAGAAGAGGCCTCACACCAGAGTCATTTGACATTCTTGATCACAGTTGACACTCAATACAACTCTGTGAGGTAGATACTAGAGTTTATGGTTCAAGGAGATTGAGATTTGCCTGTTTCCAAAGGTTGAAGAAGTGTGGGATTTGAATTCTAACTCCAGTACTGTATGTACTTAATCTCGGCTGTTTCCATCATACCCTTGAGTGTTACTTTCTATGTCTATGGGTAGAAATGAGAATAACTTTTAAAATTGGGTTTTATATAACACTTTAAGGTTTGCAAAGCTTATTTATTAGTATATTTGATCCCCATAACAACCCTATGATATAGATACTATTATTATCCCCATTTTACAGATGCGGAAACTGAGGATGGAATAGGCTACTTGTGCAGAGTCACACCATAAGTATCAGAGATAGTATTTGAACTTGCTTCTTCCTGCCTCTAAATCCAACATTCCATCCACTATCCCACCTGTCACCCTTCAACCTCTGTCCCATTGTTTGAGTGGGTAGATATCCTAAAAATGAACTCTCCTTTTTTGCTTGAATAAGCGAGACCAGGTCAATGTATCAGACAAAGCTTGCTGTAAAGGGTTCCTTATTCTGTCTAGCCAGGTATTGACTTTCTGGATGGGCCTCTGATGGGAGGGGCCACTGACTGCAAGGGTTTAGCACACAGATCTCCAGCCAAGGCTAATAGCTCATAAACAAAAGGAGAAAGCTGCATCTTCTGCTCAAGGTAAATACGTGGATGCCACTGACTAGGCAGAAATGGACTAATTTGTGTGATGGGTCATTTATCTCCTGGCCAATGTGGGCAGGAACACCTAGATGCCCTTGCCCCAAAGACCATGGCCCTGGTGACGACCCCTGGATTCTGGGTCCTCTTGGCTGGACTTTGCTAGATGAATGATTGCTCAGGAAGGACAATTTTCTGCTACAGGAAGGGCTGGTCGGGCAGAAACCTGCGGACGTGGAGCAGCTGCTCAAACAGTCTCAGAGGGAGCTGCTTTGGCTACAGAGGCAGCTGGCCTTTGTCTCTACAGGAAGTTCCACCTACCTCCTGCCTCCTCCCGCCCAAGTAAGTTCCTGCTCCATCTGCCTCCAGGCAGACTGCATGGGGTATGGGTGGATGGGGAAAGAAGGACTGACTTTCTCTTATAATTTTCTCTTTGAATGCCCAACCAAAGAAGAACACAGAATGGGTTTTCAAAAGTCTAAAATTCACATCGACTCCTAATTATGCATGTGTGAAGCCTCCAGTTGGCAGTTTGTTGGCAATGATTTTTATTTGAAGAAACACTAGTTTCCCTCTGCCTCATCAGGCTCTTATCTCTCTCTCTCTTTGCTGTCATGTGGTTTGTACTTAGTGAATACACACTCAATTTTAACTTCGGCTTAAGCAAAATATAATTATGATTGTAATTATAATCATATATTAAGAATTAATTATTGTAACTAATAAGTTTGTTTAATATGAATTTATTACATTTAATTTTGTTATTGTTATTCAGTTGGGTCTGACTCTTTGTGACTCCACTTGGGGTTTTCTTGGTAGAAAGGCTGGAGTGGTTTGCTATTTCTTCTCCAGCTCATTTTACAGATGAGGAAACTGAGGCAAACAAGGTTAAGTGACTTGCCAGGGTCACCCAGCTAGGAAGTGTCTGAGGCTAGATTTGAACTCAGGAAGACTCATCTTCTTCCCTCTAGGTCCATCACTCTATCCACTGTGTCACCTAATATTATGATCATAAGTAATTATAATATTATATCATCTATTGCAAAAACAGATTCCTAATATGTGTGATTCATTAATACCTTAAGGCTCTCTGATTTCATTAGTGTGGGATGAAGACATTCCTTCACTGTTGCTACCCATAAACAACTTCAGTAGATGGCTTTCAAGAGTTGCCTTGGGAGAAAAAAATTCATCACTGTATGGGGAGCATGGTGACAAACCTCTCTGAATTTAGCTAAGCCGTGTTTTTATCTTTGTGTCTTTCAGGGAGTAAGGTTGGAGCTATGATTTCATTAATGTGGAATATTCAAGTTTCTACAGATGCAGACAAGCACCTTGTCAGTAATTTCTTGTTGTAGTTGTCACTGTTCAGTAATTGAATTTGTTGGGGGCCCTGGAAAGTTAGGGAAATGACTTTCCCAAGGTCAGGCAGCCAGTACACATCAGACTTGAACCCAGATTTTCCTGACTCCAAAGGGAGCTTGCCATCCACTGTGCCTTGCTGCATCTCAAGGCTGCTTTCTAGATGAGTAGAACCCTGGACAGTGCACCACTGACCCTTACTTAAAACCTTTTTCAACTCCTGGTGGTTGTGATGCTACCTTACATTTATGTGGCACTTTCAAAGTTGCAAAGATTTTTATATATAATCTCTCATTTAAATTTCACCATGACTCTGAAGTAGGTTGTGTAGGTATTTGAGGCAGTTAGGTGGTTTGGAGGATAGAGCACTAGGCCTGGAGTCAAGATCTGATGTCCCTTATACATGGCATTCCATTGCCCACCCATGTGCTTTTGCAAAGGCTGTCCCCTTGTGCCTGGAAAGCACCTCCTCCTCATCTCAAGCTCTTAGGATCTCAATCAACTTTCAGAACTTTGCCCATGTCCCACTTCCAGGGGTATAGTGCAGCTGGGTTGAGCCATTTCACAAGAGCTGATTGCTAAATTTTCAGCACAGGCATTTGCACCTTGAGATTGGAAAATGTTACAAACTGGGGCTTGATTTATTGCTTGGCTGATTGTCTAGAGTTAGAAAAAATGATAGAGAAAATGTGAATAATGCAGATTAAACTTAAAAATGTGTCATTGCTATAGTTTTTGGGAGGAGCTTGTTGATGTTGTTCAGTGATTTTGGTTGTGTTCAACTCTTTGTGACCCCATTTGGGGTTTTCTTGGCAAAGATACTAGAGTGGTTTGCCATTTTCTTCTCATTTTACAGGTGAGGAAACTGAGGTAAAAGTGGTAAATGGCTTGCCCATACCTAGTAAATGTCTGAGGTCAGATTTGAACTTGGGTCTTCCTGACTCCAGGTCCAACTCTCAATTCATTATGCCGCCTATCTGCTTTTTGGAGAGCTGGTTGTTAAATATTTACCAGCATATGCCTGACCACTTCATAGATGAAGCCTTTCCTGACCTCTCTTACTCCAGCTGCAAGTACAACCCCCATTCAAAATTTACCTTTTATTTACTTCGTATATTTTAAAAGCATTTTATATTTTACTTTTAAGGACATCTCCATATACAAAGCAGAACATACAGAAAATTGTATATGAAATCTCCACCTTATGCTACTTAAAAAAAATTTATATATATATATATATATATATATATATATATATATATGTAACTTAAAAATCAATTTGAAATTAAAAAAAATTTTTTTAATGGTATATAAAGGTATAAAAACTATCCTGGGGGCAGCTAGGTGGTGCATTGGATAGAACACTGGTTTTGGAGTCAGGAGGATCTGAGTTCAAATCTAGTTTCACACACTCACCAGCTATATGACCCTGGGCAAATCACTTAAACCCAATTGCCTCTAAATAATATAAAACAAAAACTGCCCTAATTATCTATGCTTTCTTCTATTATATTCTTTGTATTTTAAAATGTTTTGATAGCAAAAATGCTTCAATGACTCTTTTCCAACGGTGTTACTAACTCCCACCCCCCCATACTTTGTATATCTTTATATTTCCTTATATATGTTGTTTCTAATGATGGAATATAAGCTCCTTGAGGGCAGGATGGCTTCATTTTTCTCTTTGACTCTCTAGAATTTAGCACATTGCCTAGTATATCGTAGGCATTTAGAAATGTTTGCTGACTGATTGATTGTCTATGGTCGTATAACTAATAAGGATTAGCAATGGAATTTTTTTAAAATAATTTTTTCTGCCTCATGGTTCAACAGTCTTTTCCTCTACACCACATGACCTTTTTCTTTTTCTCCCACTACCTCCCCAAAGTTCAAGACCATTATGACTCATAAGACAATGGCAAAATTTGTCTGACCTTCAGAACACCGTTGCATCAAGGTCATGGCTGGTGTTTCCCTTGATCTCATTTCCCAGTGGAAATGGTCCAGTTTTGTTTTTCTTTTGTGTGGCATTGGAAAACTCCAGTTCTTTGAATGGTAATTATGCAACTTTGCAGCTGGTGCATATTTGACATCTGGCAAGACTCATCACATCTAGGGCTAGATTAACAAATGGTGAATTATTTATAGGATTCTTTAATAGCTGAATAGCCCAACTTGATAGCAATGCCTCTGTGCGGGTTACTTCTCTGTCAGGAGATTATAAGGTACGTATAATAAGCATCCAAAGAGTTTATTTTTTGTTTCTAAACTGAATTTGCCCTTGTCAGGAAAAACTCATCTTTTCAGAACCCAATGACTCCTTCCAACTATTTTGAATTTCTAGTTTCATAGAATTATATATTTGGAGCTGAAAGAGACCTTTGAGATGATCTAGTTCAACCATTTCTCATGGATGAGGAAAATGAGACCCAGAGAGGTTGACACGGGTAGCAAGTGACACCATGGGAGTTTGCACCTAAGTCCTCTAACTTTAGACTTGGTTCTGTTACTACTGTACTATGACACCTATTCAGAAACAGCAACAACATCACCCATTTATTAAGAGCCAAGTCAACGTGTTAAGTACTAAGGATACAAAGAAAGGCAGAAGACAGTATTTACTCTCAAGGAGTTCACTGTCTGATGGGAAAGACAACATGTAAACAGTCATGTACGTATAAGCTATATACAAGCTAGTGGAGATAACCAACAGAGGGAAGGAACCAGCATTCTGGGGGACTGAGAAAGGCTCCTCATAGAAGAAGAGACTTTAGCTGAGATTTGAAGGAAAGTAGGGAATCTAGGAGGGGTAAGTAGATGACTTGGTTGATAGACAACTGGGCTTGGGATCAGAAAGACACATCTTCCTGAGTTCAAATCTGGCTTCAGAAACTTATTGTGGGATCCTGGACAAGTCACTTGACTCTGTTTTCCTCAGTTTCCTCATCTGTAAAATGACCTGGAGAAGGAAATGGCAAAGATACTCCAGTATCTTTGCCAAGTAAACCACAAATAGGGTCACAAAGAGTTGGATACAACTGAAATAATTGAACAACAATGGCAACAACAAAGGGAAGTTAGGAGGGAGAGATGACATCCTTCTTGGAAGCTAGAATATCCTATATGAAATTCTGCCTACTCGAGGAAGTAGTGGTTGTATGAATGTTGTAAAGAATGTTGACTCTGAAGTCAGAAAAACCTAAAGTCAAATATGTTTCTCCTGCTTCCTTCCTGTGTAACTTTGAGCAAGTTACTTCTCCTCTATGGTCCTCAATTTCTTCATCTATAAAATGAAGGGGCAGACTAGATGACCTGTGGCTCTAAATTTATAATTCTAAAAACCATTACCTATAAAATGACTTGGTTTATTATAATTTTTCTCCCATGAGTCAGAGTAGCAGTGCCTCATGTCATGAGTAAAAGGAATGAAGTGTCTTTTAGAGGGGACGTCTCAACTCTATGGCTCATTTTCCCTGCCCCAAAATTCTGGGAATTTATTTATATTACACCATTCGGTGTGTTGTCACCAGCTCCACTTTCAAGCACACTGTTCACAAAGCTCAAGGAAGACAGTGTTTATTTGTAGATGAAAAGAAACAAACTGAACTCACAGAAGGATTCATAGAAAAGTCAATGGTGGTCCAAACGAACAACTCTTGCCCAGACACCTGCACATCCTTGGTTGTTATTGTTGTTTTTACAGTAGTGATACACTGAATGGAGGTCTTACAGAAAAATTGTTAGATAATTGACATTTTCATAGCAGTTTAAGACTTGCAAGATCCCTTACAAATATTTTATTTTGACAACACTTTTATTAGATAAAGTAATCCATGCATTATTATTCTTGTTTTTAATATATAGAAACTGAAATTTAGAATGTTTCAGTGACTAGGGCCCAGTTAATAAGCATCAGATGTAGAGTTTGAACCAAACTCTTCCTGACTACTGGTCCAAGGCTCTTTGTGCCTCACCCTACTGGCTACTACTGCAGCCCCCAGTAGAACTTAGAGTTGGGAGGGATGTTACAGACCTAATCCATTCATTTTATGGGTGAGGAAAAGATTTGACCAGGGTCACGTAGACAATAAAAAAATAGAAGTGGGAAAGGATGGCTGGGTGGTGCAGTGAATAGAGCACCGGCTCTGGAGTCAGGAGGACCTGAGTTCAAATCTGGCTTGAGACACTTAATACTTATTAGACATGTGACCTTGGGCAAGTCACTTAACCCCAACTGCCCTGTCTTCCCCTCTCAAAAAAAAAGCCAAAAAAAAGTAGAACTGGGATTTCCACCTAGGTTCTATGACTCCAACCAAATCCAGGACTCTCTATACTACTCCAATCCATTTCTACTTGGAGTTCTTTGACCTCCTGTTACTCCACCTACAATTCTAGGAAGCTTCCAGCAGGTGGCATGGCCAGCCTTTTTTTTCCTGTATAAAAAAAGCACTTGCTCTATTACAGTAAGTGAAATCTTTCAGAGCTTCCCTTTGCATTAGACCAGAGTGCTTCTACTCTGAAATCTCTCCCTCATCTGCTGTCATCAAACATACTTTGCTTAGGACTCAGAACATATCCTTTCCCTCTTGCCCCTGAGTCTCTCTCCCATTCTCTGTTCTTGATGCAGGGTTGGGACAGAATTAATTCAGTCTGAAGACCTCTTTCCCCCAGCTCCTACCCAGTATAGATCTTACCCTCACCATCATCCCCTACAAGCTGAAAAGCTGGACAGAGAACTCTAATTTGTCCATTTTTCCTCACCCCCTCCCCAGTGTCTCTTAAGCACCATACATCCTTCTTGGATCAATTTCCCTCAGTCTCTAGGGTAGGGTTGAGAAAGTTAAGCCTGTCCAGGCAGTAATAATAATAACTAGCATTTATAATGTACTTTAAGGTTTGCAAAGCTATTTATACATATGTTATCTCATTTTCTCCTCACAATAATCCTGAGACATATCCTGTTATCATCTTGTTTTACTGATGAGGAAACTGAGGTAGACAGAAGCTAAGTCCAGGTTTGCACAAATAGTAAATATCCAAGTCTAGAGCTGAACTCTAGTCTTTCTGACTCCACTGTACTCTTTCCACTGTACCACCTAGCTGCCTAATGCTGACTGCCCAAGAGAGACATAGGAAGGGGTGGGGAGGAGCATGTCCTCTGCTCTACATACAGTTTGGCTAACTTAAACCAGCATTTACTAAGTGGCTACTCTGTGCAGAGAACTGTACTATTTAGGTACTAGGAGAGAAGTAGAATTCACCTAAGATATGATCCTTGCCCTCAAAGAGCTTACAGTCTAGGAAGAGAACGAGACACATACATAGACTATATTTCAATGGTAGACCCATGAAAGAGTTGCAAAATAAAGTGTAATGAGAGAGGGCTCATTGGGTCGGGAGAGGGTTTTATGTGGAAATGATGCCATTGTAAAACCAAAGAACATCAATAACATTTTAAAATGAAATATTTGTGAGGTCTGGAGGTGGAGGTACTTGTTATGTTTCAGGCCTAAAGAACCACATGAGCAATGGGAAGAGAAGGGGGAAAAATGCAGAGCATGTTTTGTGTGGCAGAGAGTCATACAATTTGATGAGAGGGTAAAATATGCAGAGAGGAGGTACACTTGGAAAACAGGGTAATAACCAATGATGAGACAGTTTTGAAGATCAGACTAAGGAGTTAGAACATTATTAGCAAGGCATTTTTTTTGGAGGGGGGAAGGAAAGGCAATTGGGGTTAAGTGACTTGCTCAAGGTCACACAGCTAGTAAGTGTCAAGTGTCTGAGGCTGCATTTGAACTCAGGTCCTCCTGACTTCAGGGCTGGTGCTCTATTCATTGCGCTACCTAGCCACCCCCTTTTTTTTTTTTGTCTTTTTGGAGAACAGTTGGGGTTAAGTAACTTTCCCAAGATCACATGGCTAGTTGTGTGTGTGTGTGTGTGTGTGTGTTGTGTCTGAGGCCAGATTTGAACTCAGGTCTTCCTGACTCCAGGGCCGGTGCTCTATTCACTGTGCCACCTAGCTGCCCCTGATGTGATGATATTTGTGATTAAAGAAGATTATTTTGACAGAGAGATGGAGAAGAAGAGAGAATAGAATAGGAAAGTCCATTAGGAAGCTACAGCAATAGCCTGGGGAAGTGATGAAGAAAGCTTGTATTTGGGTGACAGCAATGGGAGTAGATGAGAGGGGAAAGATGTGAGAGGTACCAAGGAGGTAGAGCCCATAGGACTTGGCAACTGGTTAACTATCACACCAGATAAATGTGAATTAATACTCAGGGGTATGCTGGAGCCAGCTTGAACTGACGACAGAGAAGGTCTGGTGAAAAGCAGCCTAATAGGAAATGAAGAGATAACTGACTTGGGCACCTTCCTTAATGGAGGTTCTGAGAAGAGCCATCTAATCAGAGTGGGATCCACAGGGGCAGGATGGTACTTCCAGTGTGGGAATTTCGGGTGACTTCAGGCATATTCTTTATCTGCTCTGGAATGCATTTTTCCTATCTGGCTAAATGAATGGATTTATTGCTACCTTTCCATTAGATTGAAAGCTCCTTGAGGGCAGGCACTGTCTCTTACCTCTTTTTGTATTCACAGCACTTGGCATATAGTAGGCATTTAATAAATGTTTATCAATAGACTGATTTCCCTAGAGAATGTACCATTGAACTTTTTGTATGGTAGATAGTGTCAAACTTGGAGTCTGGAGGAGTTGGGTTTGAAGGACGTCTCTGATATTTCATAGCTGTGTGACCCTCAGGATGTTACTCCATTCCTCTGTTTCAGTTTTCTCAACAGTAAAATGGAGACAGTAATAGCACCTACTTCACAGGATTGTTGGGAGGATCAGATAAGGACATTTGTGCAAAGAGCTCTCAGATCCTTAAAGCCCAGGAAGAAAAGGTGGCACAGTAGAAAGGATGCTGGTCCTGGAGTCAGAAGATCTGGGTTCATATCCAGGTTCTGGGACTATATGTGTGTGACCTTGGGCTCTTGACCTCCATGGGTCTTGGTTTCCTCATGTAAAATGAACTGGCCTAGACAGATTCTGATGTCACTTCCAGTTCTAGAGCTATGACCCTATAAGTACTTAACCTTCATGATCCTCCTTAGTACCTATTGATCAAGAGGACCGTGGTTCAAATTCCAGCTCTGCTGTTTACTATCTATGTGATGTGGAAGTTATTTTGCTTCCACAGGCCTCAGTTTCCTCACCTGTAAAAATTAGGGAGCTGGACTAGGTGGCCTCTGAAGGGCCCTAGATACCATCCTATAAGTGATTTAAGCTCTCTGGGCCACCCTAGTCCTATTGATTGGATGGACCGAGGTTTCAAATCCTAGCTCCATCATTTACTGGCTGTGTGGCCGTGCACAAATTCCCTTTAATGTCAATAATGCCTTCCTTCTAGGCTTACTTCCAATTTATTCTGTAAATAGCTTGTTTGTACCTACCTGTTTGGATATTGTCTTTAGAGCACTGGCCCTGGAGTCAGGAGGACCTGAGTTCAAATCCGGCCTCAGACACTTAACACAAAAACTAACCATGTGACCTTGGGCAAGTCACTTAACTCCAATTGCCCTCCAAAAAGCAAAAAAACAAAAAAAAGAGAAAGAATGTAAGCTCTTTGAAGGCAAAGATTCTTTGTCTTTCTTTGAATCCCTGGTGCTTAGCAAAGAATCTGGTCGTTGGTTAAGGACTTGAAATTTAATTTTTCCTCGTCTGAAAAATGAGAGGGTTGACTAATGGTCCTTCCCGCTCTAGAGCCATGACCCTATGTCATTTATTATTGTCAATAGTCATAATAGTAATTATTACGAAGATTATTGTTATAATAGCAAGTGTTAATATGTTATAATACAATATAACACAATAATGTACTTCAAGGCTTGCAAAATGCCTTCCATCTCATTTGATAATATCCTGGAAAAGGGACTGATAATTCATAGAACTGTAGAGTCATGGAATCTTAGAGTTCTAAGAGGCTACTTACTCCTATCCTTCCCTGAAGCAGGAATTCATTGTATCATGTAGAGATAATCAAGTCTTGTTGAGGGTCATGATGTTTCTATCAGGCGAACTGCAGTAGCCTAGAAGGAAGACTTGGTATCCTTTGAAAAAGCCTGCTTACTTGGTCCTTGCCTGATTTCTTAGAACCTTTGGCTTTGGGCCTGTATCATTCTGCACAGTTGCTACATAAATCAATAGCTTCTTTGAGGGGGAAATCAGGGGCAAGGAGACATTTTAAAACACTGCATGGCCTTCTGCAAAGAAATGGCCCATTCTTGTGGTGGTTGTGGTGGGAGTGAGGGGGAGGTCTAATTCTGGTTTCTTTCCTCTCTACCACTATTGATGGTTACTATGAAGTCTGGGATCTCCATTAATCCAACCACCTCATTTTAAAGATAAGGAAACTGAGGGTCATGAGGTGAAGTGACTCATCAAGGTCCCACAGGCTGTAAATGATAGACCTAGGTTTTGAACCCAGCTTATTTGATTCCAAATCTAATGCTCTTTTTTCCTTGTTAGGTGAGGGTTGCTCATTCATTCAATAAACATTTATTAGGCATCTCCTATGTAAAAAGGAACTTTGCTAAGCACCTAGGAAACCCTAATATTGCAATGGATCTGTGAACTCACTGATGGGTCCCATGATGTTGAATACAAGCCAAATATACCCTTCTCTTCTGCCTGATCTTGTTCATATCCTTTCATAAATCCACCAGAGTGGGTTGACCCAATGACACCACAAGGATACTGAGAGAACACATAGGCTGATTGTTCATAGATTATCACCTGCCCATGTTAATGACTAACCCGCCTTTTATGCTCATACACTCCTCTGATGACAGAGGATTCTATTCCTGCTTTCCTTCATGATTCCTTATTTATCATATGTGTTATAGCCCACTCAGATTCTCCATGAGCCTCTCTATTGTCCTCTGGGTGGTGCCCATTATCAATTTTTCAGACACTATATAGTGTTTCAAGATTTCCATCCATACCACCATTGCTAGTACTGGGGATATGCAAATTAAAAATAATTTAGTTCCTGTACTTAATAATAATAATGACAATTGCTGGCGTTTATAAATCTCTTTAAGGTTTACAAAGAGCTTTTAAAATATTTTTGTTGTTCAGTCATGTCTGATTCCATTATCTCCTCACAACAACCCTAGGAGGCAGGTGCTATTATTACTTCACAGAGAGAAAACTGAAGCAGTCAGTGTGTATGACCCTGACATAGTTAGGAAGTGTCTGAGACAAAATTCAAACTCAGGTCTTCCTGACTCCAGGTCCAGTGTTCTACTCACTATCTATATTTGGGAGGGTCTGTGTATAACACAGGAGATTGGTACTAGATGTGTGATTTCATTGGCATATTCCTTCTACCCAAGTAAGTCAGCATCTTCTCCAAAATTTACGGTCTTACAGGGTTGGTTAGAACACCAGGCTGATGAAGGATTTGCTTAGGATCACGTGGCCAGTGCATGTAAAAGATGGGGTCTGACCCCAGGTCTTCTGGTGCTGAAGCTAGCTGCCTTTCCACTACATCAAGCTGCCTCTCGTGTATGGCAAATACAAGTTGGGTATAGAGATCTAGACAAAATCCTCTAAGAAAATGTGAGGACGCACAAGAAAACTTTAGTTAGGGTGGGAGTATATGAATCAGGAATTAAACTATAGCCCTGGTATTATGCTTGTCCTCTGTCAAAGAGCATCATTATAAAAATATTTACTTGGTTGAACAAGAGACAAAAAAATGTTGGAAAGAAGAGGATAATCAGAGAATTGGTAGGACTTGGATTGGCGTGACCATGATAATGGACAATGGAAAGAAGATAAAAATACTCAACTTTGATTTTGCTTTGCTTTTCTGCCAAGGAAACAGACCTTTGGATTAGAAAGGACAGAACAAAAATGGCTGGTAGATGGGAGGTAAAGGAGTACTTTGCTGTCCTTGATGAGTTTCAGATCACCAAGTTGAGACTGCTTATATCCCAGGTTACCAAAGTAACTGGTCCTTGTGATTGCTGAGTCAATGTCAATGATCTTTGAAGGATCATTGAGACTGGGAGCAATGCTATAGAGCTGGAGAACCACGTGTCCTGATTTTAAAAAAGAGTGGAGTCATCAAACCATGGGCCAGTAAGCTTGACTTCAATTTCTGCCTGTGTTCTATATTATATTATTAAAAGGATGGTTACTGGATTTTTATAAAAGGAAGTGACATACACAAAGAGTTGTTCATCAGTAGTGATTGATACCAGACCAATCTCATTTCCTTTTTTGACGTTACTGCTATGGTAGTTCGGGGGAATAACTTGAATGAATTTACCTAGGTTTTTTTAAACAAAGTCTTTCATGAGATCTTTGTGGAGATGACATCTGGACTAAATGGTAGAACAATATGGTGGATTTGGAACTGGTTGAATGTCAGGACTCAAAAAGTAGGCTTAGGATCAGGGGATGCTGGATTTGGAGCTGAAAGGGACCTTCGGAACCATCTTGCTCAACCTTTCATTTTTCAAATGGAGTAACTGAGGCTTAGGGAGAGGAAGTGATTTGTCCAAGGTCACACAGCTAATAATCAGAGGGGAAATTTCCAGGCTTTCTAATTCCAAGACTAGTGCTCTTTTCACTATACCCACCCCCTCCTTTCTCCTTATCTCTTTTTCTCTGTCTCTGTCTCTCTCTCTCCCTCTCTCTCTCTTTCCCCATACACACATGGGATATATGGGAATGTTTATATTATATGCACATGCACACACACACACACACACACACATATATATATATATGTATATATATATACACACATATCTCAATAATACTTTTGGTGATCCCGTATTTACAGGATAGATATATATGCTATATTTAGATAGGGAGATAGATGATAGATAGATAGGTAGATAGACTGACAGATAGATAGATAGACAGACAGACCATGTATGTGGCAGCTAGGTGGTGCAGTGGAATGAGTGTGGGGCTTGGAATCAGGAAGACTCTTCTTCCCAAATTCAAATCTGGCCTCAAACTCTTACTGTGTGTGAGCCTGAGCAAGTCACTTAACCCTGCCTGCCTCAGTTCCATCATCTGTAGAATGAGCTGGAGAAGGAAATGGCAAACCACTCCAGTGTCTTTGCCAAGAAAGCCACAAATGGGGTCATAAAGTCTGACATAAGTAAAAAAGACTGAACTAATGTATGCATCCCTAAATAGTTCGATGTCAACTTAGATGTTCTTTAGTGGAGTGTCCCAAAGATCTGTATTTGACCCTGTGCTATTTCAACTTGTGTTCCCTGATAATTTGGACAAAGGTATAGATTGAATGATTATCAAATTTTCAGATGACTCAGAGTTTGTAGGAAGAGCTAGAAAGGTTAGATACCAAAATAACCTTGACAGCTAGAATGTTGGGCTACAATAATAAGAACAAAACAAATATAATTTGATTATATATAATTGTCCCTTTATAACAATTTATAATCCTTAACTTGGGTGCAAAAACATCAAACATCACAAATGAGGATAGTGGAAGTTTGATTAGCCAAGGCAGTAGTATGAATGGAAAAGATCTGAGACTTTATTGAATCCCAAGATTAAGAGAATTCAATAGTGTAATGTGACAACCATCATTGGCACCATTAAGAGAAGCCTTATATTCACAACTGGGGAGGTGATGGCATCAGTGTATTCTGCATGGTCAGAACTCAGGATTGCATTCAATTCTGGGCACTGTCCTTAAGGAAGGATATTGGAGAGTGATCAGATGATGACAAACAGGTTGAAAAAAAATTGAGAAAATGTTTGATGAAAATCAGTTGAACAAAGACAACTAGATAGTGCAGTAGATAAAGGGTTGGACTTATAGTCAGGAAGACCTCAGTTCAAATTCTGCTTTAGGCACTAATTATGTTGCCTTTGGTAAATCACTTAACTTCCCTCAGCTTAGTTTCCTCATCTATAAAATGGGGATAATAATAGCACCTCCCTTAAGGGGTTGTTGAGAAGATCAAATAAAATAACATGTAAAGTGCTTTATAAACCTTAAAACACTCTGTATGTGTTAGTTATGGTTATTTATAATAATATATTTAGTAACTATATCTATATATTACATTGCAAATACAGTATATTTTTAATAATAAAATTTATTAAACTTGTTAAAATAGTTTTTAAATAAATAAAATTTTCAATAAAAATTTAAATAAAATATTTTTTAAAATAACAAAAAGGCTCAGGGAAGACATGGCTTCAGTCCTCAAATATGTGAAGGATTGTTATATGATATGATCTTCTTGGTCTCAGAGGGCAGAATTAGGAACAATGGGTAGAAGTTATAAAGGGACAATTTAGGTTCAAAGTAAGAAAAGCCCTCCTAGCAATTAGAAGTGTCCATAAGTGGAGACAGTCCCTTGGAAAGCATTTAGCTCCCCCTCACTGGACATCCAGAGGAAGAGCCTGGAAAACCACCTATCAGGGATGTCCCAGTGCAGGGGATTCTGGAGTACAGCTGGGGGATGGTCTAGATGACCTCTGAGTTCCTGTCCAGCTCATGAGCCTATGAAAATAATTCAGAGAGGAAGATGAGTAGAGGGGAATCTTGGTCAGGTACGGGTTGGACTAGATGCCCTCTGCAGCCTCTTTCACCTCTAATTTACTGAGTATTGGATTAGGAAGTCAAATCCTCTTTCTAGTCCTGCTCACTGCACCTTGACTCAGTGTGAGATGTTAAGCAGGACATTTATCCTCCTTTCGTCTCAGTTTCCTCATCTGTACGGGGGCCATCTCCAGTTGTCCTGATTTATATCTCACCACTAGACCCTGTTGGCTCTGGAGGAGAAAGTGAGGCTGGTGACTTCGCACAGCCCTGCCTGACTTAAATCCTAGTCATGGCATCACCTTCCTGATGTCATGGTCCTCCTTGAGAACAAAGGACAATAACCATAATCACCACCACCACCTCATCGGTATACTTTCAGGTAAAGAATCCTGAGTTGGGAGCCCGCCCCAGCCTGTAGTTCTCTGTTGCTCACCTTCTTGTGAGACTTTGGTGACGCCTCAGTTTTCTCATCTGTCAAATGAAGGGGGGAGAGGAGATGAGCTCTACTATCCCTTCTAGATGAAGCCTTAGAGATCAACTACCCTATAGCGGCACCTGCAACACTCCCTGGGCTTGTCTTCACTCCCATGCCTCCATCCTGGGAGTGAAAAGTGAGTCTTGGCATGTGAGATTCTCTTCCAAGTCCAGCACCAGATGACGGATGAACTGTGTTCGGAGAGAGTTTCCCTTCTCATTTTTATGTTTTAGTCTCTACCTGCTAATTGAGGGTAAACATAGATGCAATAATGGCTGGACAGGTGTGGTCGGTAGCTCTCGGGTCATGTTTCACCACCAAGCTCATTGTGTTTTCCAAAGTGTCCAGAATATGAGAAGAAACAGGAGAGCCCTCTGAAGCTGCATTCCCTCTTCCCCCACCCCCAAGTCCTGACAGATCACCGAAGACTTCACTTAACCCACCTTTGTGTTATCATATGGGCAATTACTTTTTAATAGTCTCACTTGGAGCCCCAGCTAGAGCATATAAGCACTCTGAGGCTTCTCCTGCGGCCATCTCTTGGATTAGTTAAACAAATGTCTTTAAATGACAGCTAATGGTATTGTACTGCTAGGAAAGGAGGGGAGGGGGCCTGGCACATGTCCTTCAGAACTTTTGGGGATTCTTTTTAAACCATTCCCCAAGCTACTTTTTCCCTATTGCTGGAGAGTTGGAACCAGAGCCTGAACTTTTGGGGGTGGTAGACGTGTCTGTATGTCTCCATACATATATGTATATACATATAATGTGGCTATATAGATTCTATGTATACACATATATAGTATGATTATATAGCAAGGGTTAGAAGGAGGGGGAGTGAGAGAGTGAGGACAGTGACAGCTTGGGATGATCCAAGTAATCTCTTAATTCCTCGGGCGTTTGAGTATTTCATCTTTCTATTGTATGGAGTGGGTGGCAGGGGAAGCGGAATAATATCACAACATTGGCCATAGACCGACTCCCAGTAGTACATTCCCAGTGCCCTGTGGGGAAGATCCTGGAGTGTAAAAGTCCAATAGTTATAGCCCCCTTCCCATACTTTTCTCCCCCCCCCCCCAAAAAAAAAACCCAGTTCCAGACCCTGTAAGAGAGCCCTGCGTGGCTAAGAGCTGCCTGGGTCTTTATGTCCCTGTCCAAAGTGCTAGTCATAATGTCAGGACTAATCTACGTGAAAAGAGAGTGGGGGAGATGGGGATAGCCATCTTTGTGTGTGTGTGTGTGTGTGTGTGTGTGTGTGTGTGTGTGTATGCAGTGCGTGCATGCGTATGTGTATGTATGCATGTGTGTGTGTGTGCGTGCGTGTCCCTGTCCTCGTGTGTCTGCGAGCGTCTGAGCACTGCCATCTCATAGGCTTAGCTTCCTGCTGCATGGCTGATGATTCTCCTCTCTCTCTCTCTCTCTCTCTCTCTCTCTCTCTCTCTCTCTCTCTCTCCCTCTCTCTCTCTCTCTCTCTCTCCCCTTGCCTGCAGACAGCTAATGAATCATTTCTACCTTCATCCAGGCAGGGCATGCACACAAATGTGGGGCTGCTAAGGGCTACTGCCGCTGCTGCCTCCACCGTCTGACGCTGCCTCTGCCCTCTTGCCACCCCTCCCTTCCTCTCTCCCTCTTGGGCTCCCCCCCCCTTCTTCCTCTCTCTCTCTCTCTCTCTCTCTCTCTCTCTCTCTCTCTCTCTCTTTCTCTCTCTCTCTCTCTCTCCCCCCAGTTAGTAATCTGACACAGTAGACTGCAGTTGTCTCAGCAGCCGGCCGCTGGAGAGCCTGGGAAGCACTCGATTCCAAGGTATGCTGAGATTTCTTTTCCTCCTAAAAATAGCTTTGACCATCTTCCATCACCTTCTAGCACACCAGAAGAAGGGGGAAAGAAAAAGCTGCAGTGAGAAGAGCCATATTCTCCATGCTGGGACTCTCAGGCCAGAAAGATAAAGTTTAGCCTGCAGTCTTTTGCAAATGTCCTTCAGTGTGCGTTTCAGGTAGCTGTCCAAAAGGAGGGATGGACTGGGTGGCTGGCTGGCTGGCTGGCTGGCTGACTGGCTGTGGGGTGCGGGAGAGAGGGGATGCTAAAGGGATTAAAGCCGGCTTTAGCCCATTACCTTTGGACAGCCGGCCCGGTTTTTGTTTGTTTTGTTTTGTTTCCTTTACATCAGGTCTTGCTGGTTTCCTGGGAAAGGGCTGACAGGTTTCTCCAGGGTTGGCTTTGGTGATGGGGGTCTCTCTGGTTTTGTCTTTCTCTTTCCTATTCCTTTTCTCCTCTGGGCAAAGTTAGTCACCATCCTGGATGATGGTCTCTTCCCCCACCCCCACCTCTTCCAGGTTGGACAAAAGGCATGCCAAAAGGCTTCAGAGGTTAGAACTTAAGTGCCAGCCACATCAGTCCTGCCGGGGTCAGCGGTCCAGGACAGTACAATAGGTAGATGGTATTATTCGAGGCCCATTCTGATTTAAAAGATATTGAGCAAAAGGCTCATTCCATGCAGAACGTCCCTCAGAGAGCAAGTTGAATAATTCATGTCAAGACAGATGTTCCCCAGGCGTGGGTGCGTGGGCTGTTGGCCAAAGAGCCAGTGTGTGATCAGAATACACCGCTCAGTCTCTCTGAGGGAGGGGCGGGGTGGGGAGGGGAATGGCAAGATCATCATGCCTGACCAGGCTTTGAAGTAAGTTGTGACTGACTCTAAGCGAGAGCTGAGGGGTGGTCTGTTTGGTGCCTGTCTCCAAAGTGGTTTCCTTCCTGCCACGGGATTCTGAAAGCAGCCATTCCGTGAAAAGAGAGAGTAAAAATACAGAAAAGGCCGTTCAGAGATTGTGCCTTTCCTGAAAGAATTCAATCCAAGCTGGGAGAGTCAGGCAAGGGGGGAGGAGAAGCCAGGGGGAGAATGATGAGGGCCATCTCTGGGGAGTCATTCATCACTCTGCCTTGTCACACCTCGCAGCCAGGGACTGGGGGTGCCACGATTCCTCAAGAACAGTTAAAAGCATGTGTTAAAGACCCTGGAGTAATTCTGCTGACCCCTAGAACATCTCCATCCCAGCATCCTGGTAGTCATGGAGGGAGGGAGTGGGGGAGGCAGTGACGGATGGAGAGGCTGCCACTAAGGGAGGGGAAAATCACTATTCCAAGAGAATTATCAAAGAGCAGAGAAAGCAGTGGAAAGAAAAGGAGGCAAGAGAAACCTTTTACAATGGGAGATAGATAATATATGAAACAGTATCATGTGAGAACCAGGACATCTAGCAGTTGCAATAACTTTCTTTCTTATGTCTGATACCTGGAAAGTTTTTTTTCCTCCACCATCACTAAGTGATTTATATGTATTGGGTGTGGGGTGTGTGCGTGGGCAGGGAGTAGGTTGGGTATACATGCTTCATCTATACCTTTGAGTTGTGTATGTATGTTGTGTATACATAACTTGTGTGTATGTGAGGTATGTATGTAGTCTTGTGCATATGTACTCATGCATGTGGGGTAGATGTGTGTGGGAGTAGGTTGGGTGTACATGGTATGTTTGTATGTGTGAGTTATATCTTTATGTTATGTACCATATTGTGTATGTGTGCATAGCATTGTGTATATGTATCCAAGCATGTGATGTATATATGGGTGTGTGCTACGTGAAAGTTGATTGCACATGTCTATGGATGAGACATGAGCACACTGTGCTATAAATGGGAGATATGTATATATTTGTGGTTATATTTTAGTATGTATATTCACATTTATGTTGTGTGTAAATGGGTGTGTATGTGGTATGGAGGGCTGGTGTATATAAGGGTGTAGTATATGTATAGGATATGTTCATACATGTATGATATTTCTCACATGCAGTGTGTAGGTGGCATCTATGATAGGTGTTCATACATGTGTATGTGGTGTGTAGGATATATAGGTGGTATACATATGTGTGTGATGTGTATGAAATATTTGTATGCTTTCCATTGCATATGGTTATGTGATATATGTATGTATATACACAATATGCATCAAGCTTATGTATATAATATATATGTGTGTGATTTATATATATAGTGTATGTATGTGTGCCTGTATGTGTAAGTGGTTAGCAGGGTAGACAATTTAAAACTGATTTTCCCACCAAAGTTGACCTGGATTTACCCTTCGTGACAAATCCTCCCTAGAAAAGATCCTACCCCTCACCCCCAACATTTCCCTCAGGCTTGCTGAAATCTATCGCTATTTCTTTCTTTCTTGGTTCTGGGGAACCTTGTGCATCACAGGGGACAATTAGTAGAGTGATGGTGAATATGACACAGAGTCTTAATGCGTTGAGTGAAGAGGATATCCTGGCCCTCTGTGCGGACAGGGCATCATCTCTGCCCTTGGTCCCCAGTAGGTTCCAAGTTCCTTTACCTCATGCTGAGACAGACTGGCTTCCTTCCCATGATTGGGGCAGCATGGAACGAGGCAGACAAATACTTAGGAATTCTCAGTGCACGGCCACATGGTATTTTACTCAGGACACAGAAAAAGCATGTGAAGACTACTTAGATAATTTTTGAATCTTCCCTCTCTCAGCTCCTTCCTTTAAAAAATAATGACAGTCACATACTCAGTTCAGAAATTGTTGACATTGTTTACTTGTCTAGAAAACCAAGATATTGTTAAACTCTGTGGGTGGTGCGTATGTGCAATGAAGGGTCTCTGTGGATATCTAACCCAACTTGGAGGTATATTCTACCTCCGGGCTGACAGGGGACCAATGAAACTGATCCTTGGAATCTTGATATCATTGTCTTTGTTTACTGACATGTAGGCTTAGCACAAAGAGAGAGGGGGTGCTGACTAGGAAGATAGTGCTCTGCCCCTGGTGAGCGTCCATGGGGGAGTGGGTGGACAGCCAGGAGTCGAAGTTGAAGTGCCTGTGGCAGAAAGCTTATTTGGCATCTGGAGATAGCCAGATGATTTGCCCATGAGCATGAAGCTAGAGGCAGAACCAGGGAAGCCAGCACTGACCAGTGGCTCCAAAGTCCTCCTTGCTGACTCCTCTCTCACGGTGCATAGGATCTCTGATTATAGCCAGAATTGATAAATATTCATCAGCTCTTGTCCCAGAAACACTTTGGGCTTCTCTGGGGAAAGACTGGAAAAGAGGGGGATAAAGATTGGGAATTGATATGATCCAAATGATCAAATGAGGCAATATTTACAAAATGCTT
>CM053580.1:555529523-555566281 GCA_028627135.1 Pseudochirops cupreus
AGTCACATTTATACAGTAGGCACTATATAAATGCTAACTATAATAATAATACTATAATAATAATAGCAATTATAACTAATAATTAGTAGTAGTAGTACCCATTTGGTCTTTTTTTTTACCCTAAAGAAATTTGAGAATTATAGAGGAATCACCATGGAGAGAAGCAGAAAGGTGTCCATGAGTTCTGGGTTCAAATCTTACTGGTTGTGTGGTCCTGGGAAAGCCTTTTCCCCTGTGGCTCTCAGTTTTATACTCTGGAAAATAAAAAGATCAGAGTAAATGGTCTCTAAGGAATCTTCTAATTGTCAGTCCTCCAAGAGCTACATAGACCCCAAGAAAAATAAAACTACTTGAGCAGAACAGGATAGTGTTTTCCTGCAGAGAAGTAAGATTTCTATCTGAGGTCTGGCAACAATGAAAAGTTTTTAGGCTGTGGGTTGATTGGTATGGTGGTGTGTCTTCTCTGGAGTTTTCTGGAGGATTTGAACCTCCCAAAGTCGTAAGTTTTCTTGAAGAACCAATGATGGCTCTCCAGACTTTCTTTTTCATTGTAGCCTCCTAGTTTTTCATTCATGAAGATGGTCAAAACTTAAGGTAGCAACAATTTTAGCACTGCCTATTCAATTCTGTTCAGCAATTATTTCGTTATTCCATCAATCCATTGACAAGCATTTGCTAAATCCTTAATATAAACCAGGTATTGTGCTAGGTGCTGAGGATATAAAGTTTCACAAATGAGGCTGTCCTTGCCCTCAAGGAGATTGAGTTTTATGCAGAGACATCAGGTACACATATAAATTAATGAATTCCTATTAGATGCTAGGCCTTAGCAGCCTAGAGATACAAAGACAAAATCTAGATAGAAACACCTGCCCCCCTGCAGACCCCGATCTCCTTAAGGAATGTACACTCAACTGAAATTATGCTAAGGCTATTAGCCCTAAATTCCCAGTCTGCACTTGAAGAGAAATCGTCATCTCCATTCTCCTAACCATTGATTACTTCCAGTTTCCAATCAAAAGGGCATGTCCACTAAAGGCCACGAAGGAGGAAGGGCCTTGCCTTGCTCTGGAAATACCTTGCCTTCTCCCAAGGACATTACAACAAAATATGGCCTATTGGTCTCTAGAAAATCAGTACTTTCTCCTTCCTTACACAGGGACTAGATTCAAGTTGACAAATATTTATTAAGTGCCTACCATGTGCAAGAAAGAAGCAGCTAGATGGGTCAGTGGATAGAGCACTGGGTCTAGAGTCAGAAAGACCGGAATTCAAGTCTGGTCTTAGACACTTACTAGCTGTGTGACCCTGGGAGAGTCACTTAACCTCTGTTTACTTCAATACCCCAGAGAAGGAAATGGCAAATGGCTCCATTATCTTTGCCAAGAAAACCTCAAGGACAGTATTGGCATGTCAGAACACAACGAAGAATCAGACACAACTGAACAACAACAGTGGGCAAGAAACTATTCCAGGTATTGGTGATACAAAGACAAAATCAAATCAGTCCTTACAATTCCAGAGCTTACATTTTAATGGGGATGGGGATAAATGCTCACAAGTCCATAAATTCAAAAAAAAAGTTTGTTTGTTTTGTTGTTGTTGTTCAGTCATGTCCAGCTCTTTGTGACGCCTTTGGGGTTTTCTAGGCAAAGATACTAGAGTGAGTGGTTTGCCATTTCCTTACCCAGCTCATTTTACAGATGAGGAAACTGAGGCAAAGAGAGTTGAGTGACTTTCCCAGAGTCGCACAGCTAGTAAGTGTCTGAGGTCAGATTTGAATTTAGGAAGATGAGTCTTCCTGACTCTGGGTCCTGTGCTCTATGCACTATGACTGCCATCTATCCAAAGTGACATGAAGACGTTGGGAGGAGCCCATTTAAGAGTTAACGCTTGAACTATGCTTTCAAGTAAGAGTCCTTAATCTGGGGTGCTAAGGTGAACTTTTTTTTTAAATGGATAATTATAATTCAATAAAATTGGTTTCCTTTATAATCCTAGGTTTTATTTTGTGCATTTAAAATTTTGATCCTCTAAAGGAGTCCATAGGTTTCACAGACTGACTGCCAAAGGGGTCTAGGACGTAAAAAAAAGATCAGAAATTCCTGCTTCAAAGGAAGACAGAGATTCAATGAAGTTGATGTGAGTACAGGTAATGTGGTGTGGAGGACTGAGACCCGGCTTCAGAATCCAAGAAACTTTGACCAAATCTCATTTAGTATCTGCACAATACAACACCTCTGAACCACGGCTTCCTGATCTGTAAGATGAGGTGGTTGGATGAGATGGCCTCAAAGCTCCCCTCCAGATCTAAATGTGGAGGGCACATTCCAGTTATGAGACTCCACTAGTCCAGTGGTTCCCATGCTTTTTGTTCTGTGAACCCCTTTCTACAATATCAAAATGTGTCTCTAACTACCAGGGTCATTTAATGAATGGCTCATAATATCCTTTTAAATTTATGTAGAGCTTACTATAACTACCTCCATAACTTTTGACCCTCAAAAGCTCCAAATTAAAATATACACCATATAATTATGAAATGTTAAATTCTATTTTAGGGGCAGTTAGGTGGTGCAGTGGATAGAGCACTCGGCCTGGATCATCTTCATGACTTCAAATCAGACCTTAGGCACTTACTAGTTATATGACCCTGAGTAACTATTTGCCTCAGTTTCCCCATCTGTAAAATGAGTATCCTTGCCAAGAAACCCCAAGTAGGGTCACAAAAAACTGGACACGATTAAAATGATTGAACAGTAGCAACAAAATTGTATTCTATTTATAATTATGAAAATGCCATAAAATTTGAAAACTTTAATTATAAAGTAATTATGATGATTTTCATAAATGGGAGGCACTCTAAGAATGAAAAGAAGTGATCCAGCAAGACCTCGTATGATTGCTATCTGTTCTCCACAAGACTCCACATTAAATTTCTTTGTTTTAGAAATTTTATTGAACATGAATATAATTTTTAATGAAATAAGTTACAACTCAGAAGATGGTTAGTATAATGTAATAAAAATATGTAAACTTAATTTCTATGTTGGACCTTTTTATTTGAACAAAGGCTTTGCAATATTGGGGTCAATACTAGACCAATGCAGTCTTAAATCTGGTTCTTCAATGAATTTATTTCTGTGTCTCGGTTTAAAGCAAAAAAAAAAAATGTGCTTCCTCACACAAATAGTGGAAGAATTTTTTAACCCCCTAGACCCATCAACAACAACAAATAGCTCATTAGAAAACATTTATTTTTCTGCTGACTGAAGGCAAGTGTTATATTAAATAACAAATGTACTTAAAATTTAATTCTATATATTACTTCATCTTTAACAATGTTTAGATATAAATTATGGGTAACTAGATGGTGGAGTGGATAGAGTGCTGAGCCTAGAGTCAGAAAGACCTGAGTTCAAATCCAGCCTCAGACACTTACTAGCTGTGTGACTCTGGGAAAGTCACTTAACTTTCTTTGCCTCAGTTTCCTCATCTGTAAAATGAACTGGATAAGGAAATGGCAAATCACTCCAGTATCTTTACCCAAAAAATCCCAAATAGGTTCATGAAGAGTTGGATGTGGCTGAAAATGACTGAACAACAACAGATATAAATTAACCTTTTCTAAAGAAAGAAGCTCTCTAGACATGATAATCTTTTCTACCATTGGCACAGTGTCTACACTCTTCTAGAAATATGAAGTACATTCTGCTAGTATAAAGAAGCAGAAGAAGAGCATGAAATGTTAGACACAGCTTACTGTCCAATTTGACTAGAAGCAAGGGGTCTTAACCTTTTCTTTGTCAGAGTGATCTTTGGCAGTATGGTGAAGTGATGGCAGTTTTGACCTCTTCTCAGAAGAATATTTTAAAATACATCCAATTTGAAGTCAAAGGAAACCAATTATATTGTCAGTTAATTAGTAAGCATTTATTAAGTGCCTACTGTACGCCAGGCCCTGTACTATGGGGATACAAAGAAACACAAAAGACAGTTCCTGCCCTCAGGGAGCTCACAGTCTAATGAGGGAGATAACAAGCAAACACGTATGTATAAACAAGTTATATATAAGTTACATAGGAAATATTAACAGAAGGAAGGCATTAGAATTAAGAAAGGTTGGGAAAGGCTTCATGTAGAAGGTGGGGTTTCAGTTGGACTTGAAAGAAACCAGGATGTCAAATATAAAAAAAATAAAATAAAATAAAGGGGCGGCTAGGTGGTGCAGTGAATAGAACACTGGCCCTGGAGTCAGGAGGACCTGAGTTCAAATCCAGCCTCAGACACTTAACACTTACTAGCTGTGTGACTTTGGGCCAGTCACTTAACCCCAATTGCCCTCCAAAAAGCAAAAAAATATAAAAATAAAGAATAAAGAAACCAGGATGTCAGTAATTGGAGAAGAGGGAGGAATGCATTGCCAGAGAGAACAGCCAGAGGTTAAAGATGAAGTGTCTTGTTTGTGGAACAACCAATGGGTCAGTGTCATTGGATCAAAGAGAATGTGTAGATTTTGGTGGTAGTTGAGTGGTATAAGGTGTAAGAAACCTAGAAAGGTGTGTGTGTGTGTGTGTGTGTGTGTGTGTGTGTGTGTGTGTGTGTGTGTGTGTGGTAAGTTATGGAAGACTTCGTATGCCAGACAGGATTTTGTATTTGATCTTTGAGGTGATAAGGAGTCACTAGAGTTTATTGAGAGGAAGGGTGATATGACTGGACTTATGCTTTGGGAAGATCACTTTGGCTACTGAATGGAAGATGGTATGGAGTAGGGAGAGACTTGTGGTGGGTAGATCTACCAGCAGGCTATGGGATAGTCCAAGCATGAATTGATGAGGGTCTGTACCACAGTGGTGTCAGTATCAGAGGAGAGAGGGGGGAGTAGTGGAGAGATGTTGCAAAGGTAAAATCAATAGACCTTGACAATACTGAAGAGTTAAGGATAATACCCAGGTTGGGAACCTGGGGGCCTGGGAGCATAGTGGTACTTTTGACAGTAATAGGGAAATTGTGTGGGGAAGGTTTAGGGGGAAAGATATTGAGTTCAGTTGTGAATATCTTGAGTTTAAGATGTCTACTGGACATCCGGTTTGAGTGTATGATCAGTGGTTGGAAATGTGAGATTGGAAGCCAACAAAGAGGTTAGGACTGGATAGGTAGATTTGAGAATCATTAGTATCTATGGGCCTATGTACATACACAACAGGAAAAGTTAATAATATGAAGTGCTCCAAGGAGTGATGACAGTAATATGGACCACAGGAGTTTAGAGAGAGGAGGCAGGATCATGGGAAACTGTGCTTAGAAAAATCTTCCTGGGGGAGGCAGCGAAGGAGAGAGACAGAGAGAGAGACAGAGACAGAGACAGAGATAGAGAGACAGAGACAGAGAGACAGACACAGAGGGAGAGAGAGACAGAGACAGAGACAGAGAGAAAGACAGAAAGAGAGAGAAAGACAGAGACAGAGACAGAAAAACAGAGAGACAGACAGAGATGGAAAGAGAGAAAGAGAGGCAGAGAGAGAAATACAGGGAGTTAGAGACAGAGAGACAGAGACAGAGAAACAGGGAGAGAGGAGATAAAGACAGAGAGAGACAAAGAGAGAACAAGGAGGGAAAGAGAGATGGACAAAGACAGAGAAGAGGGAGGGAGAGACAGATAGAGACAGAGAGAGATGAGGTTTGGAGAGGCAGAGAGGAGAGGACATGTGTTTCATCAGGGAGCCCAGAGTAACAGCACAGAAAATGGGGCTGGGGCTTATCCTTGGCATCTTTTATGACAGCTCAATTATTTAACCTTGTTTTTCTTCAGTGTTCTTATCTCTAAAATGAGGGCATTATAATCAGTGGTTTCTAAAGTTCCTTCCAGCTTTAAACCTGTGTTTCTATGATATTTCTGATGAGCTATTGACCTATATCAGTGAAAGGACTTTACCCACTGGAAGGTCCCTATTCCTATGCAATCATGGGTCCTGACCCCAACCCCATCTCTTCCCCCTCCTTAAAAAAAGATGCATCTTTTAAAGTTTTTATTTGCTTAAAAATCATCCTGAATAGTGCTGAGATTTGGATTTTAATTTTCAACCCGGCAAGCATTTATCAAGCATTTATTATATCCTACATTCTGAACTGAGTTCTGAAGATACAAAGATAAAAGTTACCTGGTTTCTGTCTTCAAGGAATACATTATAGTAGGGGAGAAAGCATGAATATGTATTTGCAAAACATATGAGTAGCAGCCCAGTGTAGTGGATGGAGATCTGGCCTTGGAGCCAGGAAGACACAGCAGCAGATGCTGCCTCTAAAGCACTAGATTGTGACCCAGGGCAAATCATGTTAACTCCCAGTGCTCTGGATCAGAGGTGTCAAAAATGGTTGCAGGTTGAAATGTAATAGGGAGATATTTAACAAAATAAGCAAAATACGATAAAACAAAGGTGATGTTAATATGTGGTTTTCTGAGTCCTTATGGGACCCCAGTGATCCTGATGTATATTTTAGGGGCCCTCGGTTTCTGTTTTAGTTTGATCCTATTGTTCTGGGCAGCTCTTTAAGATTCTAAACAGCAGAGAAGGTACCCACATGCCTTAATAGGGTGAAATAATAGGTGTATTCCTGTCCCTATCCCTACATCATATCAACAAAGCGAATACAAGTTAGTTTTGGGAGGGCCCACTAGAAACTAGGGGAAAATCAGAGCTTTTTGTTTTAAAAAGTACTATATTTTTCATTTTAAAAGTTTTAAAAAATGCTATATTTTTTATTTTAAAAGTTTTTAAAAGTGCTATATTTTTAGTTTTGAAAGTTTTTAAAAGTGTTCTATTTCATCATTTAAAAGCTGTTTTATGAAGTCAGGGGAGCTAGGCTCTGATATCAGGTCTGTTACTTACTGTGTAACTTTGACCCCCTCTGTAAAATGAAAGAACCAGATTCGGTGGCTCCCATGATCCTAGGACTTTTGCTCTTTGAGGAGTAGCACACCGAGGATGGAGATGACAAAATTTCCTAAAGCCATGATTTTATGATTGGGCTGTAGGCTTCTTGGCAGCAGACTAAAAATCAGGCTGAAGGTTTCAGGTTTGTCATGACATTGGTGTCATGGCCACATCAGCCTTGGGATCAGTGGTCTGGGCCAGTGTTTGACATGCCTGGAGGAAGATCTTGGCTTTCCTCTGGGGATTGAAGTTACCCTGCCCATGAACCCTGTCCTGCATGATGGACCAAGCTCCCACTCTGGGGTCAGCCTGTTCTTTACTGTGGCTAGTCTGTCTCAGATCTAACAATGCTCCCTCACCCCAATCATTTCCTAACCTACTGCTTCTGCTGTCTGCTCCAACAGAACCTCTAGAGACATGGCCTTGGAGAAACTCTGCGTCTCTGGTCCTGTGCCTGGGCTATGATTCCAGTCTATTTATCTAACCAGCCCCAGATTAGCTGGATGTGCCATTTGTCCTTCACTCCGCCTCTTGCTCTGGGAACTGGAAAATCAACACCATCCCTACAAAGCATAACTCAGTCAACTTCCCTGTGGCTCTACTCACCATTCCCAGGCTTCCCAGACCAAAACACCCTTCCTTGCTCACCAGTCACCTAAGTGGGGTGTCTTCTTCCCTATAGAATGTAAACTCCTTGAGGGCAGGGACTTCCTTTGTTATTGTCCTTCTGTGCCCAGTTTGTAAGCACATCAAAAATGCTTTTAAAAAATTCATTTATTCATTCAATGAAAGCTCTTCTCTGAAGCTAACCAATCTCTCAGGGAGACTTTTGGTAAGATTCCCTCCCTGATTAAACAGTCCAGCAGCCAAAGCCAGCATGTGAGCATTGATGATGATAGTTAGAAGAGACTACTTCATTGGTGGATCCAAGCTCTTTCTAACAATCGGGTTAATAATTGGCATTATTGACTTATTGTCCCCAACATGGAATAATACTCCCCCATAATTGTTCAGATTTTCTCTGATGAAACCTTGCCAGTTTATTACATCTGATCCAGAGATGAGCAGAAAAAATGAGGCAGCATAGATGGTTTTTTTGGTTCCTTTCTGGATGGAGACAGCATGATACAGTGAAAGAATGTTGTATTTGGACTCAAATGACCCCTGTTTGAGCCTTCGTTCTGACCTTGAATACCTACATCATTTGATTTCTTTGGGGTTAACTTTCTTATCTATAAAATAAAGAGATTGGCCTTCATGGTCCCTAAGTCCTTTCCAACTAAATCTATGATCTATGAGGGAGCCCAGACAATATCAGTTAGTCTTGGTTTGAACTGAGAAATAACTACTGGTCCCAGTGCTCTCCAAAAAAGTCTGCCTTTCTGTCTAGGGGCAGCCTGTGGCAAGTGCCTATGATAGCCCTTAGGAAAGGTGCTATTGGTGTTGTCCATTCTTCATTTCTGAAGACAACCAATGACATTGATGAACCTCAGGGAAGCAGAGGATTGGGAAAAGAAGGTGCAGAGTAGCAACCAAGTGATGCTTCTCTCTCTGTCCTGGACTTGGAGCCAAGGAGACTCAGGTACATGTCTCTAGGTCTACACCCTGTCCAACAGTATATTATTGTTACAAGAGCACTGACTTTGGAGGCTCAGGGCCTAGGATCAGATTCTGTCTCTGTAACTATTTCTATGACCTTGCACAAATTGCTTCATTTCTCTGAGCTTAGTTCTTCTTCTGTAAATAAAGCAAAGGGTTTAGGTTAGATGGTCCCAGTGCATCCCTTTTTACTTCCAGGATCAACTCTAAAATCCTCTATTTGACATTCAAAGCCCTTTATAACCTGTTGTCCCTCTTGCCACTTCCATTTTTCTTATACCTTATACTATACCCCATACACCGTACAAGGCAAAGCATTCTGAGCTTATATTGGTCTGATCAGCCACAGCTGGACACGCCGTACCTTGATACCAACACTCTTTGCTTTCTTACAAAAGACTTGATTCATCTCTCTGAATGATTTCAGTAGCTGTCTCCTACCTGAATACTCTTCCTCATTCCTACCTCATGGTTTCCCTCAAGTCTCAGTTAAAACCCCACCTTCTTCAAGAAGTCAACCCCATCCCTTGTGGTACTAGTGACTTCCCTCTGAGATTATTTGTGATTTATCCTGTCTATAGCTTGTTGGGATGATGCTGTTTGCATGCTGTCTCTCCCATCCCATGACTGTGAGCTCACCAGGAGCTGGGACTGAGTTTTCCCTTTCTTTATATATCTCCAGTGCTTAGTTTAGCACGTTGTAGGTGACTAATAAATCCTAGTTGACTGACTGGTCTCTGAGGTCTCCAAATCTATGATCCTGCCTCAGTTTACTCATCTGTAAAATGGGAGGGTTGGGCAAGATGAGAGCATGGAGGCCTGAGTTTTAACCTTACCCCTAATATTTACCAGCCGTATGACCATGGGTGAGCAGATCCACCTTACTGAGACTTTGTTTATTCATCTATAATGAATATCATCTGTAAAACAGAAGCAATACTATACCTATGTCAGAGAGTTGTTATGGAGCTCAAATGAGATAATGTGTTGATATAAGGCACCTTACAAACTTTTAGGCATTTTAAATATGTCAATTGCTATTGTTCTAGGTGGCTCCATGGATAGAATGCTGGACTTGGAGTCTAGAAGACCTGAGTTCAAATCCAACCTCAGATACTTCATAGCTAGGTGATTGTAAGCAAGTCACTTAACCTCTGTCTGCCTCAGTTTCCACAGATACTAATAACACTCACTTTATAGGGTGGTTGTGAGGATTAAATGAAATAAAATTTGCAAAGCTCTTGGCACGCAGTAGATGCCTAATAAATGCTTGTTCCTTTAACCTTTTCCCTTATATTTAATAGAGGTTAGACAGAAATGGTCTTAGGACAAGTCACTATCCAATTATTGTTCTTTTATGTTTACCATTTGATAGGCCACATCATTGGTTTTTGTGACTAAATATCTCCGGCCATTTGATATTTCAGGTCTTGGAATATAAGTTTATCTCCTATACATTAGTTGAAAGCATTTTAATGACAATTCCAATTGCAGACAGGATAATGGGGATGATAATGTACTTCTCCCCATTCTACATGACCTATCAAGGCCTGCTTCTATTTCTAGGTCTCTATATTTTGAAATTGTTTCATTCCACATAGTTTGGACATTATGAGTATTTGGCATGGTAATATCAAATAAAATTGTTTGTCTTTAAATGTTCATGGGTAAGTGATCTCTCTAGGCCAGACGTCAGCACACTATGTTCAGAGAGCCAAATGGGGCCCCTCCCACCTGTTTTTGTATTTCCAGCAAGCTAAGAATGATGTATGTATGTAATATATCTATATATATCTATGTCTATGTCTATATCTATATCTGTCTATGTAAACTAGATAATAGGTATAGGTAGATAGATGTAGATAGGTACATAGATAGATATAGATAATAGATATTATTATATATACCATTTAAAAATACAACAAAGCTTTTTTTTAAAATATAAAAACAATTCTTAGTTTGCAGGCCATATTAAAACTGACTGACTGGATTTGGACTGTTGGGCCATCCCTAGTCTAGACAATTATAGGTAACGGTTTTTAGCTGTTGTAAGTCTCTGGTTTTGGTACCATTTATTTGTTAATTTGTGTTCGTAATGTGAGCATTTGTTTGTTAATTTATGAAGGATTTCAAACTTCTGGGGCATGATTTTGGTTCCTTTGGATACAGGATCATACATACATCTAGAGCTGGGAAGGAATCTCAGAGGCAATCTAGTTCAACTCTCTCCTTTTGTATGTATTATCCTCTTCCAGGCCATTTACCCAACTCACATTCAAAAATTAGGGTCTCCAGAGGTTCATTTGAATGCTGTTTTCAGGACTGTAGTACATCTGCTCCTGAGCCCCCACTGGTGTGCTCCGTATAAATAATCAGTCAGTTGACTCCCTTAGCTTTTAGAAAAGAGATTTACTGAGAAGATATGGCAAGAATAATTAGCTCTATAATAGTACTACTAATAAAAATATTTTCCTTCAAGTCTAGGACACCTATTCCACAGATACATCTAGACAGAGCACTAAGTTAGAACACAATGTAATGAGGTCTATGTGTGGGGAATATATGTAACAAAGGACTATCTCCGAATGGGTCCTAAAAGGTATTTTTTCCTCCTTTCTTTTGTAAAGTCTTCAACAAATAATTCCGTTAAGTACACATACTCCATTGGCTCCAAGGATCCATGCCTTTCTAGAGTCCACAGTTAATACTTCTCTCTGCCATGAGAGGTCACACTTCCTGAAGCTGCTGCTATCTTCAAGTAACTATCTTTCCACATTTGTATGTAGTAATTTCCATCACTCTCGGTCAAACTGCCTCTTCGAAGGCTACTACTCTCAGCACCATTTAGCTCTGACTGCTCATGGGACCTCTGGCTATCTCAGATTCTCAAGGTTTTGTTGTTGTTTAATCATTTACAATCATGCCCAACTCTTTGTGATTTGTTTTGGGGTTTTCTTGGCAGAGATACTGGAGTGATTTGCCATTTCCTTCTCTAACTCATTTTACAGATAAGGAAACTGATGCAAACAGGGTTAAGTGACTTGCCCAGGGTCACACAGCTTGTCAGTGTCTGAGAATGGATTTGAACTCACGTCTTCTTGACTCCAGGTCTGGCTCTCTATCTTGCCCCACCAAGCTACCCTCTCAAGGTTACTTCAGTACTTCAATCTCAGAATACTTATTTGTCTAAAATAAAGACTTTGAATTTCTTCAAAGAATCAAAGGCAGTCCTATATTCACAGTCACCGTGGCCAAGAGGGAGACACAGTGATGCTGTACCTCTCCTGCCTAACTGTCAGGAAAGAGCTTAAAAGAAAGGAAAAAGATGAGAAATGGGTAGGTTGTTTTGTACGCATCCTCTTTCTGCCTCAGCAGCCCCCAGGTCATTCATTCCTCCTGCCTTTTAGAAGAATTTTCATCATAATGAGGTACCAATTTCTTTTCATACATGGTCAGAAACAGAGTGCTTCCTTTCCCACCCAGTTTCCACATGGTCATTTGGGCTGGAATCAGGTAGGGAATATCCGTCCATACATCAAGGACCGCCCTTACCCCACCATTGGCCAGTCTATTTCAATACTTGCAGATGAGGAAACTGAGTTTCAGTCAGGTGAAGTAACTTGACATTGACACCGTTTGAACCAAGGGCTTCTGACTTCCTGACTATCCTTTTCACTGTACCCCAATGCCTTTTGGGGGCCTGGAGCCAGGTCCTAAGCCTGAGTCTGCTGACTCCAACTTCAATACAGAGGAATAAGTCAAATGGAAGGATCATGATTTTAGAGCTGCAGGATAATCAAGATTTGCATGTGAACATTCTCATCAAAACAAATACTAAAATGCTGCTCATATTTAATCATTATTTCCCAGAAAGTTTTTACTGACTTGTACGTTCAAACTGCCCCATTTATTATGCCTTGCACTCTGTCCGATTCACCGGCTAGAAGGGCCCCATAGTTGTGAGATCAGACCCATGCAATCATATATCAAATGCTGGGGTGCAGAGAGCAAATGTATTATTATCCCTTTAATAGTTCAATCAGCCTGAACACTGGTTCAGGGCACAGTGGGAGCTGAATGTTGGTGCTGGATTGACTTTAATCAGCGTAAATGGCCATTAGCCTCAGTGCTAATTGCCTTGGTCTTCAGTATGTTTGCTTTGGTTTTTTTTGTTTTTTGTTTTTTTGCTTCAGCCCTCCTAGGCAGGGAAGCCGTAATTCTTGAAGTTGATTCTACATTTTTTCAAAGTTAACAGATAGTAGGGGTCTTTGCAATTATGGTATTTTTCTCAGTAGGGTTAAAGGAGATACTATAGGATGTGTATAAGAAGTAGAGCCATAACTAGGGTGGGGCATCTGGGACTTTTTCTCTGGGTGCCAAAATTTATAAGGCGTTGGCAGCACTTGAATTCCTCAGCTGGTAATAACAATAATAGCGAACATTTCTATATAGTGCTTTAAGCTTTGCAGATGGCTTTACATATATTATCTCCCTTGATCCTCACAATCCCATGAGGTAGGTGCTATTATTATCCCCAAGAAAACTAAGACGGGGAAAGGTTTGGTGACTCATCCAATGATACACAGCTATTAAAGCCTGTGACACTGGTCTTTACATTTTTCGAAGCTCTTGACATACATTATCTCCTTTGAACCCTGCAACAGCTATGTGAAGTATATACTATAGGGGTTGTGATCCATTTTACAGATGAGCAAATTGAGGCTTAGAAAGTCAAGTGTTCAAAATCACACAACTGGTCTCTGGACTATAGTTATCCATCTGGGGTAATTCATCAACAATTCAAGCCTTAATTCCCTAGCCCAATTAAGTCTGGAGGATGATTCTATTGACATTTAGTGAAAAAAATAGTGAAAAAAACCCTTATGAGGGTGAGTCTTGGCAGGTGTTGCCCCTACTATAGATGGTATGGAAGCTGCCTCCATCAATGCACATTGCAATCTGTGACTTATTTGATGATAATGATAACGGCTTGCACTTACATAGCACTTTAAGATTTGTAAATCTTATTCCCATTTTATAGATGAGGAAACTGAATCAAACAAAAATTAAGTGACTTGCCCAGGGTCATACAGCTGGTACGTATCTGAGACAGGATTTGAACTCTTTCTGACTTCAGGTCAGTGCTCTATCCACTGCACCATTTAGCTGCCTTAAGGGCTTGCCTAAGTTACACAAGTTAAGTGACTTGTGCAAGGTCACATAACTAGTGTCAGTGACAGGATTTAAACCTGGACTTCAATCCTAGAATTCTTACCCACTTTTCCATATAGCTCCTTATTCCCATTTTATGGATGGGAAAATTGAGGCTTGGAGTGCAGGTGACTAGCTTATGATCAAGTAGCTAGTGAATTCCTAAGGTAGAATTCAAATCCAGGTCCCTTACTTTTAAGTCCAGCTTTCTATTCAGGACAGAAAGCCACAGCCTAGTCCCTTGAAGTCAAAGTCTGTGTCCTGATCAGGTTTATATGTAGAGGTGCGTGGGTAAATGTTTAACAACTGACTCTCTGAAAAAAAAAATATATGCAGATGACACACTTTTAAGTTTAATCTGCAGCATTCACATTTTCTTGATCCCTTTCTTAGATCTTACATAATCAACAAAGCCCTCATTTGTAGCATTTCCTGATGTCTCACCCTGAGAATCTCCCAATTGGCTTGAGAGTTGCCCTGAGCTGGTTCCAGCATGCTCCTGCTGATGTGCTCCCCCCTCCACTCCTCACTCCCACACCACCACAGGGCTTAGATCAGGGCTCTCTGTGCTTAATAGGGGCTCAGGGAATGGTTGTTGAATTAAACAGTCGGGACAGGGAGGTTACAGTTCTATTCACAAAGCCTGAAGGCTTTGGCGATGCTGATGTCTGCTCTCTTCTCCTCAATCTGGGCAGATGAAGTGCCCAGACTGGACAGAGAAGCCCATCCCCCTGTATCCAGCCAAGCGCTACACAGGAAGTTTTTTTAATTTTTAAAATGGAAATTTTAAAGATGGTTATAAGAGTAATAACAGCCAAGTGTGGGAGGAAACTCCTGTAACTGACTTTTTCATTAGTCAGTGCATAGGAAACAACAGTGGATTTTTATAGAAAAGCAGGCACTTTGCTAATATATCAGGCCCACCTAGCACATCAGACTGCAAGCCCAGGTGAGTGGTTAGGACAGCTTTGCTCCCCCTCATCTTCCTGGTGCGTCTTTCAGGCAGACTCTATTTTGTGGGTGGGGAGAGGGAGTAGAGGACACTGACCTGTGATTTTAAGAGTGTAGGCAACTCCCGGTGTTAGAAATCCCCTCGGCCCACATGAGATCAACGACTGTCTGACATGGTCTTAGAAGAGTAGGAAAGGGTTAAGTGACTTGCCCAGGGTCACACAGTTTATACGTATCAGACCCAGGACTTGCTGACTTCAAGGCTGGCCTTCTATCTAGTACATAACAATGTCCTAAATGAAGAAAAGAAAAATTTATCACCTAGAGCAAAATGTAATTGCTTCTGGAGTAAAGGGTAGAGCAGAATATGGGGAACCGGTGACTGGCCTGAGTCAGGAGAGTGGGGATCACAGATGTAGAGCTGGAAGGGGCCTCTAGGGTTGCTTTGTGCAGCCTCTCATTTTATAGATGTGATCTACCCTACTAGATAGGTACTAAGCATCTGCAGGGGGCTCAGCCAACAGAGCACCGAGACTGGAGTCAGGAAGACCCAGGTTCAAATCTGGCCTCAGACATTGACTAGCTGTGTGGCCCTGGGCAAGTCATTTAACTATGTTAGCTGTGTGACCCTGGACAAGTCACTTAACCCTGTTTGCCTCAGTTTCCTCATCTGTAAAATGAGCTGGAGAAGGAAATGGGAAACCACTCCAGTATCTCTGCCAAGAAAACCCCAAATGGCATCACAAAGAGTTGGACATGACTGAACAGCAGGTATCATATGTGGAATTTGAACCCGGATCCTTTGATGATGCTACCATGTTGCTTCCTAGCACTACTCTCACTTGTGTCCCTAACTTCATGAGTAATTCTGAGTAAATCACTGTTCTTTCTTAGGCTCAGTTTTCTCCTCTGTCAAATGGGGATAATTACCCTTGCCGGGTTCCTTTAAAGAGTAGTTATGAGGATTAAATGAAAAAATAGATATGAAAGTGCAGCTATTTCAAGCATGCCTGTAACAATAAAGCCTATTAAACTATAGGTTCCCACCAAGGAGGATTTGAATGGGGCATGAAAATCAGTCAATCAATCGATCGATCAATCAACTGATCAATCAGCTTTTAAGTGCCTACCGCCTGCTGGGCACTGGGCCTACAAAGGCCACAGTGAAACCATCTTTCCCCTCCAAGAGCTTATGTTCTCCTGGAGCTCCCCAACACAGACATAGATAAACAAAGAAACTCAAGGGAATGCAAAAATAATACGAGAAGAAAGGCAGGAACAACCTGGAGGATCATCATGTAGGAGGTGACTCCTGAGCTGTGAAGGGGGGGATTCAAAGAAACTGGAGTGAGGGAGGGAGGGGATTCCAGACTTGGGGGAATTCCCTTCCCCCAAAGTCACTGAGGCAGGAAATTGCATGTTGTGCATGGGGACTGTCTAGCTGGTCAATTTGACTGGATTGCCAAGGAATAATAGGAAATGGGGCTGAGAAGGGAGGTGGGGGGACCGCAGAGGCCATGCTGGGAATCTCGCCTTTTATCAGTTGTAATAGGGATCCATTGGAGTCTTTTGAGTAGGGTAGTGACACAGTGAAATCTGTGTTCTAGGAATATCAGGTTGGCATCTTGACCTGGCACATAGCTGGCATTTAAGCAATGCTTGGAGAACTGAAAGACCCCAAACAGGGAAAGCAACTAGGAGACTATTTTAATAGTCCAAGAAAGAGGTGATGAGGGTCTGAAATAGAGTAGCGGCCCCATGAGTGGAGGGAGCCAAGCCAGGATCTTTCTCTCTGCCCTCCTCTCCTCTCACCCATTGTTTTCCTGTTGGTCTTGTTTTCATACGATTTTTTTCCCCCAGACCATTAAAATAAACCCACAACATTACACTTTAGAAAAAACCAAACCTTAATCTTATTTAAATAAAGAGAAGCCTCCTAGCTCTGCTCACTCCAAAGGAGGCTGGAGTGTGGGGCTTGTTTGCAGAATGCTAATTAGAGTTTGTAGGTGGCAGCCTGAGGTATTAGGGGATCAGAGTCACATGAGAGGTAATGCCCTCTGGAGCTGCTGTTACATAATCTTGGCTGGCAGCAGAGACAGTGTGTGTGCTGGGAGCTGGGCAGAGGCAGCAGCCAGGCTGGGCCCACCTGACAGGCAGTTCGGGGGGAAATTACACAGACTGGAGAGGGCTTAGCTACTTGTCAGGTCTGGGTTATTTGGAGGAGGGCATGGATGGACTCTTGGATTTGTTTGTGCCCGGCCCAGGCAAGAGCAGGGCATGCTGGGGGCGGGGGTGATGTGGGCCATGCCTCCGACTTCTGTCTCTGCCCCAGTATCTGTTGTCAGACTAGAGAGATTAGCTCATCTGGGTCACAATGGGCCCACAAAGGAGTAGAGCAATGGTTCTCAACCCATGGGTTGTGACCCCTTTGGGGGTTGAACAACCCTTTCACAGAGGTTGCCTAAGACCATCGTAATCGTAAAACACATGTTTCCGATGGTCTTAGGACCGGAGACTCCACTCCTCTATCTGTCTCCAGGTGGGTCCACCCACATGCAGATACACCGACATATGAGTATTAAAGGGTCACGGCATTAGGAAGGTTAACAACCACTGGACTAGAGGGTTGAGTCAGAAGTCTCATTTGGAAGTTAGAATATTATAGAGACTAGAGTGCAAATCCTACGTTTGATGTTTATAACCTGTGTGACCTTGGGAAAGTCATTTAACTCTTATGGGTCTCAGTTTTCGGGACTACAAAAGGAGCAGGTTGGCCCAGCCAGCGTCTCAGGTCCCTCTCTATGGCTCGTAATAACAGTCAACATTAATGTTGAGTTTGCAAAGCCTTTTATGGACTTCCCCCTATTGGAGCCTCATACCACTGCTGGGGCATAGCTGCTTTTATTATACAAAATTTGTTGTTGGGTCTTTTCACTTGTGTCCGACTCTTAGTGACCCCATTTGGGGTTTTCTTGGCAGAGACACTGGAGGAGTTTGCCATTTCCTTCTCCACCTCACTTTACAGATGAGAAAACTAAGTCAAATAGGATGAAGTGACTTACCCAGGGTCACCCAGCTAGGAAGTGTCTGAGGTTGGATTTGAACTCATGAAGATGAGTCTTCCTGACTCCAGGCTTGGTACTCTATCCACTGTGCCACTCTGCCACAATTCGATGATGAGTTAACTGAGGCTCAGAGGGTTTGCCCAGAGCCATCCTAAGTCCAGATTCGAGCTCAGGTCTTTCTGACTCTATGTCCTACACCCCACCCATTCTTCTATATAACTAGTATTTAGCGTAGTCCCTGGTGCACAGGAGGCATTTAATAAATGCGACTTGATTTGACATCACCATAGGATTTAGAGCTAGAAATCCCATTTCTCTGCCCGTTCTCTATCAACCTTTAGCCCAGACTCAGTGAGGTTTGATGGGAAGAATATCAGATTGGACCTCAGCTCTACACCTTACTAGCTTTGTCAACCCTGGGTGAGCCAAGGTCTTAGACACTTAGCTCTGTGATCCAGGGCAAGTCACATGATCTGTCTGCCTCAGTTTCCTCAACTATGAAATGGGCATAATATTAAACCACCTACTTCTCAGGGTTGTTGTAAGGTTCAAGTGAGATATTTATAAAGCACTTAGCACAGTGCACCGTTCACAACAAGTGCTTAGTAAAGGCTCGGTCTCTTCCCTCCCTTTACACCCTGCTTTCCTTCTCCTGACCTCAGATTCCAAATCTGTAAAGTAAGGGGACAGGAAGACATCCTTATGGAGTAGAAAGGAGATTAGTCTTGGAATTGGAGGGTTATGGGTTAGAATCTTCCCCCTACTATTGTGGGCAAGCCCTCATTGGGCTTCAGTTTTGCAATCTGTAAAGTGGGAGGAATGAGTTAGATAACTAGATTTGAATCTATGATTCTATAAACTAATCCAACCCACTAATGTTACAGAAGAAGAAACCAAGGCTTGGAGGGTGAAAAGGACCTGCCCAAGTCACTTCCTAGAAAGTAAAATGGCTGAGCTAGGACTAGAACAAAGACTGGATTGGACTTGGCATTCATTGCCTAGGGTCTTAGAAGCAGCGCTACCCTGGAAGTGATGAGGCAATGTGGAACGGTGGGAGGGGTCTGCCTCTGAGTCAGAGGCCCTGGGTTTTCTGATCTTGCCTCTCATAATTATTACCTATGTGACCTTGGGTAAGTCATTTAATCTAACTACACCTAAGTTTCTCCTTCTGTAAAAAGTGAGAGAGTTGTTGCCCTCTGAGTCCCTTTTGGTTCTAGAATGAATGTATGGGTGGATAAAAAAGCATTTATCAAGCACCCGTTGTTGTTCAATTGTGCCCAATTCTTCACAAAGCCATAGGGGATTTTCTTGGCAAATATACTGGAGTGGTTTGCCATTTCTTTCTCTAGCTCATTTTATAGATGGCAAACAGGTTAAGTGACTTATCCAGGGTCACTTACCTAGTAAGTGTCTGAAGCCAGATTTGAACTCAGGTAGGTGAGTCTTCCTTACTCCAGGTTCTCTATCCACTGCCCAGGTGCCAAAAGACTGACCTCAAGATGCTTGCATTCTAATGGGGCAGGCACCATATATAGATAGGGGGGTGGTGGCTAGCCAAGGGTGTTTTGTCTGGGAAACTCTGGAGATTCTTTCTGGGTGGAACGACAGTGCGACTCACAGGTATAGCCTTTCCACTATTGTTGATTTGATTAGGGCCAGAGGTGGAACTGGGGAGGGGAGGTTGGAAAACAGCCAGGGAGGGAGCTGAGGGCTAATTGGCTTAGCTTGTCCTGAACATGATCTCTGGGAGGGAGGCTTAAATCTCAGGATTTGGGCCTGTTTCCTGATTTGCAAATTGAGGAGGCTGGATTAGATCAGGAATTCTTAATTTCGGATCCATGTACTTGGATGGTAGAAAAGTTAAATCTTTATTTTCACTGTAACTGAAGATCAGCCTTTCCTTCCATTATGGCTAACTTTCACCAGCCTGCCAAAGCAGTCCAGAGGGCATTGCCAGACTGACTCCTATAGGGGTCCAGGACATAAAGACATCTTTTATAGCTTTCAATCCTGTGCCTAGTCTATACATCTTCTGATCCCAAATCCAGCATTTCTACCCTTGTACCCTACGGTCTTCTCTGTAAGCATTGTTTATGTGAACCCCTTCTCATGGTATTGATTAATTAATTAATCTATCTATCCATCTATCCATCTCTCCCTCTGTCTGTCTATTTATCTATCCATCCACCCACCCACACACCCATCTACCCATCCATCCATCCATCTACCCACCCACACACCCATCCATCCATCCATCCATCTATCTATCTATCTATCTATCTATCTATCTATCTATCTGTCTGTCTGTCTGTCTGTCTGTCTGTCTGTCTATCTGTCTAATTTGTTTTATTCCCAGCAAGTTCTTTGGCCTAGAAACAACCTTTCTGGATGATGAGCTCCCTTTTTTAAAACAAAAAACAATTCCCCCTCCACCTATGTGACTGATAGTGGTTGCAATCATCTTGTATATTTTTTTTCTATTAACAAAGCATGTTTTACTGGTGCCTTTAGTTTTTATATGAGAGCTTTCTTTCATGGACCACAACTTGACAGTAGATACATTCCCATTGCAAATCGCTCTTTTAAAGAACACATTTATTGACACTGTTTGTGTTTATGTCACAGTCTCCCTTGGCCACTGACCACCCCTCCTCCATCCCAACAACAAACTTCCTCCAGCTGCATTTATACTGCATAGTTTTCTCTTTTTTTTTTCTCACGTACATTGTATTATTACTTTTTGGTTTTCTGTTATTATTATTTCTGAAAACATTCATTGATCCTCTCCTCCAATTGAATGGTATCCCATAACAGAGTGCAAAGCAGTTTATAACCTAATACACAAAAAGGATGATAATGAAGTATTAAGTGGCCATACCAGGTGACCACTTTATGAGGTTGAATTAGTCCCTTGAATGGATCAGAGAGGGAACCCTCTTCCCCCAAACCGCAGGATGAAGCCTAGGAAACCACACCTCAGGTGACTTTTGAAAGTCAGTTTCTTGAATCCAGGAGAGATACTCAGAGAGGAAGATGCTCTGAACTACCTTTTAAGAGCCAATGGTTCTCATTATTAGACACATGGAGAGGAATACAAGCAGAAAGAAGATGGCTTTCATTGTTTGTCTCCAACTGGATTTAACTAATGTGAACAAATAGCCGAAGGCATGTCAGAAGCACTTGCCACTTCCAAATAATTCACTGAAAATGTGATTAGGGACACAACCTGTGAAAGTAGTGTTAGTGTGAGTGGTTGACATCCTTATCTTTGGGGAAGATATGTTGAATGGGCTAGAGAAAATGGCCTGAGGTTTTCATTGGAAAAACAAGAGTTTTGAAGAGATTCTGTCAAGTGTAAGTATGGGTCACTAGTATCTCAATAAGGTGTGGACACTGACCCAGAAAAGAGAGATCCCTTCTTTGTTTGGTCCCTCCCATAGAACCTAGTAGGCAACTATCACAAGTCAAGTCAAGTCAGCAAGCATTTACTAAGTACCTAGAAGTGCCAGGACCTTTGCCAAGCCTACAGATGTTTGTTACAGACTATACTTCTGTTGCTAAACCACTGACTGGTTTCCTTTGTGCTTTCCTGATTGAATATTGAATCATTAAGTTGAATTGAATCAGAAGCAAAAGGGGAAAAAGGGGTAATTTGCCCTAAAATTCACAAAACCCTTGGGAACCAAATGGACAGACAGATGGGAACAACCTTTCCAAGAGTTTACATCTGAATAAGTATTGGCCAATGAAGACCCAAACAAACCTCTTTCTCATACCCCATCCCAGAAAGCTTAGGGTCCTTTATAGAAAGAAATGGTCACCAGAAACCAGTTGTATTTTCCCTCAGAGGACTGAATGACAGAGAAATTCATTTTCACATACATAAGTTAGAGTTTTTGGTTTTGAAGTTGGCTATCAGGGAGAAGTTCAGAGACAAAGTATATAATGTCAATTTGCAAAGTTGGACTGACAACAATCTATTGATACATTCTTCTTGTTGTTCAGTCATGTCCGACTCTTTGTGACTTCACTTGGGGCTTTCTTGGCAGAGATATTGGAGCGGTTTGCCATTTCCTTCTCCAGTTCATTTTACAGATGAGGAAACTGGGGCAAACAGGGTTAAATGACTTGTCCAGGGTCACACAGCTAGCAAGTGATATATTCTAACCAGTGCCAAGTTACAGGCTGCTTGGCAGAGATGGGTGGCAGTATTAGTCCAGAGCCAGCTAGGGGCCACAGTGGATAGAGCACTGAACCTGGAGTCAGGGACAGCAGAGCTAAAATTTGGCCTCAGATACTCAGTAGGTATGTGATCCTGGGCAGCTCTCTTAACCTGTTTCAATTTTCTCAGATAATAACACCACCTACCACCCGAGGGATATTGTTAGTGTCAAAATGAGAAATTATTTGTGAAGTGCCTTACAAACCTTAAAACACTATATGCTTGCCAGCTACTGTTATTAGTAACTCTGATTTCAGCCAGTACTAATGTGGAGGAACGCTAATGTGGACATAGATGCCCCGTCTTGAAGGCCACATGGCACCAATTCTATAGTGATACCTATGGATGTCAGGCTATCTGGGACACCCATTGAACTGGACTATGGGCAAATGGCAGCTGCACATGAGAGTTTGGGGCATCCATTAGACAGAATACCACCAACATATGTGGTTCCACTGAACCAACCTTTCCTGCCTCAGTGGTCTATAGGAGAATTGGTGGGAGATTGTGTAAAGTGATATAAGCTGAGAAACAAGGCAGGTGTCAAGCTGAAATAGAGATGGGAAGCCTCTGGTACACAGGATCCCTATGATTGCCTATTGACTTAGACAACTGCATATTTACATTATTCATGTTTTGTTGTATTATTATTAATTTTGTTAAATATTTCCCAATTACATTCTAATCTGGTTTGGGCTCTAGTCAGGAATACTGTGGGCCCTGTCTTTGACACCTCTGTGCTAGAACACTCAATTTCCAATCCCTTGACATTGTCCTGCTGTTGAGATAATGGAAGAGATTTGAATTAAGCCACTGAATACTATACCTGTCTGTCATGCAACCAGGAAACAGTTGGTATTACCCAGGGCATAGTGCATTACGGCCTTAAAAGCTTTACACGATGATTTTGGACATATGGATCAAGAGAGAACCCTAGAGCTAGTAAGGAACAGATTTTACTGGTCCCAAGTGACTGCTAGAATCACTAACAAGTGTGAGACTTGTGCTCATTGTGTGGAAAGAAAAGTACTGCGACCTCATGCCATGTATTTGGAGAATATGTGCACTTGCAAATCCTTAGAACTTGCTTGCATTGATTTTCTAGCTTGGAAGGAGAGAGTAAGAACACAAGTCATAGTCTGGTGATGACTGACCATTTCACAAGGTATGTACTGGCCAGACAGAACCAGAAACCAGAAAATTTCCACAGTTGCTCAATTATCGTGGATGAAATATTCCTCAGGATAAGGACTTCCTGACAGGATTCACCCATTTGGACAAAGCAGAGACTGTGAAAGTATACTACTTTAAAAAAAAGAAAAGGTATCAGTTTTGACTAGAAGTCTAGAATTTCTCCTTATCATCCTCAAGGTGACAGACGTGCTTTGGACATGCTGTGACATGGGGACTAGAACAGCCATCTCAATGACATTTCCAGCACACACGTGTTCAACACTGCCAGGAATGAAGCAGCAGATTTTACATAATTAATTTTTGTTGTTGTTTAGTGATTTTTCAGTTGTATCCGGCCCTACATGACCCCATTTGGGATTTTCTTGGCAAAGACAGTGTCTTTATACTATACTTGCTGATGTTTGCCGGGATGAGAGCCCCGCCCACCTGCTGGCTTGTGCTTCATAGTCTCTGAAGATGAAGAGACTACGTAAGGTAGCTTTATGGATAGAACAATTGGAGTTCAAATTTGACCTCAGATACTGAACTAGTTGTGTGACCCTGGGCAAGTCACTCAATTCTGCCTCAGTTTCTTCTCCTCTAAAATGCAGATAATAACAGGACCTATCTCTCAGGGCTGTTTTGAGGATCAAGTGAGATATTTGTAAAGTGCCTTGTGAACCTTAAAGTGCTAAATGAATGCTAGTTATTGTTATCATTATTATTAATAATTGCTACGTCTCTTGGCTAAGAAGCTGAAGGAAGCTTACCTCCCAGCTACACAAGAGCCTGATAGAGACAAATGGTACCTGAGGTTGATGATAGCAAGACCTGAAACAATGAGGTGAGAATTTTGCTAAGAAATCTTGGTGTTCAGAATAGATATGAGAAGACTCCTTCCTCTATTCCTGGCCAGAGATGAGAGCCCACGGGTGTGGAACGTTGCCCGTATCTTCAGACTTTTTTGATGTCTTGATCAACCTTATGAAATTCATTTTCCCTCTTCTTCGTCTTTTAAAAAAATATAATAAGTGATTATGCCTGGAGGAGGAGAGGAAGGGATACGGGGGGGATATCTCAGTGATGTAGAAACAGAAATTATCAATAAAAATCCATTTTAAAAGCAATGTTGTTGTTCATAGGATGCGTGAGTTAGTAGCTCAATCGATACCTGCTTGTTGAGAGTAGTGACATCTTGCCCACTTACAGAATATAGCTCCAGAAACTAACAGAAAGGGCGGTCCTGTAGACACAATTCACTGCTATTACTTACTGCCTAAAGGAGAGTAAGTCTGACTCCCTGATGGGCAGGAAGAAACTAAAGGGCATCTACCTGAGCTTAGGGGAATCTGTGCAGAAGAGACAGCCCATGGAGCTTTCAAAGACTGTCTGAACTACCTGATGGCTCCGAAAGACTTTTCAAGGGAAGAAAACTGAGTGCCCTCTAACCTAACAATGAGAACAGTCAGGGGGCGAGAACAGAAGCCAGAGGAAAACCTTCCTGCCTAGAACTTTAGCTGTAGAGGATCCTGGGATATAGAGCCTAAGAACTCAATGAGCCTGCTTGGAATCTCCATTTATCCAGCTTTGGGGCTGCAGGACTCTGGTTCTTATGGTGACTATGACCCATTCATATCATCAACTAGCCCAAGAATAAGGAAAGATAGGTCGACAGGAGACATAAGTCTATCAGACTTGTGACTAGATGAACTGATGGTGTTAACTGGGAAACTTGGAGAAGGGGTTATGGAGATTGAGGACATTACTGTCTGTTCCTTGCACGTAATTGCATGTGTTCATTGAAGCACAGGGTAATTAATTGCATATTTGTATAAGACAGATTCATTAACTGATTAGATAAGAGCAATTTTGTGGTTTATCTGTTGGCATATATGCTGCTGTTTATTTATGTTCTATTACTCTGTAGACTGACTGACTCATGTCATTCTTTATTATGCTTATTTACATGTCAATCTGCATGTATGTTGGGACAGGCTCATAGCACGTAATTTGGATGCACTTTGGGAAAATCACTTTGGGAAGTTTAGTCAAATTTAGATTGGAGTGAGGAGAGACTTGGGGCAGCAATACTAACCCATTTAAGTCTATTATTTAGGTTATTATTTCAGTCCATAAGGTCATTTTAAATCTTAGAAAGGAGGCGATAAGAGCCCACATCGAGATAGTTTGCTCTGTTACTGGAGAAAAGGTACTCAGTGCAAATGGACAAGATGGAAAAATCTATAGGAATGAGGTCTTATAGGAAGTGAAGAGATGACTGGTCTGGATGCCCTTCTTAAAACTGGGGGGAGCCCTCTGCCCTCCAACAGGGGCAAAAGGTCCCAGGGCCCCAGCATGGTAGTCAGAGAGTTCCCCTGGGTATTGAGAAGTTAAGCGATTGGCTTAGAGCCTTAGAGTCACACAGAGCCAGGATGGGCAGAGGCAGAACTTACAGGAGGGAGCCCTGGTCTTCTGGACATCAACGCTACCTCCATGTCATGCTGCCTCTTGGGGTCTTTAATTGCTCAGACTCTGGCTGCCTTTTAGTGATCTTTTCATTTAAACATTTCCCGTTTTATTTTGTATTTAATCATCAGCAGAAGGGAACATCTCAATATACCGAGAGTAACAACAAAAAGAGGGTTACATGTGAAGTCGTGAACATCTGTCGAGTATAGATTTTATGTTTGCATCCTCTTCTCCACTTCTTTTTTCCTTCTGTGTATTTGTTTATGTTTTTTGATACTCTTTTTAAAAAAATTAACATCGTTGTAGTCATTGGGCATATTTTCTCTCAGATCTATTGATTTTGCTTTGTATCAAACATCACATTATTTTATGGGAGATTAATACAAAAATGAAAGTACAGTAGGAAGTTGTAGATATACAGAAATGGCCCTGAAACCAGCCTCCTCTGGGACTTGTAGCTTATGTAGGGTGAGAACCATTGGTTGAGAGTGGTAGAAACCCAGGTTAGAGCTCTGGAGGGCAGAGATCAGTTGTCATTCCTGTTGTTGAGTTGTATCTGACTCTTTGTGACCCCATTTGGGGTTTTCTTGGTAAAGATACAGGAGTGGTTCTCCATTTCCTTCTCTAGCTCATTTTACAGATAATGAAACTGAGGCAAGCAGGGTTAAGTGATTTAGACAAGGTCACACAGCTAGGAAGCTAGATCACTAAAAGGCAGCCAGAGTCTGAGCAATTAAAGACCCCAAGAGGCAGCATGACATGGAGGTAGCGTTGGGACTGGAATCGAACTCAGAAAGAGGAGTCTTTCTGACTCCAGGTCTGGCATTTTATCTGCTGTGCCACCTAGCTACCACCGTAATGACGGAAGCAAAAGTTCTGCGCAAAATAGAATTAGGAGCCATGACCAAAGACTCTGGGCAGCAAGAATTGAGAATGTGGCATCAAGCAGAGGACTAGGCTCGAAGAAATGCATTTAGGCAAACATGGCGTAGTGGTGAGGCACAGGACTGGAAGTCATTACCAAACCCAATTTGATTAAAAACATTTATCAAGCACCTATCTACTCCCCCCGCTTTTGGAACTTTTATTGATATCTTTTGTGCTTATCTAACATCTATTTCTAAATATAGCCTTCTCCTTCCTCACTACCCAGAGAGTCACCCCTTGTTACAAAGATTAAAAAAGAAAAAAGAAGCTGTTCTATAAATTAATTAATGCATCACTTTAGCTTAACAGTACACACAATGTTCTGTCAAGGGATGGGGAACACGTGACATTCTAGGTCCTTGGGTGTAGTCTTTTGACTGAGTCCAAGTTTTACAGAACAAATCCTTTTATGAAGGGGAATCATTCTGTGAAGTTTGGATTCAGTCAAAAGGCTGCACTTGAGGACCTAGAGGGCCATGTGTGTCCTCGAGGCCACAGATTCCCCACTTCTGTTACCCATAGTCCTCTACCTCACCAACGAAGGGGTCAGACATGGCTAGAATAATTACACAACATTTAGTTTCTCTCCTCCCCTTCCCTCTCCTTGCCTCCTCTCCTCTCCACTCCTTTCCTTCTCCCCTCCTCTTGTCTCCTCTCCTCTTCTCTCCTCTCCTTTTATCTCCTCTTCTCTTTCACCTTCCTTTTCTTCCTCCTTTCCATCCTTCCTTCCCTCTCTCTTTCCCTCTCTCCTTTCTTTTTGGAGGGTCTTTCCTTTACACTGTCATAGTCATTTTGGGTATTCTTTTCCTGGTTCTCCTTACTTTGCTTTGTGTCAGTTTATATAAGTCTTCTCGTGCTTCTCCAGATTCTTTATTCGCATAATTTCTGACAGCACAGTACTATTGCATTGCATTGATCTATCATACTTTGTTAAGCTGTTTACTTTGTTTCCAGTTTTTTGCTATCACAAAAAGAAGCACCTACATGTGTTAGATGGTTGGGGAGACAAAAATATGACTAAAATAGACTCTGCCTTCAGGAATCATAGAGAGTATTGGTGGTGATGGTAGTGGTGATGGTGATGGTGGTGGTGGTAGTAGTAGTAGTGGTAGTAGTAGTGGTAGCAGCAGCAGCAGCAGTAGTAGTGGTAGTAGTAGTAGTAATAGTGATGATGGTGATGACAGCTGACATTTATAAATTGTTTCCAAAGCACTTTATATCCATTATCTCATTTGCTTCTCACCACAAGTTAGCAGATGAAGAAGCTGAAGGTCAGTAAGGTTAAGGGACTTGTCCAGGATCACACAGCTATTAAGCATCTGGTGATAGAGGCCTAACATTTCCTAATACTTTGGAATGTTTCGTACATAAGAGGAGTACAAAGTGTGTGATTGTCAGAGGAGGGAAAGCCCATTTCTGACCAGGGAAGTCAGAGATGGCTTCCTGAAAACAATGGTGTAAGTGTGACTTCAATAAGCAAAGATAGGGCGAGGCAAAGCAAAATACAGGGCAAAGGGGCATTCAGAGACAGGTGGTAGGCACATTCTAGGGGAGGCAATGACTTAACTTAGGTTGACAACTAGCTTGACTTAACTAGCTAAGTGTCCAGTCTCTGACTTGCTCTTTATGCATCTCCAGAGCACGGGAGATTTGCCCTTTCCTACTGCCATCATTGTTTCCTATCAATTACTGTCTTACACATCCCATGACTTCCAAACCAGGGACCTACCCAGTAGACATTCAGATTGTACAAGGACAAAACTGATAGACTTGCAATGAGAGGACGAGGGCTTGAATCTCAGTTCAGTTGACCTTGGGCAACTTCTCTGGACCTCAGTTTCCCCATATGTAAATTAGGAGGCTGGACTAGATTTTCTCTTAGACTCCTTACAGGTCTAAATCAATGATTGAGTGAAAATGTTATCACAGATGACTTTCTATGTCATCTAGGGCAAGTTACTCCACCTCCAAAGCTCAGTTTTCTAATCAGTAAAATGGAACAATAACTCTTGTACAGACTCCTTCATAAGGTTACTATATGGAAAGCACTCTGTAAAATTTTAACGTACTATAGAAATGTGATTATTTTTTATTGAATTGAATTATTCATGGTTATTTCTCAGGGAGGCATCCTAAGTTTAGCAGATACCTCCTTTATCATATCTGCCATCGAGGGAATGTGGTAGGAGGATGAGATGTGGGGGGAAGACAGGTAGCTGGTAAGAAGCTGCATAGCTATGGATCCTTAAGGAAATGAGAGGAGATGGTCTTCTTGATTTAATGGTGGCTTAGAAAAAAAAAGTTACCACTCACAAGATTTCTGGGTACTTCTGTCTCTATGATATTTTAGAAACATTTTCCTTAAGGATTAATTATGTGACTGGGAAGAGAACTTTTCCTCCACATCACCAGCATCTGGATTCCCTTGGGTCAGCAGCTGGAGTACAAGATGAGGATTGGTGAATTCATTTATTAAGGAAGATTGCCCTGCTGCGCTCCTTGCCGGAGGTGGACAGCCTGTCACAAAGAGGGGAGGGGATGAGTAAGTGGGTAAAGTGGGCTGCTTGTAGGACATTATGGCTTTCCATAATGGCAGGAGAGACAGTCACTTGAGAAGAAGGAGGATTCAAATGTTCTTGACGTCTTTATTTTAATAATGGGAAACATTCCTCCTTAAAAAACAAAACCAATAAAAAAAATCACTGCCGTGAAACTGCCATTTTTGATTAAGGAAACCAGAGAGAGTAGTGTCATGAAACCCAGAAAGAAAAGAGTAGCCAGGGAAAAGAGTGATTGACAGTGTAAAGATTGTAGAGAGGTCAAGAAAGAGGAGGGAGGATGGAGGAAAGGCCATGTGATCTGGCATTTAAGAAAGCATGGGTAACTTGGGAGATGGCAGTTTCAGTTGAATCACAAGGCTGAAAGCCAGATTATAGAGAGTTAAAATGAGAGGGAAAGGAAAGGAAGTGGAGACATAGATTGTAGATGACCTTCTCAAGGAGCTTATCCATGAAAGGGAGGAGAGATAGAGGGTGAAAGTTGTGATGGAGACATATGGAACAAATGAGGGATCTCTGAGGATGGGGGAGACATGGGTGTGTTTGTAGACATCAGGAAAACAGCTGGTATACATGGGAATACTGAAGATTAGTGAGAGTGGGGATGATGGAGTAATCTGATGGAAAAGATGAAGTGGAATGAGACCACTTGCTCATTCAAAGGAATTATTCTCATCCAGGAAAAGGGTCTCCTCTTCATGTAATAGAGTAACTAACTGCCTGATAGATAAGACTTGTCATTTGCAATTTTTATAGCTTACTGATTATTAATGAAGGGCTTCAGTCTTCATACCTTGTCCATTGTATTTGACACAAAATTTCTTTAAAGCTTTTTTGTATTGTCTTAATTCTCACTGTTTTGACAAGATTATAGGTCTGAAAGTGACCTTGAACATTATCAAGTAGAATGGAAACTCTTTGAAGGCAGGGGCTGAAGGTTTATCTTTTGTCTTTGTCTTTGCATCTCCAGAGTCAAATATAGCACCTGGTATATCAGAATCATATATAAGTGATTTTGGAATAGAAGTTTGAAATTCAAATTAATCTAGTCTAGACCCCTTCAATTTACAGATGAAGAAACTAAGGTTATCTGAGGTTAATACTTGCCCCTTGGGCCAGCTAAGTGGTGAAGTGAATAGAACACTGACCCTGGAGTCAGGAGGACCTGAGTTCATATCTGACCTCAGACATTTGACAGCTACCTAACTGTGTGACCTTGGGCAAGTCACTTAACCCCAACTGCCTTGCCTTCCCCCCTCCAAAAATTACTTGCCCCTCAAGTGCAACAATTATCATGATCCACATTATGATCTATATGAATGTAATGATTTTTTGATGGAGTTCAAATAGAAGTGATCCTGGGGTGAGCCACTATCCAGATAGTATCTATCCTGTTATATATGCATATGTATATGTATATGTACATATATATATGTATATATGTGTGCATATAGCTGTACACACATTTATATTATATATACATGTAATTTTGAAAGCTTTTCATTCTAGGGAGTTTGGAAATTATGATGTCTGGTATGGTTACATTTAATGAGTGATATGTTGGAGCCAACTCAAGCCAGCTTGTGAGAGGTGATTGTTAAATTTTCAGTGTGAACATTTACACCTGGAAAATTGGAAAATGCTACAGATCAGGGCTCAAATGATTGTTTTGTTGATTTCTAGTCTTGAGAAAGTGATGTAGAAAATGGTAATAGTGCATATTCAATTGAAAACTATGTTGCCCATACTACCCCCTCCTAAGAGTTTTTATTAAACATTTATCAGAACACATGTATTAAGATGTTCTCAAATCTTTATGAATGAAATGTTCTGTCTGGGTGGCTGTAGTTGACAGTTTTGAAGGTGAAAATACTCTACCTTTTCTATAGTTTATCAATTGAATTCTCAGAGATATTTGAGATCTGTATTTGCAGTACAAGGATCTGTTGTATGTTAGTCTGTGAAACAGAGAACTTCTGATGCATAATTATAGCCACTAGTCTGTCTTACGTTGTATTCAGTAGGTGCCAAATTTTTGGGAGCCTGAAGTGATGTATTACAATTTTTCTATTTTCTTGTATAATCTACATCAATTAAGTCAAGTCAACAAGCATTTATTAAGAGCCTACTATATGTCCTACTATAGGGACAAATGTTCAGCCAGTTATCTCTACCGATAAAAAAATCAAAAGACAATCTCTATCTTTAAAGGGCTAACAGTGTAACAAAGCAGACACTATGCAAACAGTTATGGGCAAACAAGATATAGACAGGAAACACTGGAGATAAACAACAGAAGGAAGGTGCTACAACATCTAGGAAAGAGGCTGGGGGACAGGGGAATGAGAAGGTTCAGGCACTGGTGTCAGCTTTCCCAACCCTACCACCCACCTGTTGTTCAGTCATTTCAGTCCTATCTGACTCTGTGTGACCCTGTGGGGGAGGGCATTTCTTGGCAAAGATATGGGAGTGGTTCGCCATTTCCTTCTCCAGCTCATTTTACAGATGAGGAAACTGAAGCAAACAGGGTTAAAGTGACTTGCCCAGGGTCACACAGCTATTACGTATCTGAGACTGGATTTGAACTCTGGAAGATGAGTCTTCCTGACTCCAGGACCAGTGCTCTATCTACTGTGTCACCTAGCTGCCCCTACCACCTACACCAGGTCAGAAAACAGAGGCAGCACCAAAAAAGATGTGTGAGATTCCCCACCTATCTTTTTTCCATGGGGGTAAATGAAAGCATGAGGGCCTTGTTTCAATTTATTTCAATTCAAGAAATATTTATTAAGTAATTATCTACTATCATGATTCTGGGATCAGAGAACCTGCGTTAAGGACCACCCTTCTGTTGTTCCTGGTGTGGATGATCTGGTTCTGAGTTATTAATTATTATTATTTAAAATTAATTATTAGCATTTTGAAACTATTACATAATTAGAAGTGGGAAGGAATTGAAAAGTCATCTAGTCCAACCTTCATTTAATAGTTGAGGAAACTGAGGCCTAATGATATGCCCAGGTCATAGCAGTAGAAGCAGCAGAGCCAGGATGTGAAGGGCCCTGGTCATCTGATTCCAAAGCCAGCTCTACAACTACCTAGAAAGATAGATCTTGGAATATTCTCATCAAAGACTTTATTTTTTTAAATAGTACTTTATTTTTTTTCCCCACTGTATGTCCAGATGATTTTTAGGATTCATTTTTGTGAGATTTCAAGTTCCAATTTTTTTCCCTCCTTCCATTCCCTCCTCTCTTCCTAAAATGGTAGACAATTTGATATAGATTATATATGTGCTATCATGTAAAACACTTTTCCATATTAGTCACAGTCAGGAATGAAGAAATAGATCAAAAGAAAAACACATGAGAAAGAATAAAGTAAGTGAAAAAAATTTGCTTTGATCTATATTCAGAGTCCATCAGTTCTTTATCTGGATATGAACAGCATTTTCCTTTGTGAATCCTTTATACTTGTCCTGGATCATTGTGCTGCTGAGAAGAGCTGAATCAATCATAACTGATCATCACGCAATGTTGCTGATACTGTATACAGGGTTTTCCTGGTTCTTCTCATTTCTCTTTGCACCCGTTCATACAAGTATTTCCAGTTTTTTCTGAAATCTGCCTGTTCATAATTTCTTATGAACAATAGTATTCCTTTACATTCCTGTACCACAGCTTGTTCAGTCATTCCCCAATTGATGGGTATCCCTTCAGTTTCCAATTTTTTGCTACCACGAAAAGGGCTGCTATAAATATTTTTGCACATGTAAGTTCTTTTCCCTTTTTTATGATCTCTTTGGGGTATAGACTTAGTAGCAGTATTGTCAGATCAAAGGGTATACTCAGCTTGGTTGCATTTTGGACACGGTTCCAAATTGCTCTCCAGAATGATTGAATCAGTTCACAACTCCACTAACAGTGCATTAGTAATCTAATTTTTCCACATCTTCTCCAACATTTATCATTTTCCTTTTTTTGTCACATCAGTCACTCTGAAAGGTGTGAGGTGGTACCTCAGAGTTGTTTCAATTTGCATTTGTCTAATGAAAAGTGATTTAGAGCACTTCTTCATATAACTATAGACAGCTTTGATTTCTTCATCTGAAAACTGCCTGTTCATATCCTTTGACCATTTATCAACTGAGGAACGACTTGTATCCTTATAAATTTGACTCCGTTCTCTTCTTATTTGGGAAATGAGACCTTTATCAGAGACACTTGCTGTAAAGATTGTCCCCCAGCTTTCTGCTTTCCTTCTAATCTTGATTTCATTGGTTTCTTTCGTGCAAAAGCTTTTTAGTTTGATATAATCAAATTATCTATTTTACATTTTTTAATGCTCTCTGTCACTTGTTTGGTCATGAATTCTTTCCTTCTTCATAGACCTGATAGGTAGACTATTTTAGTATTTGTATTACTTCATTGTCTATGGCACCTTTTAGCAAGATGTAGTTTTCCTTCCTTATCTCTTTTAATTGTCTATTTTTGCTTTTGCTTTATCTGAGATCAGGATTGCTACCCCTACTTCTTTTCCTTAGCTGAAGCATAATAGATTCTGCTCCAGTCCCTTACGTCCCTTACCTTTACTCTGTGTGTCTCTCTGCTTCAAGTGTGTTTCTTATAAACAACATATTGTAGGATTCTGGTTTTTGACTCACTCTGCTCTCTGCTTCTGTTTTATGGGAGAGTTCATCCATTTCACACTCACAGTTATGATTACTAACTGTGTATTTACCTATATCCTATTTTTTCCTCCTGTTTGTCCTCTTTCTCCTTTCACTCTCTCCCTCCTTGACAGTGTTTTGCTTCTGTCTACCTTTCCTGGTCTACCCTCTTTTCTGTCAGGTCCCCCTCCCCCTTACTTAATTTCCTCCCCTTCTGCTTTCTTGTCAGGTAAGGTAGATTTTCTATATTCAACTGATTGTGCATATTATTCTCTCTTTGAGCCAATACTGATGAGATTAAGGTTTAAGCAATGCCCATCACCTTTGCATGTTTCCCTTTACTATAGTAGTTTTTCATGCCTCTTCATGAAAAACAATTTATCCCATTCTATCCTTCCCTTCCTTCTGCACCCAGTGTACTCCTCTTTCTCATCCCATAATTATTTTTTATGTCATTCCCTCAAATTCACCTTTTACCCATACCCTCTGTCTATGTATATTCCTTCTAGCTATATTGTTAGTGGTACACTTTTTAAGAATTAAAAGTATCATCTTTCCATGTAGGGGTGTAAACAGTTCAGCTCCATTGAAACCCTTATATTTTCTTTTCCCGTCTTACATTTTTAGGGTTCTCTTGAGTCTTGATATTGCAGATCAAATTGTTGTTCAATTCTGATTTTCTCCTTATAAAAACTTGAAACTTTCTATTTCATTGAATGACCATTTTCCCCTTGAAGTATTATGCTTAATTTTGCCAGGTAGGTGATTCTTGGTTGTTGTCCTTGCTCCTTTGCCTTCCAGAATATCTTTTCATAACCTCCAATCCTTTAATGTTGCAGCTGCTAAGTCCTATGTAATCCTGATTGTGGTTCCCCGACATTTGAATTGTTTCTTTCTGGCCACTTGCAGTATTTTTTTCCTTGACTTAATACTTCTGAAATTTGGCTATCATGTTCCTTGGAATTTTTATTTAGGGATCTCTTTCCTGAGGTGATTGGTGAATTCTTCCAATGCCTATTTGTCCTCTGGTTCCAGACTATCCGGGCAGTTTTCTTTAATGATTTTTCAAAAGATGCTGTCCAGGTTCTCCTTTTGATTACGACTTTCAGGTGGTCCAGTGATTCCAACATTGTCTCTCCTGGCTTTATTTTCCAGGTTAGTTGTTTTTCCAATGAGGTATTTTACATTTTCTTCTATTTATTCTTTCTTTCGAATTTGTTTGATTGATTCTTTATGTTTAATGGAGTCATTAACTTATGCTTGCCCAGTTCTAACTTTTAAGGAGTTGTTTTCCTCAGGCAGCTTTTGTGCTTCCTTTTCTGTTTGACCAATCGTGCTTTTTTAGGCAGTTGTTTTCTTTTTCCAAGCTGTTGACTCTTTGTTCATAATTCTCTTGCTTCTTTCTCATTCCTTTCCCCAATTTTTCTTCTACCTCTTATGATTTTTAAGCTCCTTTTTGAGCTCTTCCATGAGTTCTTTCTGGGCTTGAGATCACTTCTCATTTTTCTTTGGGGTTTTGCCCATAGGTGTGTTGATGTTGTTGTCCTCTTCTGAGTTTGTATTCTGATCTTCCCTGTCACCCTAATAACTTTCTATGGTCAGATTCTTTCTTTTTTTGTAGGGGGGAAGGCAGGGCAATTGGGGTTAAGTGACTTGCCTAAGGCCACACGGCTAGTAAGTGTTAAGTGTCTGAGGCAGTATTTGAACTCAGGTCCTCCTGACTCCAGGGCCAGGGCTCTATTCACTGTGCCACCTGGCGGCCCCCATGGTCAGATTCTTTTTTGTTGTTGTTGATCTTTACTCATCTTTTTTTGGCCTTCTTCCTTTCTTTTAAATTTGAGTGCTGTTCCCGGGATAGAAGGGGCACTATCTCAGGCTTCTTGTGCCAGTGACTATAGATCCTGGCTATTTACCTGATGTTGCCCTGAGATGCCCATGCACTGGAGGGGAGGGAAGGTAGTGTGGGTGTGGCTGACCCTGCTGGAGGTTGTAGGGGCTTGGCAGCTTATCTGGGGCTACTGTCTGTGTTGAGGCCAGTGGGGTGTTTCTGCATTTCCCCAGGCTACACTGAAGCACATGGTGGTCTGGCTGCTAGAGGTTGGCTGTTTGTCCAGGGCTATGTGGTTCTTAGAACTGGAGTCTGCTCTTTCTCCTGGCCGTGCTGAGGCACATGAGTGATCCTGGTGTTGGATTTGTCTGCTCCACTGCACTGGGGCTCAGGATTGCCTGCTGGTTTGCTCAGGTGGGATTTGCTCCTGGCTTGCTGGGACATTTCCTGTCCTGGCCTGTACTCTTCTTTTACACGAGTGAAATAGACCTTTCCTGTAGATCTTCCAAATTTCTTGGGCTAAAAAACGATTTCATTCTGTCTTTTTATTGGTTCTGCTGTTCCAGGATTTGTTTTGGGATGCAATTTTATGATTGTTTGAAGGTGAATATGGGAGAGTTATGGAGATTTATTGCTTACTCTGCCATCTTGGCTCCTGGAAGTCCTCCATCAAAGACTTTAGTTAGAACAGACTGGAAACAAGGGAGAGCAATCTCCAAGGAGAGAGAATCTCAGAAAGAGACCGGTGTGGGAACGAGGCTTGGGTTTTTTCTGTTTTAAATGAAACTATAATTAGAAGCTCACAAAGCCCAAAAGCTCCTTTGCTAATTTCCAGGCTAGAAAACTCCCCAGGTTGAATACAGTACTTCACATAAAAAAAAAATTTATAACAGCTACAGAGAAGTGAGGCCTGGACCGAGTCCCAGGCTCATTATTTATTTTCTTTTCTGTTCTGGAGTCTAAGCACATGACAGATTTCCCCAAGCTAGGCTATGCCTTCATCAGATTTTTCTTCCTTACAGCTAGGGAAGTAGTTTTACAATCAACCTGCAATTTTCTCAAGTGGGTATGATTACAGCCCAGACACATGCTCCCCTGGCTACAAGCGTGTGGGTCACTCTTCTCTTACACCGTGGGAGCCCTCATTCTCC
>CM053580.1:555566781-555673640 GCA_028627135.1 Pseudochirops cupreus
GGTACAGTGGATAGAGTACCAGACCTGGAATCAGGAAGACCTGAGTTCAAATATGACCTCAGACACTTACTAGCTGTGTGACCTGGGGAAGTCACTTAACCTTGTTTGCCTCAGTTTCCTCATCTGTTAAATGAGCTGCAGAAGGAAATGGCAAACTGCTCCAGTATCTCTGCCAAGAAAACCCCCAAATGGGGTCAGATACAACACAACAACAAACAATGGGATAGAACATAGAATATCAGTTGGGAAATAGTGTGAGATTTAAGGCTGGAAAGATAAATTGAAGATAGGTTTGTAGAAGGCCTTAAATGCCAGGATAAGAGAACTGGACTTTATCCTGTAGGCATTGGAGAATGTTTGAATGCCTTTGAGGAGAAGAATGGAAATAGCTCACATTTTTGTAGCGCTTTATAATTTGCAAAGAATTTACCTGCCTCATCTCATTTGATGTTCACAGGGGCTGCAGGGTGATTTGGAAAGGGGAAGGGGAAGAGCTTGAGTGGGAGGAAGTGGGACCTGTGATTTTGTCATTTCCCATCAAAGAAACTACTTGTGATCTTGTGGAGTTAACTAGAAGGAGCTGTCAAACACTTGGTCAGTGAGCCTCATGTGGTCCAGAGCACTCCAGAGTGCAGCCTAAACCAAATTAAAATGTAATTGGAAAATATTTAACAAAATAAAATCACAATAAAGCATAGATAACACTTCTATTTGTTTTTTTTTTAAGTCAATGTACAGCCCACAGGGATCCTTATGTACAGTTTAATGACCCTCCTTCTTTGATTTTAACCACTACTGCCTTAGAGCAATGAGAGACTAAATCAGTTTCCTAGGATCACATGGCCAGTATGTGTCAGAGGCAGGACTTGAACCCATATCTTCCTGAGTCTAAGGCCAGCTCCATCATATGCTGCCTCCCCATAGCATTCAATTTGACCCAATATATATTTATTAAGCACTATACTATACTCAAGCTAGTGTGAGAGGTTCTAGGTATACAAAGAAACAATTCCTACCCTCAAGGAATTTTCATTGTACTAGGGACATGCAACAAACATAGTAAAATAAATAATTCTAAGGTAATCTGAAGAGAGACAACAATCACAACTAGGAAAATCAAGGTTTCTAGAATTGCAGATTCTGAAAGTTGAAAGGGTGCTCAGAGGCCATCTGGTTCAACACTTAGACAAAAGGAATCCTTTCTATAGCATAACCAATGAGTGGCGGTTCAACTTCTAATTGAAGACCTCCATGAAGAGAGAATCCACTTCCCGTCTAAGCAACTTATCCCACTTTGGGATGGCCATGATGGTTAGAAAGTTTGTCCCAACATTCAGTCTCAATTAGCTTCTTTCAGACTTCCATCCATTGCTCCGGGGCCACATAGAACAAGTGTCTTTCCCCAAATACAAGTCTAGGTTGATCATAGCTATCATGTCTTTCTTTTCCAAGTCAAACACACACTGTTTCTTTGACTGGTCCTCATTTGACATGAACTCAAGTTCCCTCACTAACCTGGTTACCCCCTTGTGGCTGCTCTCTAACTTACCCTCTTAAACCATGGAACTTAAAACTGAGTACAGTTCAGACCCAATTAGGGCAAAATACAGTAAAAACTGTCCCAAATACTGTGACCCTCAATGAAGGTCAAGATCACGTTAGTATCTTGAACTTGAAGTCTACTAAAACCTTAGATCCTTTTCAGAACAATTGATGCCCAGTCATGCCTTTCCCATCTTATGATTGTGTGGTTGATATTTTGTTCCCAAGTACAAGATTTTTACATTGAAAATATTATTACAATTCATCTTATTAGATTCAGTGCTCTATTATTATTCAGTGCTTTTGTTAAGCCTGTCAAAATTCCGTTTGATCTGTCATCCAATGTCTTAGCTGGATGACATCTTTGCATCATCTGCAAATTTGATGAGAATGCCATCAATGCCTTTATCTAAGTCATTGATAAAAATGTTAAAGAACACAGGACCAAGCATAGATTCCTGGGGTACTCCACTGTAGACTTTCTGCTTCTTTGACATTGACCTAAGTCAGTAAGCCAGCAAACATTTATTAATTTATTAGACTGTGCTAAATGCTGGGGATATAAAGGTAAAGACCATTCTTGCTGTCAGGTTGCTTACAATCCAATTATTAACAACTGGTCTTTGAGTTAGCCCATCAGACTGGTTCTGAGTCCATTTGATTGAATATGTATTTCTCTGTCTTTTCCACATGAATACCAGGACCATGCCTATTGGAGGCAGAGGTAAGAGGGTCCAGTATGTGATAGAGAGAGGACTGATCCCAGGTCTTCCTGACTCCAAGACTAACTTTTTGTCCATTACACCATGCTGCTTCTCACGTCTCTGCATTAAGATAAATCTGGTAATGGGGATGGCAGATGCAGTGGATTGAAAAGGCAGGGGAAGTGATTCCAAAAGCCCAGGCAGGAAGTTACAAGAACATGCCTGGACTCTATTAGTGGCAGTGATTAGGGGTGGCTGTGCTTTGAGACAAAGGACAATATTGATAATACTCTAGAATCTATGTCTTTGGCTTTCTGAGGAATGCTATCAATCATTAAATATTAATGAACCAGTATGATTAGCATTTTTATTTCAAAGGCATTAACATTTCCCCTCTCAAATAACCTTTTGGGGAATAACAAAGAAATCTCCAGTGTTCACATGTGGAAACATTCTTTTTCTTTTAAATAATAGGAGCTAAATTTTTTCTCCAGGCACTGTAAGGATGACTCTTATTAGTTAATGAGTGATATAAAAAGGGTTCAAGTCCACTGGACAAATAGATCCCCTGGAGGGAAACTTGTGGGGGCAATGATCTTTTGCTGTACCAGCTTTTTTGTTGTATGAGTGGGAATTATTCATGCCATGCAGATGCAATGCCAGACCATCCCCGAGATGAATGCTCCATTTCCTAATTGGATAGAAGGAGATTTTTTTTTCCTGGTAGTTTCCATTTCCTTTGAGAGAATACGTCATTTCCCAGTATTCTATCTGTTATCTCTCAGTCTCTTGTCATTGTCAAGTTCTGTGGCTGGGTGGTTTGCTTTTTCTTCATGGATCCTTTCTTAAATTGTGTTTCAGATGGCAACGGGATCTTCTTTCTTAATAGGTCCTTTTCCGTGTGTCCTGTTTTGCCCTCACTCCATTTTGTTGTCTGATCTGTTTGACACAACACTAGCGCTATAATGTACATTGATGATTTTGGATCGTTAGGTATAATAGCCTTGAATTAGAAAAGAAAAGGAACTGGAAAGATTCTCATCCATTCCCACCCCCCAAAGAATGAACTCTTACCAACGTCCACCTCTCCCAAGGAGAAGAAAGGAAGGGCTTGAATCTTGAGAGGGACATTATGGAGTTGAGTGCTAGGGATTAGAATTTACCATTTATGTTCTGAAGCGTCTTGATTAATCAATCAGGAAGCATTTATTAAGTAATTACTATGTCTGAGGCAAAGTGGTAAGTATATAAATAATACATTTGTTAAATACTAGGTGCCAAGTACCTGTGGTTGGTGCTAGAGATGCAAAGACAGAAAAAGAAACAATCTGTACTCCCAGTAAGTTTATGTTGTTTCAGGGAAAACATTTACATAAATATGTGTGCGTGTATGTGTATACAAGCACACTATACATGTACACGTGTATATATGTGCACAGATATACATATGTGAATATTTACATATATACATACACATGTGTATTTATAGTATGTATGTGTATATGTATATATATGCAAATATATATATATTTTTGTGAGAGAGGTGAGGGCACTGGTGGGTGGGAAAATCAAGAAAGGTTCATATGGTTAGTGTTCCTTGGGTAGAATTTTGAGCATAACTATGGATCATTCCCCTGTAATGCAAGCTCCTTGGGATCGGAGATTGGCTTTTTGTTAAGTTTTAAAAAATATTTCCCTAATGCCTATCACAGATCCTTGCCTGCAGTAATAGAGAGTAATAAACACATGCTGGATTGAAATAGGTTGGATCCCATGATCTAAAAGGTACTCAAACCCAAACTGATGAAACTAGGCAGTCCACTGATAAAGTAAGGGTTGTCCAGAGTGTCCTGGAAAAATATGCTCTTATGAATAAGGTCTGAACATCTACTAGTCTGCAGAAATCCCTGGACAATTCTTTTTCTTCCCAGTCCAGTTTCTGCCCTCTATAAAGGAAGACATTGGGAGGAATTTGGTCCTCTGCCCTCCAGCCCTCCAGTCAGAGGGCAGAGGAAACTAAGGGAGGTGGTGTCAGTCAAGGCTTGAGTTAGGAGAATGATGATGAGATTAGAAATGATCAACTTAACCAAGGAGGAGCACCTTATTATAGAGTTGAAGCAGATGTGAAGTGGTGCCACGGAAAAATCTTTAAATTTTGGATCCAAAGGAACTTAGAATTCAGTCCTAGCTCTAACACTTGTTACTCATGTAACCTTGGGCAAGTCACTTTACATCTATGGGCCTTGGTTTTCTCACCTATAAAGTGAGGGAGTTGGCCTAGCTGGCTTCTAAATTCCTTTCCTGCTCTAAGTGTCTAAATCTATGAGCCTAAGTCCTCCTCCAATGCCTTTTCATGTCATGGGGATGATGGTGAACTCTTGAAGGGCTGCTAGAGAGCAATGACATGGAGGTCCCATGAAAATTGAAAGGCTTCATTTATGGATTTGGAGGCAAAATGTGTACCTATCATTGAAGGACCAGAAGTGCTAAATTTGGAAAGGTTCATCTCCAGGTTTATAGTGGGGTAATAACACTGTCTGGCACAACATTTCATGAATAAGATTCCTTGTTTATTAAGGTGTGGAGGGAGTAGTGATCTGTGCTTGTGGAGTGAGGAGCTGTCATAAAGAAGAGGCTTAGACTTATTGTGGTTGGACCCCAGGGAGCAGAACTAGGAACAATGGATAGAAGTTATAAAGAACCAAATCTAGGCTGGCCATCAGGAAAAGTTCTAAGAATTGGAACTCTCCCAAAATAGGATGGGTTATCCTGGGAGTTAGTGCTTGACGCATTGCAAGCACTCAACAAATTTTCAAATTTTTTCCTTCCTTCCTTCCATAAATGCTTATTCCTTTCTCCCCTTCCCATTAGTTTAATCATCAATTAATTATGAATAATTAATTTATTATTTATCAATTAATTTGATTAATTAACTAATCCACTCATAATGTTTCCTCAAAGGCTAGATAACCACTTGAAGGGTATGTTGTAGAGGATATTCTTCTGCTCTAATGGCAGGCACTGGATTTGGAATCAGGAAGACAAGCATTCAAATCCTGCCTCAAACACTTATTAGCTATAAACCTCTCTGTGCCTCACTTTCCTCATCTCTACAATGAGGAGGTTGGCCTTCATGACCTTCAATGTCTCTTTCAGCTCCAAATCTGTAGTCCTCTGGTCTAATAACTTGGACCCTTCCAGCTCTGTAATTCTGTGATACTGTAAGAACCAGCACAGAAACTATCACGAGTCCTTTCAGAATAGAAGCGTAAGTCTTACACTGGTCTAATTTCAATCAGATTCTGGGCCTAGGAGCCATTTTGGTAGCAGCTGGAGATACTTTCGGTTGCTGGCCCTGTCTGGTACATGGCTGATAAATCACTGGATAAATGATGTGTTTAATATGAGGCACTGGGCATGGCCCACCCACTTCCCATCTCTGGGGCCTGAGTGGGCAGCTGGGATGCTAAAGACTCCACATTGTTCAGTTCCCAGGAGAGCAGTCAAATGGTGAGCCATTTTGGAGTTAAATTGTAGCCCAACTAAAGTGACGATAAGTTTCCTTCTGCTTCATTTTTTTTCAATTCCAGCCCAGTGTTGGGTCTTGGTATAATTAACAACTTGGCCCAGGATTCACCAAATGGGGGAAAGTAGGACAGCTATTCTCAACCTTCATCAAAATACTTCCATCTTCACAAGTTTCCTGCCTTGATGGCAGTCGAATGCAGACACAAGGCCAGAGGAGGAGACAGGTTCCAGACAATTGTGCTCAGCATCTCAGGGCTGGCACTCTACATCTGTTGGGATGAGAGAACCCTGAGATTTTTGGTCAAAAAGAAATCTTCTATGTTATCCAGTAGGTGTTCATCAAACTTAACCAAAAGGATAGGTCTGTGCTAGAGTGATTGATCCAAACATCCATCCATTCATCCATTCATCCATCCATCCATCCATCCATCCATCCATTGACACATTAATGTCCTACTGCATCCTAGGCACTGTGGTAGATGCTGAGAATACACATTAAAAAGGGAAACAGTTTCTGTCCTCAAGAAGCTTATATTAAGCAGGTACTAATAACTCCTTGGGAAGCTCACTGAGGTGTATAAGGTTTTCAGGAAGGACTAGTGCTTCTGGTGTGAGGGCTTGCCAAGATCTTTTTAGATCTGCTTATCCACCTTTGGTGCCCACCTTCACCCAACTCTCACCTGTGACTCCATGAACAGTGACCACACCCTGGTAAATTGTTTTGGCAGAAGGGCTTAACCAGGTTAATGGTAACCAGCAATCCTCAGACCTGTCAGTGAGTTAGGGGAATGTCTACCCCAAGCATGTGAAGACTTTCCCCAGCAGAATGGGTGAATGAGAACAATTTGTTCCAGGGGCCATGAAGGTGACTGAAGCAGGTGCTGTGGAGCACTTAGAGCTTGGCCAGACATAGAAGATGCCAAGGGCATCCACTGCATCCTGAGATATCGCCTGTTGTTCTGCCACTGGACTTTGATGACTCAGAAAGAGAATGAGGCTGATTATTTTGTGCAACTCTGCCTTATTTAAATCCACTTCATGTAAAAGTGAAGACATCACCTGTGATGTCATTAGTCCTCTTCAAAAATGAAGGATGAACAAAAGTTAATATTTCTTCTATAAGAAAGGAAAGAAAGAATAGAATGAAAGGGAAGGGAAAGTAAGAAAGAAAGGAAGGGAAGAAATAGACATTTATTTAGCACCTATTATGCATCAGGCACCATGCTAAGTGTTTTACAAATATCTCATTTGATCCTCACAACAACGCAGGGAGGTAGAAACTATTATCATTCCCATTTTACAGTTGAGTAAACTGAGATAAAGGTTAAATTACTTTTCCAGGGTCACATAACTAGTAAGTGTCTAAGAGTCAGATCTTCCTGACTCGGGGCCCAGTTCTCTATTCCACCTAAGCTGCCTCTGGGCATGGAGTGCTACTTTTTCTTTCGGAGAATGCTTTTGGCACTTGGCTGGTTGGCTTCTGCTGTTTTATAAGAAAGTAGAACATAAAATAAAACAAGATAGCTAGAATTAGAGTCAAGATGGCTTGAATTCAAATTTCACCTCCAATACTACTAGATGTATGACCAGGACAAGTCACTTGACCACTCTGAATCCTAGTTTCTTTATCTGCAAAATGACAATAGTAGTAACTACACTACCTGCTTCAAAGGATTGTTGTGATAAGATAATGTTGGTAAAGTGCTTTGTAAATGTTTAAAAAGCCTTTAAAGTACCATATGAATGTTAGGTTTTATTATTATTACCACTATGATGTATGCCAGTGACTGGTTTCCCAAAGCCAAGATTGCTTCCTTACAAAAGAACAAGTGGGAGGATTTTAGGGAGTCATTCTGAACATAGTATGATTTAGTGGAATGCTTATGGGGTTGGTTGTCAGAAGAATTGAGTGCTAGCTTAATGCATTAGGGACATAGGTGGTGGCTTGTTGTTGTTGTTGTTGTTTTACCTTTGTTGGGGTCTTCTGGTAATGTTCACCAGGGAAGTGAGCCATTGTTTAAGAAAAAATTGTCCCAGGGAGCCTAGGTGGCTCAGTGAATAGAGCAATGGCCCTGGAGTCAGGAGGACCTGAGTTCAAATCCGGCTCAGACACTTAACTGTGTGACCTTGGGCAAGTCACTTAACCCCAATTGCCTTGCTTTCCTCCCTCCAAAAAGTGAAAGAAAAAATTGTCCCATAATAGAATTTTAATTCCTGGACTGGGGCTTAAAATGTAGGAGAGGCAACCTTGTAGCTAATGATGGAGAGCACTGATGGAAGGTAGATAAAAAGATGTTTTCCAGGTTATGGAAGAGGAGAGCTTATCTAATACTTTAATACTTTGAGATATTTACTTGGGACCCAGGAATCAAGCATTCCTTATTTAAAAGCAACAAATCAAATAAAACAAAAACCATACATCTTTATCTACACTGACTCCCCAAGACCGGGGGGAGAAAACCAGTTTGGATAAGACACAGTCTGTGCTGTCATGAAGCTGACGTTCTAGTGGGAAGAGGCTGTAAGACAGCAACATAGCCATTATGCACAGTATTGCATGATAAACAGGCACGCGAGTCACCAAAGATGTGCTATGTGAATTGGAGGGAGAAGGTGATTATAGACAGGTAGAATCCAGATTGGCTTCCACTGACCATTTATCAATTGGGGAATGACTTGCAGTCTCATAGATTTGACTCAATTCCCTGTATATTTTAGAAATGAGGCCTTTATCAGAGACACTGGTTGTAAAAATTCTTTCCCAATTTCCCACTTTCTTCTTAATCTTGGTTACATTGGCTTTGTTTGTACAGAAACTTTTCAGTTTAATGTAATCAAGAGTATCCATTTTGCATTTTATAATGCTCTCCAACTCAAACTACATGCTCTTGTTCTTTTCCGTGTTTGGCTTTGTTTCTTCTTTCCCAGTGTTCACTCCATTGGTTACAACCCTTCTATACAACCAGACTAATGTCCAGTGTGAAAGTATTTGCAGATCCTGTACTTGACTGCACGCCGCCAAGGTGTGGGGCGGGGGGGAGAAGGAGGGGAGAAAATTAGAAACTCAAGGGATTGTGGAACTGAATCTTGTAAACTAAAAGTAAATAAACAAATCAATTAACTTAAAAAAAAAAGAATTGCTTCCAGAAGAGGCATCATTTGACTTGAGCTTTAAAAAATAGGAAGAAATTCAATAGGTAGAAATGGAGAGGCAGGGCCTAAGAAATGATGTGAAAAAAGGCATTGGAGATAGAGGCATGGAAGCCCAGTCCATGACAGGAGGACAGAGAGTTGTCCGGAGTGTGTGGACGGAATGAACATGAAATAAGATTGAGTCTAAGATGGCAGGGACTCTTCAATTCGCTTCAACAAGCATTTATTAATCACCTACTGTTTTCAAGGCACTGTGTTAGGCTCTGAAAATACAGAGACAAGAATAGCACTAGTCTTGGTCCTTTAGGTTTAATGTTATTTTGTAGGCAATAGAAGGCTCCTAATGGTTTTTGTGTGTGTGTGGAGGGAAGACACGACCAGATGCATACAAACAAAAGTTGTTGTTTTTTCTGACGGTGCTAAGGATGACAAATTGTATAGGGTAAAGAGTAGAAGTTGTAAAGCTATTATAGTAGCCCGAGTGGGTGTCATTGAGCCTATTAATGAAAACGACGCTTTGGAAATAAAGAGGAGGGAACAGATGTGAGAGATGTTTTGAATGTGAAATTGATAAAACTTTATTAATGAGAAATGAGGGAATGAATTGGAACTTATCCATCAAGTATTAATCACATGCTCGGTGTCATAAATCAAGACATCCCTTGTTCTCAAGGAGTTTACATTCTAAAAAGAAAAGACAAAACATATAAAGGAATAATAACCAAGGAAGAGTGTAATTATCAGGGATGCCTTAGTTATGGTAAATGGAGTCAAAAGACAATTGATTGACATCTTTTCAAGAGTGATTGAGATTGATTTGATTTGTAATATTGATTTGATTGCTGTTCTCAGAAGCAGTGGTGGAAGGTGTGGTAGGATTAGCATGGAGTGGTATGGGATGAAGGTGTTGGGGTAACAGAAGCAATGAGTGGGTCTGTGTTGGGCAAGTTACAGTGAGCTTTCATCAGTCAGAACCTCAGCAGGGAGTGTTGGGTTGGACAATAGAGGCTGGAGTGTGGCATAAAAACAGGAGAGGTATCAGTCAAAGATAATTCAAGATTATGTACCCTGAAGAGTAGGTGAATGATGACATTAACAGCAACGAGGAATATAAACATGTTTAATGGAATTGTAATAATCATAGGATCGTAGAACTGAGCTGGAAGGGACCTTTGAGACCATTAAGTCCAATCTTCCTGCCCCATTTTATGGATAAGGAAATTGAGGCCCATAGAGAGTAATATGTGACAGAGGTAGGATTTGTACCCCAGTTTCCTGACTCCAAATCTAGGGATTCTTTGTTGTGAATATGTTAAGATTCAGATCTAGAACATACAAGTGGAAATCATAGGATTGTAGATTTAGGATAATACGTCATCTCGTTCACCCATTCATCTGGAAACAGACCCAGAGAAAGTAAGTGACTTGCCTGAGGCTGCACAGATGGTAAGTGCAAAGTAGAAATCTTCTTTTCGAGTCATGAAGACCTCAGCTGAAATTCTGCCTCAGACACTTACTAGCTGCAGGAACCTTAGGCAAATTACCTAATTTCTCTCAGCCTCAGTTTCCCCATCTATAAATCTATTTCTTCTGACTTTAAAACCAATATATTTTTTATGGTACCACCATGCTTTTCTAGATGTCCTGTAGTAGGCAGAGGTGTTGCTCTGGTAGGCAAAAGCAGGACCAGATTAAAGATTTAGATTTGGTAGTTTTTTGCAAAGAAGTGATAGTTGAAGTGGTCAGAGTGGATGAGACTGCTAAGTAAGAGTGTACAGCAAGAGTTGAGAACAGTGCCCAGCATGTTCCTTGGGAACATACATGGTAAAGGAGGAAGAGGATGAGAAGTAAGCAAAGGAGACAAAGACAGCACCTCCAGTGAGATGGAGAACCACAGAAATTGTTGGAGTTCCAAAGTCAAGGGAGCAGGAGAGAATTCTGAAGGAAAGAAGAGTCCACTATCCCCAAAGCTACAAAAAGATCAAGGAAGGTGAAGGCTGAAGAAAGGCTATTAGATTTGGCAGTAGAGTGACCTTAGGGAGAGGAGTTAAAGTAGAGTGGCTGGGGATAAAAGGAAGATTATAAAGATTTGAAGAGAAAGTGAGAAGTGAGGAAGTAGAGACATTGAGGGAAGACAATTTTTCTTTTTTTAAAAAATATTTTATTTCACTAAATGTTTCCCAATTACATGTAAAAATTTTAATAAACATTTCTTTTAAAATTTGTGTTCCAAATTCTCTTACTTCCTCCCTTCCCCCCCTCTTCAAGAAGGCAAGCCAATTAATAACGATTATACATGTGAAGTGATGCAAAACAGATTTCCACATTAGGCGTGGTGTAAAAGAAAACAAAATAAAACAATAAAAATAAAGGCAGTAAAAAAAGTAGGCTTCTGTCTGCATTTAAAGTTCATCATTTCTCTCCTTGGAGGAGGAAAGCATTTTTCATCATTCTTTGCAGTTGTCTTGGGTTATTGTCTTGGTCAGAGTAGCTCAGTCTTTCACACTTAATCATCTCTATAATATTACTGTTACTATGTACAATTTTCTTCTGGTTCTTCATTTTGCATCAATTCTTATCAGTTTTCTCAGGTTTTTCTCAAACCATCCTGTTCATCATTCCTTATAGCACAATAGTACTTCATCACAATTATATACCATATTTTGTTCAGCCTTTCCCCAATTCATAGGCATCCCTCGATGTCCAATTCTTTGCCAGCAGAAAAAGAACCACTATAAATATTTTTGTACCAATGGGTCCCTTTCCCTTTTATTCAATCTCTTTGGAATACAGACCTAGTAGTGATATTGCTGGGTCAAAGAGATTTTGCAACAGTTCCAAATTGTTCTCCAGAATGGTTGGACTAAAGCACCAACAATGCTTTAGTATTCCAATTTTTCCACATTCCTTTCACCATTTGTCATTTTCCTTTTCTGTCATATCAGTCAATCTGGTAGATGTGATATGGCATCTCAGAGTTGTTTTAATTTGCACTTCTCTAATTAGTAGAGATGTAAAGAATTTTTTTAATGAGACTATGGATAGCTTTGATTTCTTCTGCTAAAAACTGCCTATTCATAGCCTTTGACTATTTATCAACTGGGTAATAACTCTAATTTTTATAAATTTGGCTCAGTTCCCTGTATTTGAGAAATGAGACCTTTATCAGAGAAACTTGCTGTAACCTCCCCCAGTTTTCTGTTTTCTTTCTAATTTTGACTATATTCATTTTATTTATGCAAAAGATTTTTAATTTCATGTAATCAAAATTATCCATTTTATATCTTATGATGCTCTCTCTTGCTTTATCATAAACTGGGAAGAGCATTTTTCAAGAAATTTAGCAGTGAATAAAGGAGAGGAGAGAGATGGGATATTAGCGGAATGGATTAGTAAGGTCAAAAGACCGCAATTTTTTTGGACAGGGGAGGCCTGGGCATGTTTAAAAGTAGATGGGAGGGAACCGATGGTGAAAGAGAAAGAATAAACATATGCAAGAGAGAGAGAGAGACAGAGAAAGAGAGAGAGAGAAAGACAGAGACAGAGAGATAGACAGAGAGAGAAAGAGACAGAGAGAGATGGATGGATGGATAGATAGATAGAGTGGATGGATGGATGGATAGATAGATACATAGATGATAGATAGATAGATAGATAGATAAATGGATGGATGGATAGATAATGATTGATGGAGCAAGGCCCTTGAAGCAGCAGGAAGGAGTGGGAATGAAGCCTTAATTTGAAATAAGGATAACTATTCTTTTGTGATAGACAATACTATAATAATAACTCATGTTTATATAACAATTTAAGCTTCACAAAGCATTATATATATGTGTGTGTATATATAGATATATACAATATATGCATCATATGTGTGTGTGTGTTCTCACAACAACCTAAGGAGGTAGGTAATATTATTCTTCTCATTTTATAGATGGGGAAACTGAGGCAGAGAGAGGTTAAATGACTTGCAGAGGTCCTGCAGCTAGTGTCTGGGGCAGGATTTGAACTCGAGTCTTCCTGACTCCAAGCCCCATGTACCCTTGTTCTATCTAGCTCATCTGAAGAAAATCTGAGTGAAGTAACTTTGCGGTAAGAGGATCCTGGCATCAGAAACTAGCATATATGAATCATGACTTAGACACTTCCTAGAGGTATAATTTTGAGCTTCATTTTCCTCATCTATAAAATGCAGCTATAGTAACAGGACTGTTTCACAGGGTTGTGAAGATGATGTGATTTAGTGCATGTAAAACTCTTTGCAAAGCTTAAAATGCTGTATAAATGCCAGCCATGCTGTGATTTCCCAGTTTAAAAACCTGTCTCTGGCCATTACTTCCCCAGATGTGTTGGTTTTACCTATTAGAATCTGTGCTTCTTGAAGGGAAGATGTGTTAAATTTTTTTCCTTTGTATTCTTAATGCTTATCACAGTGCCTGGCACATAGTGAGCACTTAATAAATTACTTTTTTGCATGAATTCAGTGAAGGAGGTGGTTTGAGGGAATCTATTTTAGATTGATTCAATCACTTTAATGAAATAGGAAGCTAAATCATCTGTGTTGATGGTGTTGTCCATTCTGTGGACAACAGAAGATAACAGAAATGGTTTAGAATAGTTTACATAAGGAATAAAGTAAGTGCGTCCCTAAAGAAAAAGTAGGATTGCTGAACAGTGGTGAGTACCCAATGGAGATTGCATACCATGGTTTTTCACTGGTTGGAAAAAGCTTAGTTTCATTACTACTTCTGGTGATGAATATCTTAGAGCAGGAGCCAAGAAATAAAGAATGAGGAGTCCCATGGTTGAGACAGTGGGAATTCAAGAGCAAGGAATTCTAAGGTAGAGGCTAGTGAAACATTTACAGAAGAAATCATAGATTCGAGCATGATTCTGCCTCAGTAAACATTGCAGATGTTCAAGTGGAATCTGAATGCCATTCATCAGATATGCTCAGGATTGCTGTTCAGGAATAGATTGGATTCAAGAGTGTGCTGGAACCAGCTCACATATAAGACAATTGTTATATTTTTAGTGTGAGCATTTGCACCCTGGAAATGAGCAGATGCTACAAATCAGGGCTTGATTTATTGTCTCATTGATTGTCTGGATTTAAGAATGTTAAAAATGCAGATTAAACTTTAAAATCCGTCATTCATACTTTCTTTTCTGGAGAGACATTTGTTAATCATTTACCAGTATTCCCTTCATTGGATCAGATGCCATCTGAGGTCCCTTCCAACTCTGACATTCTATATCTCTGATGTTGATTTAGGGATCCAGATTTATTTCTTACCAATCTAGACCTTTCAGTGATGCTCTGTAGTTAGAAGTGGGGCAGGTCTCCCCACAAGTCTGTCCATGTGTGTAAGATCTGTCTGTCCATTTAATCTGGTATTTCTGCCATAAGAATCAAAAGACATTTGTTGAGTTGAATTGTCTATCCTTGAACAGCCCTGGTGGGAGCCACTTTGAGGAACAGAATCATAGAATCTCAGGACTGGAAGGTATCTGGAGCCTTCTAGCTCTAAATCCATGAAACCATAAGTAATTGCTAGCTGTTTGACCTTGGACAAATCATTTTACCTCTCTTGGTTTCAGTTTTGTAATACAGAAAAGCAAGTAGTTGTATCAAACGTCTTCCAAGATCATATTCAGTTCTAAATTTTTAAATCTGAATACTTTGTAGCTGTGTGAACTTGGACAACCCTCTTTATGTTTCTGAGTCTCATTGTCCTCATCTGTAAAATGGGGGAGCTTGATGACAAATGGCTTCTGAAGTGCTTTCTAGCATGGCATCTCTGAACCCAAGCCTAGCCCAAGAATTCTTAAAATGTGAACCTGGAATCCTTGGAGCCCCTGAGACACTTTCAAAACATCTGCAAACTATTTCATAATATTAAGGTGTTTCAGTTTCTAACACAATAAAGAACAATAGATACAACCCACAAAACAAAAGCTCTTTGGGGTCCTCAATACTTTTTAAAGTGTGAAGGAATCTAAGAACAAAAACCTATATTTTGGGCTGCAATCTCTCCACCATCCTTAACAAACATTCATGATCCAGCATCTACTTTAAGACCTTCAGGATAAGGGCAGCTAAGTGGTTCAGTGGATGGAACCCTGGCTCTGGAGTCCCAAAAACAAGTCACTTCATTCTGATTGCCTTGGTGGGGGGGGGGGGGGGGGGAAGAACCTTTATAATGGACTTCCTCTTAAAAGGCAGCCCCTTTTGGGTGCCTCTAATTGTTAGGAAATTCTTCCTAACATGGAGTCCAAAGCTGCTTCTCTGTAACTTCCAGTTCTGCTCCCACTTTGGCCATCTGGGGCCAAGCAGAATGACTTTAGTATTGTGCTTCCAGATAGCTAGGTAACATAGTGGATAGAGAGTTCGATTTGCAACCATAAAGATCTGGGTTCGAATCCTGCTTCAGACATTTAGTAGCTGAAGGATCCTGGGTGAATCTTCTAACATCTCTCAGTTGCAGCTTACTTATCTGTAAAAAAAAAAAGGGGTTAATAATAACACCTAGCAGGTGTGAACTGATTTAAAATCAAACAAACAAGCAAATTAATGTTAACAAAAAGGTTTTTACATGAAATTGAGGGAAAATAAAATATTAGATGTATGTTTAAAATTTAAAAAAATAACATATAGTTATGATAAGGATCAGATGAGATACCATGTGTATGCTGAAAAGTATGATATAAATGTTAGTCATTCTTATCCCAGAATCTTTCAGATTCTCGGGAACAGCTATCAAACCTCTTGTAAGTATTTTTATAAAAATGGGCTCCCTTTTTACCCTGCCACCTTATCATTCCTGGTTTCTTTCAAGACTCATCAGTATCTACATGAGGCCTTTCCTGACCTCACCAACGGCTAATGCCTCCCCTATAAGCTGTGTTCCATTCATTCTGTGTGTGTGTGTGTGTACACATTTATGTACGTACATATATACGTGTCTAGGTTTGTATATATGTGATATATTTTATATATGGTATATAAATATATAGTAGCTAAATATGCTGATATAGGTATAGATTAGCTATATATACAGATATAATTATTGCCCCTACCACTTAGAATGGAAACTCCTTGAGGGCAAGACAAACATCAACTGCTACTCATGGAGAAAAAGACAAGCTGGCTTAGCTGAAGTTAGAAGCGGGGCAGATCTCTCCACAAGCCTGTCCATGTGTGTAAGATCTGCCTGTCCATTTAATCTGTTGTTTCTGCCATAATTTCCCATTTTACCCTTGGGAAGAGATAGGATTCTTTACCTCAGCTGCCTACTAGAAAAAGCCCAGGATCCTGAGCCCCAAAACCCTGGAAATAGAACCCTTCGCCCAAAACACACTATTGCCTCTGCTTGGCCTTTAGAGCCTCAACAAGCAGAGCAACCCTAATGGATGAGGAGCCTACCACTCCCCACTAGCACCACCCAAAACTGCAGACCAACTGTCATTGATGGGAAAGACAAGATAAACCAGCTAAAACAGCAAGGGAGAGACAGGGCTCAGCATATACCAGGCAAGTCAAAGTACCTGGACCATCCCTTGCCCTCAGATCCTGCAGGGGAAAGCTTAAGATCCTGAACCCAGAGCCTTAAGTGATGCTGAAGACACTGGCCCTGGAGTTATCTTTACGGCAAGTCACCCTTGTGGAGAGAGGGCCTACTGTCCTTTGTACCATATGCACTACCCCCTGACCAACACTCATAGGCAGGTATACCCAAGAGCTTTTCAAACAGTGGCACTCTGTTCACCAAAAGACCCCAGCCTAGCCTCTTCTTCTCATGAAACAACCCCTGTGAAGATGCCACCTGGTAAATGCTTCTGGGGGCACCACAGCCCCTGCTTCCTCAGTAGCCACAGCTGTTGATGATGTGGAAAACAGCGTCCTTTCCACCAAAGTCCTGGGCACCGTCAAATGGTTCAGCCTCAGGAGCCATTATGGTTTTATTAATTGAAATGACATTAGAGAAGCTGCATAGCCATCTCCTCTGCCCCTCTCCCCTGAGTATCATGGGGCCTTTTCATCTGACTCACAGTTAAAATCTCCTACTCGGCTTATCTCCCCCTTTAGGGGGTGAATGACAAGAGCTGAGATTGTCGGGACTATTTTCTTTAGATAGTGTTTAAACGACACTTGTTATTTAGTTGTTTTCAGTCATGTCCAACTTTCTCTGACCCCATTTGGGATTTTCTTGGCGAAGATACTGGAGTGGTTTGCCATTCCCTTCTCCAGTTCATTTTACAGATGAGGAAACTGAGGCAAACAGGGTTAAGTGACTTACCCAGGGTCACACAGCTAATGTCTGTGGCAGGATTTGAACTCAGGTCTTTCTGGCTCCAGGACTGACACTGTATTCAGTATGCCACTTTGCTGCCCCACCCATATGATAAAGTGCTTAACAGATATTTTTCCATCCACCCATTCATTCATTTTCTCAGTACATAGCACAGTGCTTGGAACAGGGAAGGCATTTGATAAATGATGATTGATTGATTTCTTCTCCTGGCTAAACATCCCATTTCTTTCAAAGAACATTCACAAGATATGGTCTCCAGTTCCCTCCCTGCCTAGCGTGGTCACCTTCGAACAACCATTCTGCCTAAATACACCCTTAACTCTTCTTAAGGGCCAGGACGAAGTCAACAGCTTCGTTAGAAACACTGCCTGAATTTCCCCCCAGCGGAGAGGCACGTGAGTGATACTTGGCTGGTAGATGTAGACGTCACAGGGGCCCTGTGTTTAGCTTCAAGCTTCATTGAAATCACAGAGGGGGACCTCTTGTTTCAAACTCTCTTCCTGTCAATAGCTCTGACCTCATAATTTCAGCTCAGTTCTGGGAAGCTAGAAAGGCCATCTCTTCCTATTTGTTGGTCTGCATTGAGAGCATTAGTATCCATTTCATCAAGTAAAGGGCTATTTTAGGAAAACACGATTGCCTTTTGATAACCATTCCCTATCTCGCTGGGCCTGGTCAGGGTTGCTAGGGTACTACTCAGCCTGTGGCTTTTTTTAATGTCAAGCTGAGTCATAAAGTGTAGTGGGTTTGTTTTATTGTCAGCCCGATTTCACCGGTCATGCCTAGGAGTGGCCATCTGTCTTCTTCTCTCCTGTTTGTCTTTGGGATGGCTGGCCTGCTCTGTGCCTGAAGACGGGAGGGAAGGAGGAGGAGGAGCGGAAGAAACAGATGCTCTGCCTTCTCTTGCTATCAATCATTCTAGGTTCCCAGATGTAATTCTATCCTGCCACTTGGAAAAGAAACCACCTCCTTGCGAAATTTCCCTAGGGCGTCATTGCCTGGGGGTCCAAGAAACCCAAGCAGAGCCTGGTGGGGATACAGAGAGATGCCTGAGAATCTTCGATTGGGAATGCTTCCTTTTCAATTCTACAAACCCAGTGGCTCTATTATTATTATTACTATTTTCAGGACAAGATTTGGGATTTCATTGGTACCTGGAACATCCAAGGAGAAAACTTCTCCATCAGTGCAGATTAATATATGAGTTACCATCTGTAGGTTTCTGGCAGGGGTTCTTAACCTTATTTGAGTCCTGAACCCTTATGGCAATCTGATGAAATTTTAAAGTAATTTTAAATAATTTTAAGTAATTTTAAAATTTTAAATAATTAAAGGAATTGCTAAATTTCAATTAAAGCAAAAAAGAAAAGTGTATTTTTTCCCATCCAAGTTTCTAGATCCCCTGAAATCTATCCACAGATTGCCACCCCACCCAGGTTAAAAACTTCTACTTGTAAAGATTTTTCCAGTGGCTTAGGTGGCAACATTGAGAGATTAAAGGACATAGTCAGTATTTTGTCCCAAAAGTTTTAGTGCCATGAAACAGCACTAAGACTTTTGGGATACCTTGTATATCAGAAGCAGGATTTGAACCCAGGCCTCCCTAGTTCTGAGAATTGATTCCCTACCCTCCACAATACCAGTTTGCCTGTGTATTTTGTTCTGTGATAAAGCTGGGAAGGAACTCAGAATAAATACTGACCTGAGAGTCAGAATACCTGGGTTGGGACTCACTGTGTGACCTTGAACAAGTCATGTTCCTTCTCATGGATCTGGGGCTGGAAGGAACCTCAGACTTCATCTAATCTAACCTCTTCCTTTTACAGATGAAGAAACAAAAGCCTAACAAGGTTCAATGAGTTGCCCAAGGTCACCCAAATAGCGTCAGAACTGGGATTTGTTACATATTCTGTAACTCTAGAGGCAAAATTCTTTCCATAGTACCAAGAAGCCTTCTTATCTTTAAAATGAATGGTGTTGGAATGTATCCATCTCTAAGGACCTTCCTGCCATTCCTTCCCCTCGGGCAAACTGGAGTCAAAGGTCAGACTCATGGATATGAGTCTCATACCCATGAGTGAATCCGGATACTTGTTTTAGAAGAGGATCTCCTCCCATTTATTTATTTGATAGGCATTTATTAAGTGGTTACCATGTGCCTGGAACTGTTCTAGGTGCTGGGAATACGAAGACAATTTTTTTTGAAAACCCCAACCCGAATGCAACACCCCAGTGCCATTTGCATCTGGTCCAGGGACACAGTTCATTGACCTTGTTCAGGCATGAGAATAGCTGTGTCTCAGCTGAGCTTCCATCCAGATGGTTGTTCAAGCCTCACCCCCACCTAATAGATTGCATTTCAGAAGTGGTTCCTAATTGCTATTCCCTGCCAGCCCCACAGTAGCAGTATAAGAAATGAATTGTGCTCTCGGCTTCTATACAATCTCTAGTCAATAGCAGGTTTTCATACACTCTCGATCTGGGGAGAGGGGTGGTAAGACATGGTAAATGTTTTCTCTGAACTGCCTTTTTCATTTGCTTTATTCTTAAGAGGGATGAATATGACATATTAGACCTGTTCCCAGGCATGGAATGAGGATTGGTTGGGGATGGGGATGTTATGATGCTGGACAGAAAACTGACTCTACTGGAGCAAGTCAAGTTCAACCCTCTCTCCCTGGCTGTGAAGAAAGGTTCTCTATACCCTGGTACCAGTCATTTTCCAGGCTTATCTTAATACAGTGTTGTGTTTCAGTTGTTTTTTCAGTCATGTCCAACTCATTGTGACCCCAATTGGGGTTTCTTACTGGAGTGGTTTGCCATTTCCTTCTCCAGCTCATTTTACAGATGAGAAAACTGAGGCAAACAGGGTGAAATGGCTTGCCCAGGGTCATTCAGCTAGTAGGTGTCTGAGGCCAGATTTGAACTCAGAAAGATGAGTCTTCCTGACTCCAGGCCTAGCACTCTGTGCACTGTGCCACCGAGCTACCTGTATATAGTATGGCTCCGTATTAATCTAGCCAAATTTGACATGACAACTCTCTATCCCTCCATGCAACTATGTCCTGACCTCCTCCCCACCTGCTTTGCCATATTCTTTTATTTGTGTTTTCTTTTCTATCTGAAGTGACCTCTCTCTCTCCCTTTCTGTCCTTTAAGGCTCAACCCAAACACCACTATCTCCATAGCTCTGCCTTCTTCTCCAGTTTCCTGTTGGCCATGGCCTTCCCTCTCAGACCTCACATTAGATCTTGAATGCACTTAGGGTTAGGGTTAGAGGCTGGTAATGTAGCTACCTGTACTTGTGTCTTCTTCCCCTACTACTCTGTGAGCATATAGGTGGCACAGTGGATAGAAGTCTGGACCTACAGTCAGGATAAAAGACCTGAGTTCAAATCCAACCTCAGACATTCACTAACTGTGTGACCCTGAGCAAATTACTTTACTTCAGTTTGCTTCAGTTTTCTTCAAGTGTAAAATGGATGTTATGATAATAATACCCATTGTTGTGAGGATCAAATGAGATAGTATCTATAAAGTACTTAGCAGGATGCTGAGTACACAGGAGGTGTTTAATTAATGCTTATTTCCTTTCTTCCTGTGAGCACCACGAACATAGGGACTGTCATATCTAAACTTGATATCTTCCTTAGGACCTAGCAAAACAAGCATTTGGTGCTTTTTAGAATCTCCAGCTTCTTTCTTTCCCTACCTCCCAATACCCCCTACCCCCACCTCTGACACATACTGGTTACCTGGCAGGTCACATAACCTCTTTCTCCCCTAGGCAGCTCTTTATGACACCCCAGTTGTTAAGCTGTGGAGCTAAGGTTGTAAAGTAGATTGGAGTCAGACTTGAAGAAGGTGGGGAATCGACCTTGAATACCAGGGTTTGGGCCTTATCCCATAAGCAGCGGGGAGCCATGGATAACTTTTGAGGAGAGGACAAGTTCCTAATGAGGATCTCCCCTTTCTGATATGATTTTGCATTTCTTTTGTATGTATTTTTTATTTCCTGATGTGTATAGACATTGTTTTCCTCTCTGTAGAATATAAGCTCCTTGGGGGCAGGGGCAGTTTTTGTTTGGGTATCCCCAGTGTCTGGCGCATAGGTAACTCATACCTCTTTGTTGAGTGAATACATGCATTCATTCATCATTGAACTATATTGTGTGTTAGCTAGGTAAGGCCTCAGATCTTATATGCAGACATGCTCCAAACCAGCTTCCCCTAAACTCTCCCACATCCACATACATCACAGTTCCTTTGCTCCCTGAGATCCTTCCTCAGTGGGACTTCCTTTTGAATTGAGAGACTCCACTTGTCCTATATTAGTCAATCAACCAGCGTTTTTTAAAATTGAGATCTATGGTGTACCACGCACGCACTGTGGTATGTGCTGTGGATTATACCAAGGTCAAGACAGTCAGTTCTTTGTCCAAATGTTCTTGTATCTTTTCCATGCATGTATCTGGAGCTCCCAGAAGGCAAGAGGGATACATCCTGGTTCTTTCAGTCTCTTGTACACAGTGCTTTGAGCACAGAGGATATTCAGGTCCAGGTGCTGATTGGTTGACAGAGGCAAAAACCTTCCTCCAGATCTCATTTGGGAGGGAGGGGGAATGACTTCTCTCCTTCAAAAAGGCTCCAACCCCACTTTAACATGTATTTTAGGTCATCACAGACTGCAGCTACAAGACCTTCCTATAAATATTTAAATGGCAACTCAGCTTTCAAACCAATGCAATCAGTGGCAAAGATCAAGCTTTTTGACCTTTTGTTAATTTGCTCAGTGAAATATGATTTTCCTTGTCTCCTTTTTTAGTATTTTTTTTTGTAATTGAAGTAGCCGCATGGTATCCAATACTCCTTTGCTTTTCTAAACTATATCTTTGTCCCTACATTTGATTAAAGCAGTATAGATACAGAGAATGTCAGAGATTAAGGCCAATTTAGAGATAATTTATTCTAACCCCTTTATTTTGCAATGAGGAAACTGAAGCCAGAGAAGGAGAAAGGACTTGATTAAGGTTAGCATTGAAACACAGAACTGTAGGTACACAGATGATCATATTATAAAGAGAGTATGTATTGTATCACACAAGACAAGAGTCACACAGGATGAGAGATTTTGGAGAGATTGTAATGCATTAGTGCAATTAGTATACAGAATGATTACATCCCATACCCCCAGGGGACTAGAGCTCATCAAGGAGAGGGATTGCATAGCTTTTTAATCTTTGTATCTACTACAACTAGACCAATGGGATGCAAATAGAAGGCACTTATTAAATTCTTATTGAATTGAATTGAGGAGATTTAATGTATAATCGGCCTAGAAAGGCTGGCAGGAGCCACCCATGCTGTGACTTTAAACAGAACGGTTTATTTTTTGTCCTAGAAGCATTAGGGAGCCACTGAAGTTTCTTAAGAAGAGGAGTGACAAGGTCAGACTTGTGCTTTGGGAATGTCAATTTGGCAACTGAGTGGAGGATGGATTATGGAGTAGAGGCTGGTTTTTGGACAGCGTGGTATTTGTATCCTTGCTGCTAAGCATAGTGCTTAGAACACAGTAGGTGTTTAATAAATGTTTATGACTTATTGAATGGATAGAGGGTCTGTTTCAGAATGAGGATGAACATGCTTTAAATCCCATCTCTGACACATACTGGTTACCTGGCAGGTCACATAACTTCTTTCTCCCCCAGGCAGCTCTTTAAGTCTATAATAGACTGTGCAGTAGAAACCAGTAGAAACTGGTAGCAAGAATTTTTCTCATCAGAAGTTCTTTATGCCAACAAAATCACAGATCTGAGAAGACACCCCTCTCTCCTTACACACTTATGTGGGGAGCACCAATGAGGACAATGACTTTTCAAGAGATAAAAAGTGAGATTTTTGTTCCAAAGAGCTGGTAAAGTGATTCAGTATGTGCCCATAGATATCCTATAAATATTTGTTAAGATGAAATGAAAAGTTAAATGCTTCAGAAAGAAGTCTTAAAATTCATCATGAGAATTCAGAGAATACCATTGTGTATTCACTTGCTCCTGGATTGTAGCCCTGGTTTAGAAATTTTATGTAATTCAACAAGGATTTATGAAGCATTTGTAATGTACAAGGTGCTGTGCTGGGCCTTGACAAAGCAAAGACAAAATTAAATGTCCATTCCCTTAAGGAGCTTACATTCTATTTGAGGAAGTAACATATACATAAACAAACATATATACACAATACACATATACACACATGCATACACATGTTATACACACATGCAAATACACATGCATTTATGATACACATGCATTTATGCATACATGCACACATACATGCACATATATATAGTAATCACCAGCCTCACTTTCTTCTCCAGAGCCATCTGGGTCCAGTGGTAAGATATAGATCAGGACAACTGGAGATTGCCCAGAATGTTTTTTTTTTTAAAACTAGGTAAAGAGGCCATTCTTTGCCTCATTTCTCATTTAGCCTTAATCATTGAATGGGTACTGACTCAGTTGAACTGAGACCTGTTAAAAACCTTAGTTTAGGGGCAGCTAGGTGGCACAGTGAATAGAGCACTGGCCCTGGAGTCAGAAGGACCTGAGTTCAAATCCGACGGTAGACACTTAACACTAGCTGTGTGACCTTGGGTAAGTCACTTAACCCCAATTGCCCTGCCTTCCCCTCTCCAAAAAAGAAAAAAAACAAAACAAAAAAACCTTAGCTTAAAAAGGTTAAGATCTCTACTGCATCCTGGGGATCCATATCCTGCCACTGGCCTCAGATGGCTCTGGAAGAGAAAGCCCTCCCTCATTTAAATCCAACTTACTTGCATATCATGGCATCATCTTCCTGATATCATAGTCCTTTTCAAGAACAAAGGACAAACAACAACTATACACACATATCCACATAATTACATGTGTATGTATACATATGCACATGCAAAAATATACATATATGCACACCTATATGTATATATATGCCTAAGTCAACACAGCATAATTTTAAGGAGCAGTAACAACTTTAGGGATTAAGAAAGGCCTTATATTGGGGCACCTGAGCTCAGACTTGGAGTTAGGGGTTCCAAGGATTGAAGGGAGAGCATTCCAAGAGTGGGAGAAAGTTGATGCAAAGGTGTGGATGTGAGAGAAGTGAGGTCACATATAGAGAGCAATAGGCAGTCAAGAGAGGATGAGAAGCATGTTGGGCAGCATACAGAATTATCAAAGATAGGAAAGAGATCTTAGAATTAACTTCTCACAAGAGTTGGCTTTGATTTCATGGATATAGAAGTAAATGGTAACTTGAAAATCTGCAATTGCCTGAAATATAGGATGTATAATATTAAGGAAGTCTGTGACAATTTATTGTCAAATAATAGGGATTGCTGCTTGGCTTCAAATGACAATGGCACCTTTCTGATGTCCAGAGATGGGGGGAATGCTAAGGTTTCATTCTAAAATATTAAACAGATATTTATTGAAAACTCAGTTTAAATGAAAAAATGATTATTACAGGAAAAGGTAACATTTTCTTTGGGAATCTTTTATTCATGAAAATTGGGTCATTTTTTCAGGGATTGGGAAAAGATCAAGGAAATGCCCTATGGTGAAATGAGACCAAAGAATAAGGGAACAAAGCCAATCATTGGATTGAGCATTAGATAGCTAATATCAGCCTTGCTTTGCCTTTCAATCAATAAAAAAATCATTTCAATATGATTTGAAAGGTTTCGACTGGTCAGGCTGGGTGGCTCATTGGATGGAGTACTGGGCCTAAAGTCAGGAAAACTGAGTTTAAACCTGACCTCAGAACTTACTAGCTGTGTGATGCAGGGCAAGTAACTTCTCTGTGCCTCAGTTCCCTTATCTGTCAAATGGAGGTAATAAGGGTTGTTGTGAGGATAAGATGAGACAATATTTATAAAGTCCTTTGCAAACCTTAAAGCAGTGGTTCTCAACCTTCCTAATGTTAGGACCCTTTAATACTTGTATGTGGGCATATCTGCATGTGGGCAGACCTGACTGGAGATGGATAGAGGACGGAAATATGTGTTTTCTGATGATTTTAGGCGACCCCTGTGAAAGGGTCATTCAACCCCCAAAGGGGTTGCGACCCACAGATTGAGAACCACTGCCTTAAAGCAATATATGAATCCTAGCTATTATTGTAAAAGTTCATAGAATTTCGGAGTTGGAAGTAATTTCAGAAGTCATCTAGTTCAACCCATACCTTAAAAAGAATTCTTCCTACAGTATATACATCATGTGGCCATGGAGTATAGGCTTCTGAAGACCGCTAATGATGGGAAACTAACCTCACTGCCTCTTTATGTTCCCCATAATATTTTAGGATGATTCTAATTCTTAAAAAAAGTGTTCTGCCCTCTGTTTAAATATGCGACTTCTACACATTGCTTAGTTTTACCCTTTGGAGGCAAATAAAATCAGTTTAACTCTTCTTTCATGAGCTAACCCTTCAAAAACTTGAAGAGAAAAAAAATCACCTTCACCCTTCCCATCCACCTCCCATCCCCACCCCCAGCATAAGTGTCTTCAGTTTCTTTATTCAATCTGTGCATGGCATAGACACAAAAATCTTTCAGTATTCTGGTTGCCTTCTTCTTAATGTTCTACATCTTATCAAACTTTAATATCCAGAATTGAACATGATACAGAGGTGTGCTCTGACCAGAACATGGTTATTACCTCTTTTTTCATAAAAGGCAGGACTCTTTTAAAAAATTAAATTAATTTTATTTTTAAAATATGAAATAAAAACAATCCTTTCCATAACATAGTAATTAAAAAAGATGATTGCACATGAAATTGCAAATCTGTTACATACAACTTGCTATTCTATTTGTATATATAATAAAGTTGGCATGTAAATTCCTTTTCCCCCTTTTTTAGTGTGGTGCAAGATTAGTTTCTTTAATTGTCATGTAATACCATTGGCTCATATTGAGCTCCAAGTCCTTCAAATGATTTCCAAACTGACTTATGTCTAATCATGACTTCCGCATCTTGTACTTGCAAAGTCAGTTTTTTAAACCCAAAAATATGATGTTGTTTTTAATCCCTTTTAAATTTCATTTATTAGTTTCGGTGATTGTGATTCCATTAGACCATATCTGTTACTTATTATCTGTGTGATCTTGAATAGATTATTTTATCTCTCTAGACCTCAGTGTCCTTGACTGTAAAAATGGGAAGTAGTTTACAAAGATGTCCCTTCTGATATCCCTTTTTGTTCTAAACCCTATTAAGCAAACTTTACTTGAATCTCCTTTGTGCATTGATTATGATTTATTTTATAATTATTTCTGTCTTTTATATGACCAAAGTGCTGGATTTTTTTTTAAAAATCAAAGCATCTCAACCTAAAAATGTAGCCACGTTTATTCTTCCTTTTTTTTGTGTGGCTTATGTCCAGAAGCTGAAAGGAGATAACTGGGACACCTCTGTTAATCCCATTCCTCATGCCAGGGAAATTAGGTTTTTAGAACCTAAATTTGAGTTGGTTGACTTCCAAGCAGTGCCAGCCATTTAAGAACATAGGGACAGAAAAGATACCCAGAAGGGCCTTTTGGAGCATAGCTTTGTCTGCTCTTCACTATCAGAGATAATGGCCTATCAGAACACTTGATACCCAGTCCTTCCACCATGTTATTCCCATAGTCCTCTGGTAATAAAAAAAGTCTAGATTTATGGCATACACAGAATATCCAGCCAAATTTACTGTGTGATTAAAGGAAAATTGAGAAGATCCTTTCACCTTCATCTTTCCCTTCCCATAAATCTCTAGTTCAATAATGCCAAAGTTAGAGAGGTACCTCAGGAAAAACAACTATAAGTTCTTTGAGGACAAGGGCTATCTTTTGCTTCTTGTGTATCCTCAGTGCTTAGCACAGTGCTCGGTACATATCAGGCACTTAATAATTGTTTATTAGTTGATTGACTCACAAAGCTGTTATTAATCCCTGTCACTTTATTGTTTTAGCACCATGGTCAGCAGTTATATCAAAGTTAAGGGTGATGGATGGTTCAGCACTGAGGTGGTGGATAGCGTCAAGCCTTGCAGCTTCCTTCAGGATATATTTATTACTCAGGCTATTTTAAAAGGAAAGATTTGTACTGGGGCTCTGTAGTTATAATTAGACCAGTCTGTGTTTATGCATTGTCAATCACATAGTAAAAATAAGATCCAGGTGAGTCTCTGGGGCAGAGGAAGAGCCCTACTATACAGTATTATCTACCTTTCCCTGCTAATTTTGTGTCTCTATTGCACTAATCTATCATCCTGTGATTTATAATCTTAGTATCTATGACCCCAGGGGATGCTAGCCAAAGGAAAATATATATATATCTGTGTGTCTCTTTCTCTGGTGCCTAGTGTCTTTGTAGCAGAGCTTTGTACCATCTCTATATGGCAAAGGGATAGTGTCTCTGTAAAGGCTTAGTCTAAAGTGTTCTGAGAGGCCAGACATAACAACTAATATATTTTAGTGTAAATTAACTTACCTAATCTTTTCCAGTGTGACATCTGGATAATTCACATTAGGGTCTAGAAGGAGATGGGTGAATATTCATATCCAGTGAACAACTACTATCTGGAATTCTGGTCAGGTTTGGCTAGCAGAGAAAGGGAAATGAAGGGAGAGGGATGTGGTCTATTGTACCCCTTAAAGGGGACATAAAGAGAGAAGGTTTCAAAGACATATTTCATTTAATTCACAAGTTTTCTGAGTGTCTGGGAAATGATTCTTTTGTATGATATAATAACAGTCTTTTTAAAAAATATATTTTATTGTTCTTTATCTTAGCTGACTAATCTGAAATTCACTCTGAGTTAAAAGAAGAATTAGTTTCTTGATGATACTAGTTATTGGAGTCATCATCTCTTTTTCTCTCTTCCCTCTTCCCTCAACTGAGTTGGCAATCAGATTATCTCCTAAAGCTCAAATATTGGAATAGCCCCTGTCACTTTCATCCTCTCTATTTTGATTCTCCTGATGTTTCTATTTTTAAATACTAAGCTATGCATCTCATTTGCTTACTGCTAAAGTGAGTTCCCCAAGCTGGGGGCTCATAAAGGCAGCATCTCTTTTTAACCTTCTTGAAAGTGTTACCTCTCCTTCTATAAGTCTATGGCCTAAAGCTTTTCTTTGCTAGACAAATAGATTGTCCTTTCATTGCATTTTATGGACACAAGTCACCCTATTCAAATCTATTTGAACTCTATAAAGACCATCTACCATGTGCCCAGCCTAGAGACATGGGACAAACTAGAGCAACCTTCAGGGAGCTAACAATCAGGTTGTAAAGACTGGATACACATTTTAAGGAGAGAAGGCATACAAATGGGACTCAGCTAACTAGGAACACAGATCAAGTGCTGGAAGAGTCCTAAGAGGTCATTTATTCCAACCACTTAATTTCAAAGATGAGAAGACTGAAGTCCGTGAAAGGTAAATGACATGCTCAAGACCATATAGTTAGTAAGCATTAGAGACAGGATTTGAATCCAGATCAATTAAACTCAAACATTTATTAAGTGGTTATTGTGTGCTAGGCACTGTGTTAGATGCTGGAAATGCAAAAAGAGGTTAAAGGCAATCTGTTATCAAGGAGCTTACAGTCTGATGGGGGAGAAGACAAGCAAACAAATCTATGCAAAGCAAGTCATATACTGGATAAATAGAAAATAACTAACAGAGAAGGCACTGGAATTAATAGTGGTTAGAGGAGGCTTCTTGTAGAAGGTGGGATTTCATCTGGAAATTAAAGGACAACAGGGAGGTCAGTAGTCAGCCCAGGAGGGAGAGTGTTCCAGGTGTAGGGGACAGCCTGAGAAAATGCCAGGAGCCAAGAGATGCAGTATCTCATTCAAAGAAGAGCCAGGCAGCCAGGGCCACTGGACTGAAGGGTGTGTGTTGGGATGTAAGGTGTAAGAAAACTGGAATGCTAGGGTCAGTGGTTTTTCCACCTTATCATACTCTCTCCAAGACCATAGGATTGTGGATTTAAAGCTTAAAGAATCCTATGAGGTCATCTAGTTTGACTTACTTATTTCATAGAAAATGAACTAAGGACCAGTGAATTTGAGTGACTTGTACAAAGTCACAGGGATAGTCAATTCTATAGCAAGGATTCAAACCCAGGTCCTCAGACATTTTCCCCACTCAGTATTGGGAGTTCCGGTGTAATATAACCAGTTTTAAAGAATTGCTTTTGGAACTCAAGACATCTCTTCTTGGATTAAAACTTACACATGATTTTGAAATGGAAGAGCCCTTAGATAAGTATGAAATCTCCTGGATAAGGATTCAGATTACTGTTTGTTTATACTACTCCTAAATAGGGACCTTGTGTTCTAACCACAAGGCAACTTGGTAGCACAGTAGATTGAGGCCTGGAATCAGAAAGATTAAAGTTCAAATCTGGCTTCAGACATTTACTAGCTATATGACCCTGGCAAGCTACTTAACTTTTATCTGCCTCAGTTTCTTCAACTATAAAATGGGGATAATAATAGCACCTACTTTGTAGGGTTGTTCTGAGGATTAGATGAAATATTATTTGTAAACTGCTTATCACAGTGCCTGGCACAAATTAAGTACTTAATAAGGCTTATTTCCTTCCTCCCTCTCTTCCTCCTTCCCTTCTGTTCTCCCTTCCTCCCTCCCTCCCTTCCTCCCTCCCTCCCTTCCTTCCTCCTTTCGTTCCTCCCTTCCTTCCTCCCTCCCTCCCTTCCTCCCTCTCTTCCTCCCTCCCTTCCTTCTCTTCCTTCCTTACTTCCTTCCTTCCTTCCTTCTTTCTTTCCTCCCTCCCCTCCTCTCACCACCAGACCAGTCTTTGTCTTGTTCCCAATACATCATGCTCCTTACTTTTGCTCACATGTTTTCCCGACCCTCTGCTCCTCCTCAATTTTTCTATAACCACATACAATTCTATTTTCAAGGCTCAATTCAAATCCTACCTCTTCCATGAAGCCTTTCCCCAAACCCCATGCTATATTAACCCTCTTCTACTCAACAACCTGTAGCATCACTTATACGTGTATATCTTGGTACTTAATTCTATTAAATTTAGAACTTATTCATTTTCATCTGTTTTGTTTGTTTTGTTCTTTAATTTTAGCATCTGGTTATAATTGTCTTCTTGGAAAAATGCAAGCTCACTGAAGTTAGTGACTGCTCTTACTTCCCTTCATAATCCCTCCTCAGCACTTAGCATAGTGCTGCCTTTCTCAAATTATGTTCTGTCACTCCCTAACACAAAGCTGCAGCACTGAAAGTTTGTACCTTCTTTGTAATTCATTCATTCACTTAGTCATTCAACAAACAGTAAGTGCCTAATCTGTGAAAACCACTGTGCTTAGAATTGGTGGTAATGCAAAATCTGTATGAGACATCTCATTTTAATTGTAGGATATGGCATAAACACTAATGATAAGTATAATATCTTTTGTTGTTAGTCACTTTCAGTCCTGTCTGACTTTTTGTGACATAATTTTTGTGACCTCATGTGACCTCAGGAAATTTGGGCAAACAACATTAAGTGATTTACCCAGAGTCATAAAGCTAGTAATTATCTGAGGCCAGATTTGAACTCAGGAAGATGAGTCTTCCTGACTTCAGGCCTGGCAGGCTATCCACTGTGCCACTTGGCTGCCCTATTATAATACGCAATATCACATAATAAAAGTATCAAAGAGTTTCAGAACAAGTTGCTATGGGAGCAGATACCATTTGAGATGAGCTTTAAAGAGTGTGTCAAGACAACAAGGGAAGAAGGGGATTTTAGGCATAAGGAATGGTGTGAACCAACACTGAAGGGCAGGAAAGTACAAAGTTGTTTGGGTACAGGATTTTCCAGTTTGATAGAAGGGTTGTATGCATAAAGGAGAATTATAGGAAGTAAGGTTAAGAACGTAGAGGAGAATTCAGTAATAGTAATAAATAATAGTGATAGATAGATAGATAGATAGCATTTATATGTTGCTTTAATATTTGCAAAACTTAGGGCAGCTAGGTGGCAAAGTGAATAGAGTACTGGCCCTGGAGTCAGGAGGACCTGCGTTCAAATACATACTCAGACGCTTAACTCTTTTTTTTTTTCCATTTTTTTTTTGGAGGGAGGGAAGGCAGGGCAATTGGGGTTAAGTGACTTGCCCAAGGTCACACAGCTAGTAAGTGTTAAGTGTCTGAGGCCGGATTTGAACTGAGGTACTCCTGACTCCAGGGCCAGTGCTCTATTCACTGAACCATCTAGCGCCCCCAGACACTTAACTCTTACTAGCCATGTGACTTTGGTCAAGTCACTTAACCCCAATTGCCCTGCCTTCTTTCCTGCATAAATAAATAAATAAATAGAAATAAACAGATAATATTTACAAAACTCTTTATATGCATTATCTGTTTAATTTTACAACAGTCTTATGAGGTAGGTACTGTTATTGTCCTTATTTTTTTACAGATGAAGAAATGAGCTGAGACATGTTAGATAATTTTCCCCAGGGTCACAAAGTTCATAAGTATATGGAAGAGTATATGAATTCAGGTTTTTTTTTTTTTACTCCAGTTCCCACAGTCTGTTCACTATGTCACCTAGATTAAGGGAGAGTGTCTTGAATACCACTAAATATAGGGCAGCTAGATGGCACAGTGGGTAAGTGCCAGACCTAGAGTCAGGAAGACTCATCTTTGTGAGTTCAAATCCAGTCTCAGACATTTACTAGCCGGGTGACACTGGATAAGTCACTTAACCTTCTTTGCCTTAGTTTCCTTATCTTTCAAATGAACTGGAGAAGGGTATGGGAAATCACTCCAACTATCTTCGCCAAGAAAACCCCAAAAAGGATCAGAAAAAGTAACTGAAATGACTAAATAACAACCCCGCTACATATTTCTCTGGCTCTTCCTTCATTCACAATTTAGTTCCCACCACATTGAATGTTCTCCTCTTCCCTTTCCCCATCACTGCTTATCCAAAATGTTATCTTTTAAAGTCCATATCATCTTACCACCTCTAGGAAACCTTTCGTGATGACCCCAGACCATAATGATTGTTCTATCCTATGGACACATATAGCACCTTCAGGCTATACCTTTCTTCAAGTGTTTCACGTTCTTTATTATCAGCATATTTCAAAAGTGCCCCAGGAATATGGGCTTAACCCTGTGTTGTTGAAGATATTTGTGAGTGACTTGGATGGGAGTATGGATGATATAGTTATTAAATTTGAAGCTGGCACAAAACTAGGAGGGATAGCAGACATATTGGATGGAAGATTCAGTATTCCTGAAGATCTCCTCAGGAAGGAACCTTGGGACAAATGTAATGAGCTAAAATAGAATAAGGATAAATATAAATCTTATAGAACTTCAAAAACAATCCCACAAAATTTATGAATACAAGATGGGGAATTTGCATGCCAATGTTCTGAAAGTTTTAATGAACTTCAAGCTCTGTTGGGGTCATTGGTGTGTTGTGGAAGTTAACAGAATTAAGTGGAAGCAGGGCAGCCCAGGTTTCTCACAACTACTCAATCAAGGATGGAAAGAGAACACTAGAATTGTTTTGATTTCAGCCAAATGAAACAAATTCACACATTAGCCACCTTGGAAAAAAATGTGCCTCATTACAAACCTCTAGTCTACTAACTCTCCATCAAGAGACAAGAAGCCTGCTTTATCATCAGTCTTTTGAAATGATGATTGATCACTGCTTTAAGCAGAGTTCTTAAGTCTTTCTAAGTTGTTTCTCTTTTAATATAGTGGTCACTGTGTAAATTGTTTTCTTGGTTCTGCTCATTTTACTTTGTCTCCGTTTACACGTCTTCTCAGATTTCTCTGAATCCATTTTATCTTCATATACAGTTTGTTCAGCCATTACTCATTTGATGAACACCCACTTTCTTTTCAATTCTCTGCTACAACAGAAAGTGATACCATAAATACGTTTATGTACATGGGTTCCTTCCCTCCGTCTTTGACTTCTTTGGATCACAAGTCTAATAATGGCATTGCCAAATCAAAAGGTGTACAATTTAGTGACTTTTTGGATATTGGTCAAAATTACTGCCTATAGTGATTGGATAGATCTATAAACATTTGAGAGATCTGGAAGAAGGTCTCCCTTGCTTTGGAGTGATCTTATATAAAGGAATTTTGGGAGTAAATGAACAAGAATCACACATGAAAAGCTGATGTGGATGGTATGTGATCTGTGATGGTAAAGGGGTTGCCCCCATTGATAAGATTACCCATCTTTTGAGGCACTGAAATAAGGACATTAATGACTGTAGGGGGGATGATGCTTATTTCTCTAGACCCCAGATCTAGTCCTCTTCTTCTGACGGGAGGAAGTGTGTGTATGTGTGTGTGTGTGTGTGTGTGTGTGTGTGTGTGTGTGTGTATGTTGTGTGTGTATGTGTGTGTGTGTGTACCCACGTGTATTTTTTTTTTTGCTTATAATGCTTTCTCATTCTGTTAGATTATCATCATTCCTGTGACATATACAAAGCTGTTTGTGGGAGTACAACACAGGGAATAATTTTGATCCAAGATGATGCTATTTGAAATTCTATTCCCTGTGATTTCCCTTCAAGGTCAGTAAGCTCAGCCTTATTACAAGCTATTTTCTTTTAAGATGTGGGCTTAGTTTAAACTCCAGAAGCTGTGTCCAGGTTTGAAGTGAAGTCTCCCTCCTTGGGCTCACCCCATTCGGGTACCACAGAAAACAACCTTCCATTCAAACCAAGAAGACTCCTGACTAAATTTCAGAGGAGCATCAGGGGTCCACAGGCATTTGATTAAATTTGGGCTCCCCTAATTAGAGGACTGAAGACAGGACTTATATATGACAACATGATCTTGAGAGCCTTGCTAATCAATTTCAAATGCCAAGGCCAGGATGGATGGCAGAGGACAGTGTAAAGGGTGTATTGGTTTAATTTACAAGGCTAGAGGGGGTAGGGTCAGGGAGCCCACTACAAAGGACTAACCTCAGTGAGGGCTCCTGCTGGGATTCCCCTCCTCCACTGCCACAGCAAGGGGGAATGGTGTGCTATGATGAGCTTACGCACTGGTCCAGCTGAGCAGAAGGAAGTAACAAATATAAAAACACGCAGATAGAGTGTTAAATGAGGCTATATTTAGAGAGTGAGAAACAAAGATGTGCCATGCTACCAAAGAAAGCTTAGCTTCTCTGGGGATTTTTAAGAATGGAAAAGACAGTGTGTATCGAGATAGTGAAACCAGACAGTGCCAAGCCAGTGACAAGAAGACGGGTGTGACGACCTCACTCATCTTGCTACGTTGGGCAAATAATTTAGCATCTCTTTCTCATTCCTCTTCTCTAAAAAGAGAGGGCCAGGCAATGTGATTTCTTCCATCCCTTCCAGCTCCAAATCCTATTTCTCCAGCAGGTTAGATACTTAGATCCACAGGGTTAGATGCTTAAATAATGGTTGCTGAATATAAGCCCTCAGCTTGGTACTTAAACCTTTCATAATCTAGCTTCAACCTTGCTTTCCAGGTTTATTTCATGTTGCTGCCTTTCATACACTGTACATTCCCATCAAACTGGTCTATTAGCTTTTCCTAAACTTCAGAATCCTATCACCTTCTTCTGTCTTTGCATGGAAAAGATATCTAAATAATAGTTGTTGAATGCATGAATCAATAAATGTAGACTGTGGCTACAATAAGGAAAGGTGTGGATGATCTGGCTGTTAGGTTGATCAGGTACTTATAAGTAGAATGATAATCTCCAATACTCTAATAGATGCAGCAAACATTTATTATGTGCCTACTGTTTATGGAGACAGTAATTTCTTTAGAAGTCACATAACAAAACAAACCCAGGTCAGTGAGCACAAAACATGCCCTCATATATAGCTGGAGAGAGCACAGAGACTGGAGGGGGAGGAGCAGGAGAGGAGTGGAGCTGGAAGTTTTTGATTCCATCTAAGTATTCTTGTTAATTAGGTGCTAAGCTCCATATGGAGTTTTTGGGGAGGTCACTGAGTCCTCATGTGCTTTTGGTGTCCACCTTCACCCAACTCCTGCCTGTGGCTCCAAGAAGCTGTAGCCTCTGCAATGGCCACACCCTGGTAATTCATCTCAGCAGACGGGCTAAACTAGGTTGAGGGTAATTGACAGGACTCAAAGCTGTTGGTGATTTAGGAGGGTGTCTACCCCAAGCATGGGAACCCCCCCCCCCACCAGTGGAATGGGAAGATGGGAACAATTTGTTCCAATGGCCATCAAGGCAGTGGAAGTAGGAGCTGTAGAATGTTTAGAGCTTGGTCAGACCTCAGAGATGCCAATGTCATCCATTACATCCCAGGCCATTGACAGTTGTCTTGACTTTTGTCTTGCTACTGGACTTCAATGATTCTGGAAGAGAGAATGAGGCTGAAGAATTTGTGCAACTCTACCTCACTTAAATCCAACTGAGCATGAGTCAAGACATTACCCATGACTTCATCTTTCCTCTTTGAAAACAAAGGACAAACAATGACCTAAGGAAAGCTCCATTGTGTCTTTTCTATTGAAGGAAGAGCAAATGCTAATAGCATCATCCAATTTTTGACACCCTGAGACAAAGGCCTGGCCACCGTAACCTATTTACAGTTTTGATCAGAGTACAGTGTTCTAGAACTTGATCCATTCCCTATCAAGACTTCCCACTGATGAAGACACCTCCTCATTGGGTTGCCAAATGCTCCCTTCAAATCATGCATTTGATTAAAGGCAAATCCTTTCTCCTCTTTAAGCTTTTTCCTTCTCCTGAAAAATAAGGGGTTTAGACTGGAACTTAATTTCATTAAGAAATGTGGCCATTATGTCAGGATTGTATATTAAAACAATCACAGAACCATAGCATCTGAAAATTGGAAGGGACTTTGGATACTACCCAGTTCAATCTGTCTGAGAAAATTAATCTAGAAAAATTCTTTATTATAAGGGGGAGATGTCTCAAAAAGAAAAGGAGAGGGATATAAAGGGACCATTGACATATTCAACCATCCTTTGCTTAAGAACTTCCAGTGATGGAGAACCTTTGGGCTTCATTCCTGAATAGTAAAAAGTTATCTACCTTATCACAGCAGCCTTCTCACTCTGGATGCTCACTCTGACCCCATGGTCACTTCCTCTGAATGGCTAGTTCTCAGAACCCCCATTTTTTAGGAAAGTGCTCAGGAATGTGGAAAAATAGGTATACTAACACACTGTTGGAGGAGTTCTAACCTATTCCATTCCAACAATTTGGAATTATGCTTATAAAACTGTGCATATCCTTTGACACAGCAATATCACTACTAGGTCTGTATCCCAAAGAGATCAAAGAAAAAGGAAAAGGACTAATGTGTACAAAAATATTTATAGCAGCTCTTTTTGAGTGGCAAAGAATTGGAAATTGAGGGGATACTCATCAATTGGAGAATGACTGAACAAGTTGTGGTATATGATTGTGATGGAATATCACTACAAATGAAATAATGAGGAGGATGGTTTTAGAAAAGCCTGGGGAATCTTATTTGAACTGATACAAAGTGAAGTGAGCAGAACCAAGAGAACACTATACACAGTAATAGCAATATTGTAGGGATGATCAACTGTGAAAGACTTAGGTACTCTGATCAAGACAAAGATTGAAGACAATTCCAAAGGCCTCATCATCATCAATATTGAAAGAATGATAAAAATGTTAACAACTTCCAGAAAAGAACTGATGAATTGACTACAGATCGAAACACACTTTTTACACTTATTTTTTCCTTGTCTTTTACCTGTTGTTATTATTACAACATGGCTAGTTTAGAAATGTTTTTTGTGACTTCACATGTATAATTGATATATATTGCTTACATTCTCAGCAGGTGGAGGAGGGGCTGGAGGGAGAGAAAATGAAATGAAAACTCAAAAATTTTTTGAAAAAACAAATGTCAGAACTAAAAAAATAAAAGGAATGTGCCTAGATCAACCACATCTTCATTCCTTTTCTGGGTTCACTTCTTACTCTGGGAGAACACCATGCTCATACACAGGTACCTTCTTCTTTCCTGTCTCTAGCCTTTCAGCTTCCTTTTATGTGTTATCTTCCCTCCATTAGAATGTAAGCTCCATGAGGGCACAGATTGTCTTTCAGTGCTTGTATTTCCATTTCCAGTGCTTTAACACAGTAAGCACATAGTAAACATTAAGAAGTACTTGTTGACTTGACTTGGGGAGCCTACAATCTCCCAAGGAAGCCCATTCCAAGGAAGCCTTTGGACAGGTCACCTAAATTTGCCTCCTTGCTACTTCCACCCATTATTGCTTATAGTTGTGTTCTTGGGCAGCTAGGTGGTTTAATGGATAGAGCACCAGATCTGGAATTAGCAAGACTCATCACCCTGAGTTCAAATCTTGCCTCAGACAATTACCAGCTATGTGACCCTGGACAAGTCACTTCACCCTGTTTGCCTTAGTTTGCTCATCTGGAAAATGAACTGAAGAAGGAAATGACAAACCACTCCAGTGTCTCTGCCAAGGAAACCCCAAATGGGATTACAAAGAGTCAGACATGACTGGACAACAAGAATTCCGTTTCAGGGAATGAATAGAAGAAGAATGAATATTATCCCCCTTCAATAAGTCTTTAAATTAATAATTATATCCCCCCATAAGTCTTCTCTTCACAAAATTATACCTTGAGGATGGGATGAGCTGGGTGGTTCATTATGAGCAATGGAAATTCTCCTCTCCCTCTCCCCCTACCTCCATCCTATGTCCTGCATTTTTATGCCTTGCTGTGTTCCACTACTCTCCATTCATGGATTTAAATGGTTTGTCTGAAATGTTGAGTGGTATTCACCAACATTTTCCTTTAAGATTACGGAAGTGAAAACAAAGCTTTCAAGTGATTTAACAAAGTCACAGCAGTGAGTTCATATTTAAACCCAGGTCCTCCAATTTCAAAGGTGGAACTCTTTCCACTGCATGTAGGCAATGTTACTGTTGTCGTTGTTAATATTTTATGAATGATGAAAATGAAGTTTGGTGAGCTTATAAATGGCTCCTCCAAGGCTCATAGATTTATTAAGAGCTGGATGAGTCCTTGGAGGTCATCTATTCCACCCCTCTTATTTTATAGATGAGGAATTGGGAGCCCAGGGAGGTTAAGTGATTCACCAAGCTTCACCCAGCTAAGCGTCAAAGACAGAATTTAAACTAGGGTCCTCTGACTCTCAGGTTCATGCTCTTTCACCTTACCAACCTCTTTTGACTATGTGAGCATACCAGCATTATTATACTCACTTTACAAATGAGGAAATTGCTGGTAGTAAATGGCAGGGCAGGATTTAAACTTAATCTCATAAAAATAGCTATAGGGGGGAAGCTAGATGGCACAGCAGAGAGAGAGCTGGATTCAAAGTGAGGAAGACCTGAGTTCAAATCCATCTTCAGACACAGATAGCTGTGTGACCCTGGGCAAGTCACTTAACCATATTTGCCTCAGTTTCCTCACCTATAAAATGTGCTGGAGAAGGCAATGGCAAACCACTCCAGTATCTTTGTTAAGAAAATCCCTAGCAGGGTCATGAAGAGTCTGACATGACTGAATAAAAACAACAAGGCATTTATATAATGATAAAAGAGCTGCAAAACCTTTGACATACATTATCTCACTTGATCTTCACAACAGCCTTGAGCAGTCTATCATCTAAATCCTTCAGATAAGGAGGCATTAAATGACTTACTCAGGATCATGTAGCTATTAAGGCTCCAAGGCAGGATTTGAACTCAGGACTTCCTCACTCCGCGTTCAGCCACTCTAGCCATTATGTTGCCCAGCTGCCAGAAGTCAAATCCAAGTCTCCTCCCACTATATCACAGCCCCTTCTGTGGCTGTAGAGGGATGAATGAAGGTCATCTCCTACTCCATAGGATTGCTAAGACTGATTTTTCCTTCTTGGCCTGGTGACTCAGCTGTTGCCTTCAAGGAAGTGTCTTTGTGAGTTGTGGTGAGCTGTCTGACTGAGGCTGGTATGGCAGCTATAGGGAAATAACAAACAATATTTTAGGTAGGGTTTGAATTTAGTTGGGCATGAGCCCCTCTTTTTTAGAATTTAACCCCTCCTTGCAGGGTGGAAGTTACACAGACATTGGCTGTGCCTAAGCTTGTCCTCTTTCCCAGGACCCCAAATGGTGCTTTGCATACAGTAGGTGCTTAATAAGTGTTTCAAGAAGTAAATCAAGTTGGGTCTTAATTAGTCTTCCCTTGACACTGTGGAGAACATGAAAACTTTAACCCGAGAGGCACAGCAGAGGGAACTGAAGATCCTCAGCTCTAAACATTTGAGTATGGCCTGAGGTCTTTCCAAAAGTCATTCAATTCAACTCAACTTAACGAAGTTCCTTTTGAGTAAATTAAATGTAAATTAATTTTTATTAATTAAATTACTTTCTATTCAATTAATTTAAATGAAATTCTATTCAACAAGCATTTATTAAGCACCTACTGTGTGTCATAACCATGCCATATGCCAGGAATACAAACATAAAAATTAAACATCCCGTTTCTCAAGGGGCTTACCTTCTATTGGAATAACTATGTCTTTGGTTATTCTGAAATGATTCAGAAACCCTAATGTAACTTAACCTTCTTTCTGTTTTAAAATCTACTCTTTGTTCAAGAGGCAGCATGGTGTAGTAGAAACTGGGCTGAACTTCCAGTGGAGGAAATCTGGGCTTGAATCCCTACCTCAGATACTCAGCAGGTGGGCTAAGCCAGGTTGAGGGTAATGATGAGCTTCAAACCTGTCAGTGATTTGGGGCAATGTCTACCCCAAGCATGTGAAGACTGATGGACTGGATAGATGAGAACAATTTGTGGCAACAGCCATGAAGGCTGTTCACTTCATGAAGCAGGTACTTCAGAGTACTTAGACTCTGGTCAGACATCGAAGACACCAAGGTCATCCACCATGTCCCAGGCCATTGCCAATCATCTTGACTTTTGTCTTGCCACTGGACCTTGATGACTGTGGAGGAAAGAGTGAGGCTGACAACCTTGTGCAATTCTGCTTCACTTAAATCCAATTTACTCACAAGTCAAGACATCATCGTGTGATGTCATTGATCCTCCTTGAAAATGAAGGACAAACAACACAAAACAGTTGTGTGACCATTGGCCAATTACTTACCCTTTGAGAGGCTCCATTTTCTGATCTGTAAAATAAGAGTAATTATGCTTACAGACTTACCTGTTGTGGGGAAAGTTAGCTAAACCTGGAAGAGTTAGAGAAATGTGAGCTATTACTTTCTAGGTCTCTTTCTCTGGAGCTGGATCTGGGACCAGGTGCCATCTCATATGAATTAATTTCCACTTGGAGCTGAGCCCTTTTGAAATAATGATACTTTTAATCTCCCCACCCCATTTGCATTGATTTTTTAATGGTTAATCTTCTTACAGTGGCTAATGCATGAGGCCACTGACACAGCCTCAATCTATTATTGAATTGGGCTTTTTAATGTAATTTGTGTAACTAGGCTGGGTTTTGCTGCATGCCTAACCAAGGATGCAAAGGTCAAGGAACCAGATTAAATGTGGGAAGGGTGATGAGATCCATTTGAGCTAGTTCTAGTCTGGGAAGATGGTAACAAGTCCTCTTCCTTACAGAACTGGTTTCTATTACTCATCTGATGTGTTGGGAGGAGTATTCTATTTTCAGGAATGGATTGGAGTAGATGGCTGCTAAATCTATTCTAGCTCTGAAATGCTCAGATTCTGTAACATGGTAGTTCTGTACCCTACAACTCTGAATCCAATCAATGTATTCTGTTGGAGGAATCACCTACATTGGTGAAATCACAAGTCTATTCTTACATCAAAGAATTTAAGTTGAGGCTTTTTGTTGTTGTTGTTGTTCTGTTGCTTCATTTATGTCTGACTTTTCATGACCCCATTTGGGGTTTTCTTGGCAAAGATACTGGAGCTGTTTGCCATTTCCTTCTCCAGCTCATTACAGCTGAGGAAACTGAGGCAAACAGAGTTAAGTGACTTGTCCAGGGTCACACAGTTAGTAAGTATCTGAGGCTGGATTTGAACTCGAGAAGACAAATCTTTCTGGCTCCATGTCTGGCATTTTATCCACTACATCACCCAGTTTCCCCTAAGGCTTTCTACTTTCTTAATAACAGTAATACCTATATTTATCTCTCTACCATCTTTCTACAGTCTATCTCTCTCTCTTTAGATATATTATATATTCTCTGTTTCTCTCTGTCTCCCCCCCCCCCATCAAAGCTGATCAAAGGCAGAGCCTGAGATGTCTGAATCCTCCTCTTGCCCCCTCCATAATTGGCATCCTCAGGTGAGAGCACGACAAATGCCTTTTATCCCTGATGATTACGTCCTTAATGTGTGATTCAGAAACTGACTGGCAGATTGCCATTTAAAGTGAGGCCTTATCTGTGGGCTTTATTCCTTTGCAAAGCATTTATTCAGTATCTTAGAGCAGTGCCTGGAACATAGTAGGTACTATGTTATTTGAATAATAAGTGTTTATTGATTGGTCTGTTGTCTCTTGGAATTCCCATTTCTCTTCAAGGCTCAGTTCAGGTACCACCTTCTACATGAGCCATTTCCTGATCCCTCCATTTGTTATGAAATGAGTGAAAAGTATATAGTTTCTGAGTGATTAATAATCAGTTACTGATTAGGCTAGCAGATAATCAATAAATTGAGGTCAGTGGTTCTCTCAGAAGACCCCAAATGGAGACTGCTTGAATGTTTATATACCTTTGGAAAAGGGGTTGTCCCTGACTGGTGGAAATCAACTCTGATTGGTTAACAATTAGTGAGAGAATGAATATTATAATGAGAGGTGGGTTTATTCTAATAAGTGATGTGACTGATCTTGTCAGAACTCTTGGACAAAGAGACTCATTTCAAGTCAGACCCCTTACCTTGGGCAATCTAGGCAGAGGGATCCATCTCCACTCAGGTTTAGTACATTAGAAGAATGAACTGGAATTCACCTAGATTAGATGCTCTTTACCCTTCAATCAGAAATTAACTCTCCTTGTTGGTTGGGGTTCCACCCAAGATTGAGGAAAATGTCTCTTTATCGGCCCTGTTCTTCACAAGGACTGGGCTTTGGATGAGGAAATAAAAAGAGAATCTTTGGGTCTCCTATATAAAGTTGGTTATTAATACAAGGGTATTCCTAAAGTTTGGACACATAGGAAATCTCATTAACTATGCATATTTTCAAGAAATGAAATTAATGAAATTTTCAACATTTTATTTAATTAGCATAAATGAGATTTCATAGAAAGACATAGGAAACACACAGGAAATTTCATTTGTTAATTAAATTAATCTCATTAATATGGAAAATCGTCCCCAATAGCTAATGAAAGTTTTTATTCCATATGAAATTGTCATGGGTAAAATTTATGCTAATTAAATAAACTGAAAATTTCATTAATTTCATTTCTCGAAAATATGTATAGTTAATGAGATTTCCTATGTGTCCAGACTTTAGGAACACCCTGTATAATAAGAAAATAATCATTTTTCTCAGTTCCACTCCCCCTTACATTTTATATATTTTGTATTTACTTATTTCTGCATATGTTGTTCCATCCTAGCAGAACATTAGTTTCTTGAAGGCTGGGAGACTTTTTTTTTTGTCTTTGTATTTATCCTCTAACACAGTGCCTGGCATATATTAGACAATTCATAAATTTGTTGAATTGAATTGGAGGAAGGATTTAGGTGACCAAGGTCATTTTAGGATCCTACCAGGATCAGACTGGTCTGGGAAAAGCCAGAGGCTTTGCAGTCATCTGGTGAGGTAGTCTCCCCATGGTCTTATGGCTTTCTCTATAGTGTCTTGTAGGCCTGTGTGTGGGAGAAGAGACTCCTTGCCCCAATCTTTCAAGAGATTCTAAGTCTTGTTCTTGTCAAATGAAAAAATTGGACTAAATGACCTCTGAGGTCCCTTCCAGCTCTAGGATTATGAATGATTTGTCCATGGTCACAAAGCTACTGCCTCGATGAGTAAAAGTGGCAAATCTTGGTTCCAGGTAAGAAAAAAAAGCCTTCTAAGAGTTAGAGCTCTCCTTCTTGGAAAGGGCTGATGTGGAAGGACCCCTCTCATAGGAGCATAAATTTAGGGAGGAAGGAACATTAGTCATTTTACAAATAGGGAGATTGGGGACCAGAGAGGTAAAGTGACTTGGCTAAAGTCACAGAGGTATAAGTGTTAGAAATTATGAAATCTTTCTCTGATTTAGAGCTGGATGAGACTTTAGAGATGAGGTTGTGCAGGCCCTCTATTTTGTAGATGAGAGACTTAAGTGCCGGAGCCAGAATTTGATCTCAGGTATTCTAACTCTAAATTCAGTGACTTTCACTGGGTGTTTAAGCAAAAGCTTAATGCTCCTCTTCAGGGAAATTGCACAGAGGATTCTGGGTCAAGTGGGGAGTGGGCTAGATGGCCTCTGAGGTTAGTTCCAACTCCTGAGTTTCTGGTATTAGAATCTAGGGCTCACCTCTGTACCTTACATGTAACAGACATTTAATAAATGTTGAACTGAACTGGATTCACAGATATATTCCAGAATCTTAGGGTTGCAAAGGAGCCCAGGGGCCATCTATGGCAGAATAAGAATCCCTAAGACTCGCTCTGACAAGGAATCTTCCAACTTTGACTCAAAGAATTGAACTATTGAATGTCTGCCTTCAGAATTGGGCCACTTTTTACTCTACCAACTAGGAAGAGAGTGCTGGACTTGGAGTCAGGGAAACCTGGGTTTCAATCCTGCCTTGATGCTTACTAGCTGTGTGACCCTGGACAAGTCATATCACTTTTCTAAGCTTCGGTTCCCTCATCTGTAAAACTGTGATTACCTTAATTTGCAGGGTTTCTGTGTGGGTCAAACGAGATTGCGTGTGTTAAGTAATTTGCAGATATGAACACTGTATAAATGCTACTTATCATCATTGCCATCATCATTTATTATTGTTGTTTTTCTTACTTTTTTTATTGTTATCATCTTTATTCTATAGTAGCGGATTCAGCTTGGGCCAGTGGTCATGATCACCTGCCAGTCTGAGTGCTCAGCTTCTCAGTGTCTTCTCTTTCTCCATTTTTCCTACACAGTTCCTGTGAATAGCAGTCTATTCTCTGTCTGGACTTTCAGTGCTCATATGATATGGGTGCTTTCTCCGAGCCCTGCAATGCTGGGGAGCACAGTTTGCTCTCATGTAGTTCAGCAGTTAATTTTCAGTCACTGATGAGTGGCTATCAGCCCATGTGGTTGATTAGAAGAGAGGAATTTAAAGTTACAATTATGATGAGGGAGGGAAGTAGGCTAACTATAATTGTAATCCTGAAAATAAGCTGCTGTGGCGTAAGGCTTAGAGTGGAAGAAGTCATCTGAAAAGCATAATTGTTCTCTAACCACTTAAAGGCTTGTCCCTTGGGTTAAGGATCAGGTGTTATAATCTGGCTAATTATTTAGTGTCCTATCTCTGAAATGGGGAATAATGGAAGAAGAATTAGGGCTAGTTAATGCTTCGGAGAGCTCTTTAATTATGATGTCATATATCTGTAAGTGGTTTGGAATAATCAATGCATTGAATATGGAAGGGAAATGGAATGGTTTAGGAAAACAAGGGCCCCCTTTCCAATGTTATTGAGAGCAGAGTCTTCTGTCCAATCGGCATGGGGGTAGTGGAAAAAAAGCTGGACTTACACTTAGGAAGATCTGGGTTCAGGTTCTATCTCTGACTCATACTAGGTGTGTGACTGGAGAAACCACCTAAAGACACAGTGTGGTATGGTGGATAGAGCACTGGGGGGGGGGGGGGGAAGGGCGCGAGGGTGTCAGTAATACCTGGGTTCAAATCCCACTCTGGACATTTACTAGCTGTGTGACCCTGGGCAAGTCACTTATATGCTTGCTTCGGTTTCCTAGCTGAAAAATGACAAGTTTGGCTTCAGTAGCATTTTCTATCGAAATCCATGATCCCATGACATTCCAGTGCCCTGGGCAACTGAGCCTGGGAATTTTTTGCACTGATTAAATCACAGGTCTTGACATGGATCTTTAGGACTTTTCATTTAACAAACATGTATTAAGCACCTAATATGTGCCAGTCACTTTCAGGAATATAGATGTGAATTTTTTTCGCTGCTCTTATTTTTTTGTTTAGTCATTTTTCAGCTGTGTCTGACTCTTCATGAACCCTCTTTTTTTATTTTTTGGCAGAGATACTGGAGTGGTTTGCCATTTCCTTCTGCAGCTCATTTTACAGCTGAGGAAACTGAGGCCAACAGGGTTAAGTGACTTGCCCAGGGTCACACAGCTAGGAAGTGTCTGAGGTCAAATTTAAACTAAGGAAGATGAGTCTTCTCGATTTCAGACCAAGCACTCTATGCACTGTGGTGCCACCTAGCTGCCCTTAAGGAAGTTATATTCTGGAGCTTATAACACACAGCAGGACTAACAGCCAAGCCAGACAGCTTTGGGCTAGGCATCTGCAAAGAATGTAAATGTAACCATGTAACCAAATACATGATTTCCAGTGGCAATGGTGACAGTGATTTGATTATTATCCCTAAATAAGGGATGGAAAGCAGTGGGGTTGGGTGGCTGAGTTTTGATGAAGTACCATCTAAGACTAGTCCTCATAGAGACCTGAGCTGGGTACTGATTCATACATTCTCCAATGTCTAGGACAGCTTACCATATTTCACTGTATAATCATTATAGATTTTATGCCAATTTTTTTTTGCAAAAAAGTAGAATATGACCAGTATGTGAAACTTTTAAAAAAGTTGTGCTGATGTTATTTAAAAATCATTTATTACTCAACTGTCTTTGGTGCAAGATTAGGCTGCGTGGAATATTTGTGAATGTATGTGAAAACAGGGAAGATGCAAGTCTTACTGTGTCATCTGACTTACTCATGGCAGCTTCCCCTTCCTACCTGCTCCCTTTGCACCTACTGCTCTTCATTGGGTTGAGCACCGTTAACAGCTCTCTAAACCAATCACAAAAGTTGGCTTTTGGAAATACACGGACAATGTGTGCATTGAGAATTCTAGGGTGGGGCTCACAATGCACAAGAGATAAATGTGTATTTATGTACCACTGGTGAATACATTGCTGTTCTGTTTACTGTTTAAGCGGCATGACAAACAGAATTATACCATGGATTATAAACCAACTTTTGGAGCAAAAACAAAACAAAACAAAATAGAATATGATGATTATGCAGTGAAATGCAATAGTCCCAGGTGGAGTCTCAAAGCTGAGGACAGGATACCCTAATGATTCCCCCAATCTCCCTTGGGAAAAGAAGATTCTGGAAGTCTGGGAGAGTCCCTATTTTGGGTGGGGAGGGACAGTGAATGACAAGGCAGATGGTATAATGTTCATACTGACTGGGTCCTGGCATTCCAGTGAGATGTTATAAAATAGTTACCGATCTTCCTTGGGGGATGGAATCTCCTTACCAGGAGTTGCCCAGACAATCTACATCAGAGAGCTTTTCTGAGACTCCAGTGAGATATAGCTGTAGAGTGCTTTGCAAACTTTCAGGATCACTTTTAATATTAGCTATTATAATTATTATCCCCATGTGAGTCCAACAGCTATGTTATTGAATTCCAACAGAAGGCATAAAGAGATGCCTGTGGCTACCCAGGGAAAGCAACAGGCAGAGTGGCAAAGAGTATTAGGTTTGATTTTCGAGAATCTGTGTTCAGATCCTGGCTCTTTTTTTCTGGGTTCAAATCCTGATTCTGTCATTTACTATCTGTGGGGCCTTGGGAAAGTCTTTTAGCTGCTCTGGGCCTCAGTTTCCAATATCTGTAAAATGAGAGAGTTGGGTTCCTTCCTAGGCAGCTAAGTGGCACAGTAGAGTGCTGGGCCTAGAGTTAGGAAGACTCATCTTCCTGAGTTCAAATCCAGCCTCAGATACTTACTAGCTGTGTTATCCTGGACAAGTCACTTAACCCTGTTTGCCTCAGTTCTCTCATCTGTAAAATGAGAGAATTGGGTTAGTGGATTTCTGAGTTTCCTTCCAAGGCAGCTAGGTGGTGCAGTGGATAGAGCACTGGGCTTGGAATCAGGAAAATTCATCTTCCTAAACTCAAATCTGGCCTCAGACCCTTATTAGCTGTGTGACCCTGGTCAAGTCACTTAACCTTGTTTGCCTCAGCTTCCTTATCTGTAAAATGAACTGGAGAAGGAAATGGCAAACCACTCCAGTATCTTTGCCAAGAAAACCTCAAATGAACCACAAAGAATCAGATGTGACTGAAGAATGACTGAACAACAATACTGTATTAGATAAAGTTGGAAGATGACTGTGGTACCCGGATGTAGAGGGGGGCCAACACTGCATAAGATAAGGTTGCAAGATGACTCTGGTATCAGGGTGTAGAGGGCCATCCTTCGAAGCCAGGGAGACAGGTTTAAACTTGACTTGCTCTGTGGTAGAGCCAGTTTTCTGGCCCTCCCCAACCAATGTCCTCCTTCCGTGCCCAGGAACAGACCTAATAACAAATATTGCTCTCAGGGAGCTTACTGTCTAATGGAAAGGGGCAGGCTTGAAAAAATAATAGTTCAAGGGAGAGTGGGATGAGTGCAGAGGAAGGGTACAAGTAAGGGATACTGAGATACATGAGGAAGGAGAACTCATCCTCACCTGGGTTAGGTGACTGGGAGGAGTCAAAGGGAGGTTTTACAGGTGGGCTTTTAGCTGAATGTGGAGAGATGGGGGATACTTCAGCAAGAAGAGACTAAGGGGAGGAGCAAATCTATTCTCTGATAGGGGGTTGGGTACGTACAGAGAGAGTGCCACAGTGCAAAGAGCCCTGCCTGGCTCAGGAGTCAGAGGAGCAGGATTCAAATCTCACCTTTGATGCTTCCTGCCTGGGGAATAACTTCACATAGCTGGACTTCAGTTTCTTCACCTGGAAAATGAAGGGGTTGAATGCCATGGTTTCTGAGACCTTTTTGTGAGAGGCGCAGGAGAGAGGAGAGAAGAGGTTGGTGGTAGATCTGGTAGAATGCTCACATTAAGTTGGATTGGAGAAATACCTGAAGGGAGGGATGTACATTAAGACTTTCCCAGCTATGGGGAAAGTTAGAGGACGAAGATCAGATTCTGAGTATAGCAAGTGGGGCTGCATGTTGGCGATATCCCTAAACTCAACAGTCTAACCAGCAACACCCCCACCCCCATCCCAATCTTTTACAAATGTACCCAGGCAGATGTCTTTCTTTATGGGAAACCCTCTAAGAGAATAAATGTAAGATTAAAAACACACAGAACATGGTTTTTAATTCTAAATAACAACAAATAGAAAGATGAAATGAAGAGAATTTAGGCCTGATCATGTTTGGAATTTCTTAATGTAGAAATTCTCAGGTCCTGCTTATGAATTCTATCAATGTTTTTCAGCCTGTCATGCTTGCAGCTGGGTCTAGTGTGGCCATGAATGCAAAGTTCTGAGGGACCCCCAAAGGGTTACCTAGACTACCTAACTAGGCCAGGGTCAGCACATCTGACACACTTTCTCTGCTCATGAAGAATTTCCCAATAGCTATCACAGAGACAGTAGCACCTAGGGCAGTGGTTCTCAACCTGTGGGTCGTGCCCCCTTTGGGGATCGAATGACCCTGTCACAGGGGTCGCCTAAGACCATTGGAAAACACATATTTCTGATGGTCTTAGGAACCGAGACACTGCTCTTCTATCGTCTCCAGGCGGGTCCGCCCACATGCAGATATGCCCCCACACAAGTATTAAAGGGTTGCAGCATTAGGAAGGTTGAGAACCACTGACCTAGGGGAAAGAGCCAAATCCTGCCTCTAAAACTTACCACCTGTTTGATGTCTTAGATGTTCCACTTGATTTCTGTGGGCCTCAGTTTCCTCATGTGTAAAATGAAGACGTTTTCTCCAACTCTAGATCTATGAACTTCCATGCACCAACATGCTTCTGTGGGACTTAGGGGGCTCTCATTTTGCAGAGAGACTCCCAAGGCATAACTTGCTTTGGTCTTTCCAGAGAAAGTTAGAAACTCTTTTAGCCCCAGGCACGAATGCCAGAGGAACAGAACGACTGATCTCTGTTCCCCTTTGCAGGATTGCTTACAGAAATAGTCTTGAGCAACTCTGTTGATTTGCATTTTTCTTTAAAAGGATATTTCTGGACTTATCTATTGTTGTTGTTGTTTTTAAATCTGTATAAGATCTAACATGTGCCAAACGTTTTCAGTTGTTGCCATATTTCCACTGGCCCATTCCCAATCAGCAAAGTTTGATGTGCTCTTCTTCTTTGCTCAAAGGAGTGTGCATTTCTCCTAGGAAATCTGGACAATTTGGTAAGTTTCCAGTGCCTGGCATAGAGTAGGTACTTAAAAGAGAAGGGCAAAGGAATAAGCATTTATTAAATGCCTACCATATGTGCCAGGTACTGTGCTGAGCATTTTAATAAATATTTTATAAATATTGTGTCATTTGATACAACAACCCTGGAAAGTGCTATTATCATCCCCATTTTGTGATTGTTGTTCAGTCATTTCAGTCCTATTGAAGTCTTTGTGACCCCATTTGGAGTTTTCTTTGCAGAGATACTAGAGTGATTTGTCATTTCCTTCTCTATCTCATTTTGTAGATGAGGAAACTGAGGCCAATAGAGTTAAGTGACTTGCCCAAGGTCACCACACGGTTAGTAAGTGTCTGAGGCCAAATTTGAACTCAGGAAAATCCATCTTCCTGACTCCAGGTCTGATACTAAACCCACTGTGCCACCTATCTACCCCATCTCCATTTTACAGATGAGTAAACTGAGGCAAATAGAAGTTCTGTGACTTGCCTAGGCTCATACAGATAGTAAGTGTCTGAGGCCAGATTTGAATTCAAGTCTTCCTGAGTCTGGGCCCTGTTTATTGTACTACCTTAAATGCTTGTTGAATTTGAATAAATAAATTAATTAACTTCATTTTTTTCCCCCTGACTTTGGGTAACAAAATTCTATGACCATGTCTATTAGTCAGTCAGTCAATCAACACCCATTTATTAAACTCCTACCTATGTCCATGGAACTCTGTTAAGTCCTGGAGATAAAAAGAAAGGCAAGAGACAGTCTTTGGCCTCTAGAAGTTCATGATCAAAGAGCAGAGACGACAATCATAAACATACAAATGTTCTATAAAAGGATAAATAGGAAATAATTAATGAAGGGAGGGTACTAGAATGAAGAGGCCTTGTGAATGTCTTCCTGTAGAAGGTGGGACTTCAGTTGGACCCTGAAGGAAACCAGGAAAGCCAGGAGGTGAAGATGAAGAGGGAGAGCATTCCAGGCCTAGGGGGCAGACAGAGAAAATCCCTGGAGCCCCGAGATGGAGTGTCTTATTCCTGAACAGTCAGGAGACCAGGGTTGCCGGTCAGAGGAGTCTGTGGGGGTGGGGGGTATAAGAAGATTGGAAAGGTTGGGGGGAGGGTCTTTGTTATGAAAGCCTTTGAGGACAAGCAGAGGGTTTTGGTTTTGATTGATAAGGAATTGAAATTTTGAGGATGAGGGTAACATGGTAACAGATCTGCTATCTATAATATCCTGTCACTCTTAGGTGGTTTTGCGAAGTATTACAGAACCTTCCCCAGGGCCTTGTTGTTCCCCCCGTAGGCTTCTTTTGACTTCTGATTAGCAAGCAAGTCAAATAATTGGAAAGGGGGCCTATTCTTTTGACAATTAGGCCATGAGAAACTTTGATCTTCTGTGCTAGAAGGTGGTTGGGTACATAATTACTCCAGTGCTCCCTTTTAGAGAGAGCCAAATTAATTTTCATTTAAGATGATGGAATTGCTTTTGAGTACTCATGTGTTTAATTAAATACAGGGCAGGAATTTTTGGTGGCTGAGCAGGGATCTAGGTTGGCCCTCAGAGGAAGTCCTATTTCCTAGGTCCTGGTGACGTCTTGCTTTGAGTTAGGATTGGATTTCTTGGGCATCAGGGTCTTTTTATATCTTTCTTTCAAAGGAAATATTTTGTACTAACATCCTGCCAACATGGTGGGAAATCCAAGAGATCAGGTGGAGGTGTCATTGACACAGTGAGAAGACCCCATGGGCAGCCGGTCCTTCTAGGGCAGGGATTGTTAACGCAGTTAGTCACCTGTCATGGTGGAACATCAGTATGGCGCTATGCTGAGAGCATTGGGTTTAGAGACACAATGTTCTGGATTCAGATTCTGACTCTTTCATTTCCTGGCTGTCAGAATTTGAGCAAGTCCTTTCCTGTTCCTGGACCTTAGTTTCTCTGATTGCAAAATGAGAGTATTGGACTTATTCATTTCTAAGTTTACTTCTTTCAACCCTAATATTTCTTAAATCCCTTGTACCCTTCAGCAGGATGGTACATGGTGGAGCAGAGATGCTGGGAGAATCCCTCATAGACCAGCAAACTTAGTATCAGCTTGTTAGGGTTTTATGTAGGTGAATGTGTATGGAAAATACCAATTTCTTGTAATGAATTTTTCTTTCCTTCCTTCCTTCCTTCCTTCCTTCCTTCCTTCCTTCCTTCTTTCCTTCTTTCTTTCCTTCCTTCCTTTCTTGCTTCCTTCCTTCCTTCCTTCTTTCTTTCCTTCCTTCCTTCCCGCCTTTCTTGCTTGCTTCCTTCCTTCCTTCTTTCTTTCCTTCCTTCCTTCCTTTCTTGCTTGCTTCCTTCCTTCCTTCTTTCTTTCCTTCCTTCCTTCCTTCCTTTCTTGCTTCCTTCCTTCCTTCCTTTCTTCTTTCCCTCTTTTTTCTCTCTTTTTTTCTTTCCTTCTATTGGTTATCTATCTACCCATCATCTGTCTACATATATACACATATTTGTGCATATGTAAATATTCATAATATATACATATATATTGAGCATTATATTGTGTCAAAGAAACTGTTACTATCACTACTGTACTCTTTTTTTTGACTCAGATCTCCAAGAAACAGTTTAATATTTTTTTGTTGTCATTCAGTTGTTTTTTTAGTCATATCTGACTCTTCATTACCCCTTTTGGGGTTTTCTTGGCAGAGATACTGGAGTGGTTTGTCATTTTCTTCTCCAGCCCATTTTACAGATGGGGAAATTGAGGCAAACAGGGTGAAGTGACTTGCCCAATGACACACAACTAGTAAGTGTCTAAGGCCAAATTTGAACTCAGAGCTTCCTGTCCCAGGCCTACTGTTCTATTTACTGCACCACTTTACTGCCTCATTAGTGTTATACAGTTTAATATAGCATGAATTTATATGTAAATCATTTCAGATTTGGAAAGAGAGATGTATAAACTAGTATGGTCTCCCATGCCCTCCAGCATGACTCTCTGCTCCAGGAAAATTTCAGATAACATTTATCAGAATCTTGAAAAAGGAAAAGATGAGTTAAAATACAGTCAAAGTTGACATTTCACAACTGAGCAACCAAGTAACTGTGTTTTTAGGCTCAGGTCTGCAAGAAACAACTTTATTTAATATATCATCAATCTATATCCAAACTACTTCTAGCTTGGAAAGAAATATACAAAGTGGTATGTGGTCTTTGGCATAATTGTCTGCCCCAAGAAAATCCCAGATAACATTTATAGGAATCCTGAAAAAGAAAAAGACATGTTAAAACATAATTTAGGTTAATATTCTAGAAATGAGCAACTAGGTCATTATTGCATTTCTCCTGGACCTTCACTCTAGGTGTTAGACATAGGGGCCTTCTTCCTTCTGTTGATACCCTAATCTTTCTCAATGGAAAAGGGCAGCTCCTACTTCAATATAAGTTCAGATGGGTGTCTCTGAGGGGGAGGGGTATAAACAGGACAGGAGTCAAATTTGGTTAGCAGCCATAAAATCTTTGGAAAGTAGCAGTCTCCTCATATGAACAAGGTCCAAAGGTTTTTGTCATTGATGTCAATAGCTCCCTTCCTGTATTTCTTTTCTTCTCTCCATTTTGTGTCTGTTAGCTTGTTTGTTTTTTTACATCCCTCTGAAACATACATCACACTTTCCCTTATAACAAAGAAAAATAGTCCAGCAAAGCCAACAATGCAACCAATTAAACCTGACAATTGACCAACCTCTCTACCAAGATGAAGGATGTACTGCAATTTCTGTTGTCAAGAATAAAATCTTTTCATTGCTATTAATCTGAATTCAACTGCTTCTGAATATTGTTTTCATTTTCCTTACCAGAGTCATTGTATATCCATATACATATATTAATATAAATATATATGTAGATGTTGTTCCTTTGGTTCTGCATCTATTTATATGTCTTCCTATGTTTCTCTGAATTCCTCATATCTGTTATTTTTTATTCTCCTTTAATATTTTATTACATTGATATACCACAGTTTATTCAGTTGTTCTGCAATCAATGGGCACCCACTTTCATTTCCCATTTGTTGTTATTTTATTTTTAATATGTTTTTATATATTTCATTAAATATTTCCCAATGATATGTTTTTTAACATTCATTTTAAAAAATTTTGAGTTTCATTTTTTTTCACTTCCTCCCATCCCTCCCCCCTCCTTGAGGAGAGCAATTTGTTATCAGTTATACATGGGAAGTTATACAAAACACATTTTCATAAAAACCATTTTGCAAAAGAAAGTACAGACAAAAAAACAAGAAAAATAAAGAATTTTTTTTAAAGTGTACTTCAGTCTTCACTTAGAGTTCATCAATTCTCTCTCTGGAGGTAGATAGCATTTTTCATCATGGGTCCTGGGAATTGTCTTGGATCATTGTCTCAATCAGAATAGCTAAGTCACTGACAGTTGATCGTCATATGATGAATTCTGTTATTATTTTTTCTAGCTCTATAAAATAATTCTTTTGTAGTTTGATTGGTATGGCACGGGTCATCTTATGATATTGCTGTTACAGTGTGCAGTGTTCTCCTGGTTCTGTTTACTCCACTTTGCATCAGTTCATATAAATCTTCCCAGGTTTTTCTGAAACCATTTTGCTCACAATTTCTTACAATACAATAATATTTTATCACAACTATATAACACAACTTTTTCAGCCATTCCCCAATTGATGAACAGTCCTTCAATTTCCAGTTCCTTGCCATCACAAAAAGAGCTGCTATAGATATTTTTGTACAAATAAGTCCTTTTCCTTTTCCCTTGATCTCTTTGGGGGTACAAATCTAGTAGGTAGCATTGCTGGGTCAAAGGGGGTACACAGTTTCACTGCACATTGGACATAGTTCCAAATTGTTCTCCAGTATGGTTGGATTAGTTTACAGTTCTACCAGCAATGCATTGGTGTTCTAATTTTTCTACATTCCTTTCAGCACTTGTCATTTTTCTTTTCTATTATGTTTAGTCAATCTAATAGATACATGGTGGTATCCCAGCATAATTTCTCTAATCAGTAGCTATTTAGACCTTTTTTTTCAGGTGACTATAGATAACTTTGATTTCTTCCGAAAACTGCCGTTGCATATCCTTTGACCATTTATCAGCTGGGGGATGATTCTTATTTTTATAAATTTGGCTCAGTTCTCCATATATTTGAGAAATGAAGCCTTTATCAGAGAAACCTGATGTAAAATTTCCCCCAGTTTCCTCTTTTCCTTCTAATTTTGACTACATCAGTTTTGTCTGTGCAAAAGCCTTTTAATTTCATGTAATTAAAATTATCCATTTTTCTTCCTGTGATCCTTTCTATCTCTTATTTGGTCATAAATTTTTTCATTATTTATAGATCTGACAGGTACATTTTTCCATGCTCCTTAATGTACTTATATTATCATCCTTTATATTTAAATCAGTTATTCATTCTGACCTTATCTCGGTGTGAGATGTTGGTCTATGCCTAGTTTCTGCCAAATTGCTTTCCAGTTTTCCCACCATTTTTTCCTCAAATGGCAAGTTCTTACTCCCAAAGCTTGGATCTTTGAGTTTATCAAACACTAGGTTATTATAGTCACTTACTACTGTGTGTTATATACCTAATCTGTTCCACTGACCTACCACTCTATTTCTTTAGCCAGTATCAGATTCTTTTGATGATTGCTACTTTGTAATACAATTTGAGATCTGGTATGGCTAGGCTACTTTCTTTCACATTGAAAAAAAATGGATTCCCTTGTTATTATTTACCTTTTGTTTTTCCAGATGAATTCTGTTATTATTTTTTTCTAGTTCTATAAAATAATTCTTTCATAGTTTGATTGGTATGGCACTGAGTAAGTAAATTAACTTATGTAGAATTGTCATTTTTATTACATTGGTTTGGTCTACCCATGAGCAATTAATATTGCTCTAATCATTTAGATCTGTCTCTATTTCTGTGAAAAGTGCTTTGTAATTATGTTCATATAATCCATGGGTTTGTCTTGGCAGGTAGACTCCTAAGTATTTTATATTATTTGTCATTATTTTAAATAAAATTTCACTTTCTATCTCTTCCTGCTGGGTTTTGTTGGTAATATATACAATTGCTAATGACTTATGTGAGTCTATTTTATGTCCTGCAACTTTGCAAAAGCTATTAATTGTTTAAACTAGTTTTTAGTTGCTTCCCTAGGGTTTTCCAAGTATACCATCATACCATCTTCAAAGAGTGATAGTTTTGTTTCCTCATTGCCTATTTTCATTCATTCAATTTCTTTTTCTTGTCCTATTGCTATAGCTAGCATTTCTAGTATCATATTTAATATTAGTATTGATAATGAATATCTCTGCTTCACCTCTGTCTTTATTGGGGAAGCTTCAAGTTTATCTCTTTATTATTATCGTTATACTTGCTCTTGATTTTAACCTATTTGTTATTGCTACAAAAAAGTGCTGTGGTTACACATAGGACATCCCCCTCTCTATTTTTTTTACCTTCTTGTTATTATATGCCATGTAATCCTTCCTAGATTTTTCAGGAGTTAATGTTCCTTGCCTCTAGTAAAGTCTTCTTCCAATGCTTCATCACAGCATGGAGGTAATCTTGGGAGTGTCTACCTTCCCAACATCCCTCACACTCATTCCCACACACTCTCCTACACAGCCACCACCCAAGTTCAAATGTTCATCACCTCTTGCTTAACAATCGTAAAATACTCTTCTCACTGGCCTCCCTTCCACATCTCTCTCCACTCTCATTCATCTCTCCAGCCTTAGGATGAGAGAACCACCATTGGCTTAGGGGCTAATGTATTGAGTTCAGGATGTAAGTGCTACAACCAATTGTCTGAAGAAAGGCCAATCAATGCCTTTCCCAACCTATTTCAAGGCACCATGTGATGGTAGTGGGTAGCATCAGAGAGGAGCATTTCTGTATTTTTATGCTTTATGCCACATTGCCTCATTCCATTTATTTTATATAAACTTGCATCTGTACTGGGCAGCAGAGTGAATAGAGCATTGGGCCTGGAGTCAGGAAGACCTGACTTCAAATCTAGTTTAGACATTTACTAGTTATGGGAAGTCACTTAATCTGTTTGTCTCAGTTTCCTCAACTGTAAAATGAGAATAATAATAGCACCTACCTCTCAGGTTTCTTGTGAGGATCAAATTATATAATATTAATCAAAAGCACTTAGGACAGTTCCTGGCACAAAGTAGGAACTATATAATAATTATTATTGTATAATAATATATAATAAAGTAATAGTACATACAATAAATATTGTATGTAACAATATAATAAATATTAATAATCATAATTATTATTACTTGCCCAGGATCTGAAGCAATATATGAATTCAGGTCTTCCTGACTTCAGACCTACCTCAATTATTCATTAATAAGGGGAGCTGGCTCTGTTTGCCATCCTGGCTATTTACATGAGCTCCTTCCTTGCCTAGTGGGTAGGTCCACTCAGGAGCCTAGATTATAGTAAAAAAAAAAAAAAAGATGCATCCAAAAAGGAAATTGGTTGTTACCAGAATGGTTCTTATATCGAGAGAATATTGCTTTGCATATTCTTCTCCTCCACTTCAGGGCTATTGCCATCTAAAGAACCTGCATTGGTCACCTGGAATCAGCCCCTCCTGGAACAGACCTAGAAACATATGTACTAGTTCTTGTCTTCCACCTCTCCCTTTTCAGTCTTCCTCATTGAGTGCCCAAAGGTTCTTTGGTAGTTGTTACACATGTTATTTTATTGTTTCTACTATCATCACTGTATATCAGTTCATCATCTCTCCCTAGTCTCACTTTCCACCAAAGATAGTCCCATTGCACTTCTGCTCCATCCATCTGACCCCCTCCTCCAAATAAAATCTGTGCCCTGAACCCAAGAACAGAAGCATGAGATGGAAGTGGAGGGAGATATTCTTTTTTTCCGGAGTTAACTCTTTCGTGCCGATCACTAGGCAAATTAGACTGCTGTTTCATAGCTTGTCTTTCCACCCTAAGCCTAACTCAAAAATATTTTATATCTTTTCTTTTGACAGTTATGTATTTGCAGGTCTTGATCTGGCATCATGTGGGACAAAAAATGGAAGGTCCTGGTAGGTCCACTGTTGACCATAGCTTTGAAACATACAGCCCCTGTCCCCATTCAAAGCAGAAGAGTTGTTAGTTCTTACTGGCACAAAGTAGTGACTATATAATAATCATTATATAATTAGTTATTAGTTCTTACAAAATTAGTTCTTACAAAATTGCTTCATGCCCCATTTTCCCTATTATAGCTCCTCTTCTGTAAGCAGCCATCTCATAGAAGTCACTTCTTTATTGACTTAATCTCCAAGTCATGGGGTGGGGCAGGGTAACAATTCTCTGGGACCTCTGCAATTTATCTGAGAGTCACAAAGTAAGAAATAACCTCAGAGGCATCTATTCTAACCCATACCAGAAGAGAGGTTAAGATTTAGTCCATCTTCCTTATTTTACCAATGAACTCAAAGAAGGTAAATCATAGACTCATAGATTTAGGGCTAGAAAGGACCTTAGTGGTCATCTGGTCTAACCCCAATATTCTACAATGAGGAAAGTCACAGAATTTCTCAGAGAGGTCAAGTGATTTACCTAGGGTCACACAGGTTGTATATAGTACAGTCAGGTTTTGAACCAAGGTCCTACTATTCCAAATCCCCTTCCATGACACCATGTTATCTCACAACTTTGATTTATATCTTATGCTCTTTCTTTGGAATTTTTTTGCCAATTAATTAGTTAAGGACCAGAATTCAAGAATGCCTCAAAGAACCAACCATATCAGTTGCATGTACTAATTGGTCTGTCAATAAATATTTATTATGTGCCAAGGATTGTGCTAAGCCCTAGAGAAAGGATGAAAATCTTTATTTCCGAGTAGAATTAAAATGTGTGCTTATAATCCTTTGTATCTGAAGTATATTTTCACAGATGGCAGCAATTGTGATAAATTATGGTATAATTATAAGACATTATTAAAAATTCTTGCATCAATTGTTCTGGGTTTTCTGGTGGTATTGACAACTTTGAATAGGGGAAGGGGCTGTATGTTTCAAAGCTATGGTCAACAGTGGACCTACCGGCGCCTTCCATTTTTTGTCCCACATGATGCCAGATCAGGACCTGCAAATACATAACTGTCAAAAGAAAAGATATAAAATATTTTTGAGTTAGGCTTAGGGTGGAAAGACAGGCTATGAAACAGCAGTCTAATTTGCCTAGTGATCGGCACGAAAGAGTTAACTCTGGAAAAATAGAATATCTCCCTCCTCTTCCATCTCATGCTTCTGTTCTTGGGTTCAGGGCACAGATTTTATTTGGAGGAGGGGGTCAGATGGATGGAGCAGAAGTGCAATGGGACTGTCTTTGGCAGGAAGTGAGACTAGGGAGAGATGATGAACTGATATACAGTGATGATAGTAGAAACAATAAAATAACATGTGTAACAACTACCAGAATGTGATGAGGAAGACCTTTTCAAACTTATTGTTTATCACTCTTCCTTTCATACTCTCTACCAAACAAGCTGGTTCATTGTTTTTCATACTCCTTGAATAATAAGTGCCTCAGTTATATTGTGGGGGAAGGTAGAGGATTGGAACATTCTCCCTTCTCCTTCTTCCCTTCTCCCTCCTCCACTAAAGATTTCCTCTCACTAGACTCATGCACATTGACAGACAAGTTTAAGCCCTTACAAATCTAACCTCCAGTAAGATGGGCTAAGTTCCCCTTTCTCACTACCTTTAGCTATGTCCCCTATCCTGGTATCCTGGAGGGAAATTATGTAAGGCTTAGGCTTCTGCTAATATTTAAGGGTGTCCCTAAAAGGATGAGGGAAAAAAAGGGTACAAATCAGATACTTGACAGACATTTGTTTCCTACACACAAAAGACTTATAGCACACATCAACAAAATATATTCAATCAGTAACTTATATAACTACTATTTATCATCTACTGGGAGGTTGAATCATAAACTCCAAAACACCAAGTAGTTTTATGATATTATGAGACAGACATTCCACTTTTCACCTTGGTTCTGAACTGTTCAAACAATTTTTAAATCAATCACAAGCAGCTCTCCTCAGGCCTGCTGCTGTGAATAACTGTAAGGATCTAATTAAATAGTATAGTGAACTCTCTATTTATTCATCAATAAACTAAAGTATAACATTCAAGAAACTAAAGTATAACATTCACAACAATATAACATAATAACTTATTACTAAGGTGGCCACATGGTCTTAAACAAAACGTATCATTCAGTAAGTCACGATCTCCTCAATCAATACACAGTATCCAAGTAAAGTCCTCTTTCATCTTGACTCAAGGCAGGCTTAGAATCATCCTTAAGAGGTAGCAGAAAGTACAAACACCATCCACCCCTAGGTCACAGTATGTCACAATCTCATCAGTCAATACAGACTATCCAAGTAAAGTCTTCTTTCATTTTGACTCAAGGCTGACTTCCAAACCCATCAGTTCCTCTTCCACAGGCTGACTCCTTCCAGCTCTTGCCTGGATTCATATGTAGGCAGCTCTCTGCTCCTTTTCTATATCTCAGTTCACAGAGACTGCTCCACTCCAAGCCCTTTGCAGTTTCTGTTTCCAGGAAGACAAAGCTTAACAGAGCTACAACAATATTTACACACATTGCCAACACTGTCATCTCAATTCACTTTCTGTCTGATAAAGTAACACAAATTAACAGACAAGGCTTCTGTCTAAGACAGTGGTTCTCAACCTTCCTAATGCCACAACCCTTTAATATAGTTCTTCATGCTGTGGTGACCCCCAACCATAAAATTATTTTCGTTGCTACTTCATAACTGTACTTTTGCTACTGTTATGAATCATAATGTAAATATCTGATATGCAGGATGTATTTTCATTGTTACAAAGTGAACATAACCCACAGGTTGAGAACTGCTGGTCTAAGAAATCAAACACAAATCCACAGTAAAGTCCTCTTTCAAGACTTCTGTAACAACAGTAAAGACCTCTTTCAACAGACAGAATGCTTCTGTCTGACAAAGTAACATCAACACAGACAGAACGACAGACAGAGGGCCAACATCACAAACATTCTCTCTCTTAGTTCTGCTTTCTCCCAACTCTGCTCAAGCTTTTCTCTGCTCTGCTCCTTCCTGTTCTGTTCTTTCAGCAAGCTTCTCCCATGGTGGGCTCCATGTGATTGTGTTAGGCCTGTTGAGGGCAGGAAAGGCCTTCATACTCCCTTAGGCCTATTAAGGGCAATACAATGTATACTATTTCCAACAGAAACTCTTGATACAATCAAAAGTGAGGATCAAAGGCACTTGGATAGCTGAAACAAGCAGCAATGTACCACTTTGTTTGCTGTGACACAATTCCTGGTCAATGTCTTCTGCCAAATCCAGACCAGGGCTTAGATCCATCCTTCCATTGGTGGTCATTTCCTTCAAGGAAGGAATGAGTAGTTAATTCCACCTGAAAGACCTAGGACTTCTTGAACTCACAAGATCACTTCTAAGCTAAGAAATGTTCACTTCAAGAATTATATTTAGTCACTAAATAGAGAAAAGAAACACAAAACAGAAAAGCCAATTAAAGACCCAGGTGCAAGCTCATCCAGCTTTATATTGGAGCAAGTATCAAGTCTTCCCCCACCCCACCTCACCCTCACCCTCCACTACATGTCTAGTGAAAGGGACAGCAACTTGCTACATAGAAGAAAGTCAATAGGAGAGAGCATCCAAGATGGAGTCACTTCCTTTTCAAAGGTCCACTGAATCATTGGCTCTTACTGCTTAGTGGCCAATAAGCCAAATGAGGGAAAGCTTCAGTATCTCAAAGGTGTAGGAATACTTAGCCACACATTACTGGCAAGAAGGAGCCAGTCATTTTCAAAGTCTCCAAGCATTGAGCCAGCACATTAGGCTGAACTTAAGAAGGGCAGTGTTGTGAATGCTGTTTTCAGTCCCTCTTGCACTTGAACTGTACTTTCTTGCCATCCCTCCGCCATCTTTTCCCAGCTACCTTCTAGAATCCTTAGTTTCTTTCAAGGTTCAACTCAGTTGCCACAGCCTTTGAGAAGCCATTTTTGATTTATCTTTAGTTTTTTTATATCATCATCTTTTTTTTTTTAATAGATCCCTTGCCATCCTTTCCCCTCATGATGGGGAGGTGGGGAGGGGGGTAATTTACCAAAACTAACCAACACATGAAAGAACCCAGTGGTATAGACAGTATTCCAGATTTTGTCTTTTGGCTCTGCAAAGAAGGAAAGGAGTTTCATTTTGTCTTCTTTTCTTTGGGGAACAAACTTGACCATTATAAATATACAACATTTTACTTGATGGGTTGGGGGAGGTATGGAATGAGAGAGAGAATTTGGACTAAAAATTTTTAAAATTAATTAAAAATTAAATTAAAAAATTTTAAATACGCAGCATTCCATTTTATTTGTTTTGTCTTTGTTCTTTCTACTTACTTTGCTGTAATGAGGGCATATATAATTTTCCTTGTTTTGTTTACCTCATTTTTAATAAGGTCATATAAGTCTTCTAGTACTTCTCTGAATTCTTCATATTTATAGCTGGCTTCAGTGAACTAATATTCCATGTCATTCATGCACCACAGTGTATTTACCTATTCTCCAATTGATGGCCTTCTGCTTTATTTACAGTTCTATGTTAGTACAAAAAGTTCTGCTTTAAACATTTTGGTATAGATGGGATTTTTCTTTTCATCTTTTACTTCCTTGAGAAACATAACTATAGGAAGTTTTTCTTGATCCACAATCCCCCCCCCCCACCTCTTTGTTATCTTTTTTTTGTTAGTCCTTCATTTATTCTATTGTATTTCTCTATTTGCATGTTGTATAGCCCACCCCTACTCTCCCACCTCCAGTAAGACGGAAGCACCTTGAGGGCAGGGTCTATTTTTCATTTTGTTTCTTTATTTCCAGTGCCTAGCCCTTAATAGTGCTTAATAAAAACTTGTTGAATTAAAAGATGTGAAATTTCTTAACCTACAACATCAAGATTAGTCAAAGGAAAAGTTAAAGCATTTAGCTTTTCTTCCTATGTGTGTCAATTTTGTTGGAGTAAGGTTCTTTTTTTTCTTTTAATGAGTTTATGTATGATCATATTGAATAGAATCAAACATTTTTGTTCCAATAAAGGTTGAATGACCCTTTGCTGGAGATGTTGGAGGTGATATTCTTATTTAAGTCTAGGTGGTTCTAGGAGGTTCCAGAGTCCCTTTTAACTGAAATTCTAGCACTCTGGGATTTCTCTTTCAATGTGCCTTTACCTCCAAGGTAAACAGGGAGAACACAGTATCCTCCTCTGCTATTCCAAGGGCCCTGTATCATAACCAAGGCAAATAAGAAATTGTCATATAATTTGCTTCTCTAACTGTACCATTCTGTCCTTGATATTGCTTGAAACTCTATGGAATATTTACACTTCAGCAGTCCAGAAGGGTTTAAGCTGTCAGACAAAAAGTAATGTATGTCATCATCTGTATGAAAAATCAGGCCTTGTTGCTGAAACCTTAGCTTGACTTTGCACTTTGAGCAAGACAAAGCGAATGTTTCCTGAATTGATTTGCTTGGTCTTTGCTTGCTCATTCTTCAGCTGGTTAATTCCAATTGCTTCCCCTTGACTTTCTGTGAGAAAGTTGCTTTTCCATTTGCCCCATTCATTTTGGTTTGCCAGGCAGTACTATTTCTTTCTGTTCAGAAATAGTTCCTATTGGTGTGGGCGGAACAGAGATTGTCAGAGCTTGGATAGACCTTAAGAGCATAGAATGTCAGAGCTGGAAAGGTCCTTAAAATGTAGCATGTTAGGGCTTTGAGAGGCTTTAGAACAGCGATTCTCAACCTGTGGGTCGCGACCCCTTTGGGGGTCACCTAAGACCATTGGAAAACACATATTTCTGATGGTCTTAGGAACTGAGACACCGCTCCTCTACATCTCCGGGCAGGTCCACCCATATGCAGATACGCCCATATATGAGTATTAAAGGGTCACAGCAGTAGGAGGGTTGAGAACCACTGCTTTAGAACATAGAATGTCAGATCTAGAAACTTAAAGCACAGAATATCAGAGCTAGATGGGCCCTTGGAGCACAGAATGTTTGAGGTAAGAGGGACCTTAGCACATGGAGTATTAGGGGTTGAGGGAATCTTAGAGCATAGAAGCAGAACTGGCAGGGGCCTTTGTTGTTCAGTTGTTTCAGTGGTGTCTGACTCTTTGTGACCTCTTTGGGGGTTTTCTTGGCAGAGATACTGGAGTAGCTTGCCATTTCTTTCTCCAGTTCATTTTACAGATGAGGAACCTGAGGCAAAGGGGGTGAAGTGACTTACCCAGGGTCACACAGCTAATAAGTGTCTGAGGTCAGATTTGAACTCAGGAAGATGTTTCTTCCTGACTCCAGGCCTAGCATTCTATCTATTGTGCCACCTAATGTTAGAACATAGAATGTCAGAGTTGGAAAGGGCCTCAGATATCAATTAGGGGTGGGGAACCTGCAGCCTGAAGGCCACATATGGCCCTCCAGGTCCTCAAGTGCAGCCCGTTGACTGAATCCAGATTTCAAAGAATAAATCCCCTTAACAAAACGATTTGTCCTGTAAAACTTGGACTTAGTCAAAGGCTGCACCCAAGGACCTAGAAGGTTGCATGTAGCCTTAAGGTCACAGGTTCCCTACCCTCACACCCTGATTCATAGATAGAGAAACTAAAATGAAGAGAAGAGTCCAGATTTATGGAACAGATTGCCTTCTGAGATAGTAGCTTCCTATTCCTGAAGGTGCTCAATGACTTTTTTTTTCAATGACTTCTTTAAGTCAATTCTGTGTGTGTTTATTAAACACCTACTATGTGTTAGGCACTGAAGATACAAAGATAGAAATTAAACAGTTCCTGTCCTTAAGGAGCTGACATCTCCAGAAGGAGGGAATGTGTTTAATATGAAGAGTAGTTTGGTAACAGTACAATTGGGTTTCCAAGGGCACAGTGAAAGGGGAGGAATGAGTGAGCGAGGGACATAGGTGGGTTGGTGCTGGTATGGATGGCTATGAGGCAATAGGATCTGGTAGGGAGCCTCAACCTGCACAGTCTACAACTGGATCCTGGGAAAAATGAGTGAATCTACAGAGTAAGAGAGGATCACATTCTTTGTTGAAGCTAAGGGGATAGATTTGATTGTTCAACAACGATAAGAGAAGGGAGGGATGTATGCATGACTCCAGGGTCAATGTAGGGCTCAGTGGTCCCTGGAGTCCTAGTCTTTGGCTTGTCATAGAGGAGCATGGAACATTGGAGGGGCTTTAGTCACCAGCTAGGTCAGCTCTGCCGTAAGATTGAACTCTGTACCCTCTCTCAATTGAAGCCTCTATGAATTGATACTTTCCTGCATTGAAAATAGAACCCATTCTCTTATTCTTGGTGGCCTTAAATCAATTTGAAAACATTTTTGGGAATGTTGGATTAAAAAGAAAAGTAAAACCAGGAGATTTTGTTTGGGGGAACACTTTACTCTCCAGCAAGACCATTTCCTTGGGGACATTTCCAGGGTCCCAATTAAGCCCCATAATCATTATATTCATTATCTTCTACATGCCACCTCCTGTCTGTCCCTCAGGTGCCTTGCACGAGAGTTGTTTGAATAATGATGGTATATGGGATGCTCCTTACAACTAGCTTTGTTACTTTTTGGTCTCTGCCTCCATTGGCAGAGGGTAGTGCCCAGAGCTTCTAGTTGCCAGTTTGGTATGAGGTGTAGCCTTAAATCCTAAGAGATAACATATGGAAAGTGTGAATGTCAGCTATTATTATTCATTCATGCATTTATTTGTTCCTTTATTTATATACTACCGCCCTCTCTCTCTTCCTTCCTCTCCCTCTTGTTAATGTTATTGCTCCAGATATGACTTCATCTGGATAGTGACCTTTTAGCGTGGAAATTCTCTCCATAGATACAGATCAGAGTTCATCTCTATGTAGTCTCTGGGAGTTGCCTGGAACACTGAGAGACTAAGTAACTTGCCTATGGTCAATAGGTGTTAGAGGGAGGACTTGAACCCAGATCTTTCTGATTTCAATGGCAGCTCTCTAGATAGCTAGGTAGACAGATAGATGATAGATGGATGGACAGACAGACAGCTCTGAGAGAGAGAGAGAGAGAGAGAGAGAGATGTAAGGATAGAAGGCATAGAAGTATAGAGATAAATGATAAAGGACAGAGGAATAGGGGGTAGAGATAGGGATAGAGATAGGTAGATAGATAGATAGATAGATAGATAGATAGATAGATAGATAGATGATAGATAAATGATGGATGGATGGATGGATGGATGGATGGATAGATGGATAGATAGATAGACATAGATAGATAGATCATAGATAGATAGATGGATACATAGATAGATGGTTATATAGATAGATACACAGACAGACAAACAGAACATTTGTTAACTATTTCCATGTGTTGGGTACTGTGCTGAATAGGATATACCAATAAAAAACACACTAACTAATCTCTGCCCTCAAGGAGCATCCAAGCCAATGAAGGAAAAGGGGAGCTAGGAAGCTGGGAAAATTGTTGGTGGTGGAGACACGTCCGGGAAATTTTGTGAAGGTCAGGAACCAAACAAGACCAAAACTATCCTATCACAGTCTAGGATGTTTCCAGGGGATGAGTCCAATTTTCTGGTGGAGAGGAGGGAGGAACTAGAAGAAGGAAGGAAAAGAAGGAAAAGAAGGAACTATTCACTCTATCAAGTTACATCTCACAACAGGATTATCAACTCCAATTTATAGAGGAGGAAACTGAGGCCGAGAAGGACTTAGTGACTTGTCCATGGTCACTCAGCCAGTATGTTTCAGGGGCAGGATTTGAATTCAGATCTTCTTGACTTCCAGATCATTTCTCTATTACAGTACCTCACTGGCTTATGCTTATAGGTGTGAAACCAAGGAAATTGTGGTTTCCTCCCTAAAAAAGCTCAAAGTCAAGCAAAGGGATGAGAGGACACAGATAGTGATTATCCAAATTATCCATTATAAAGTGTAAGCATCCATTATCCAAGGGATGCAAGAAGTGCTAAAAAAAGAGATAGAAACCATGCATACATATGTGTATATATCTGTATCTATAAACTATATATAATATCTACAATCTATATGTAATGTGTGTTATATCTATCTGTTCTTGAGGTGTCTACATCATTTTTATTCATTCACCCATTTAATTGATTTTATATTATTTTATTGATACCTTTTAGTTTTCTTTCACATTCATTTCTGAATATATCCTCCCCCCCCCCCCCACTTCTTCTACTTAGTCAAATGTTGCTATTCCCCAAACTCTTTGGTTGGGGCTCCTGCATACTTCTGTTGGGGTCTGAAGGGAGGTGATGCTTGAGCTGTTGTTGGTCGTGGTTGGCCTTGCCTGGCACATGCTATCTCCTGTCTCTCCCTCAGGATGCCTTGTTGCTTCTGCTGGGTTTGCTTGCCTGCCCTGTGACTGCACTTGGTGAGGATGGCTGGGCCCTTTTCCAAAGGGTTTCTTCCCTGAATAATAGCTATTGAGGCTGGGCTAAATGTAGGACCAGTGATCAGGGGGGTATCGAGAATGATACTGTTCCCAAGGCTCTTAGGTTCAGTGTCCTGGGCTATCTCTATTGGGATCTGACAACACTTACTATTAGTAATAATGATGGGGTAGATTGCTAGTAAGTATACCATATAATAAGTAAATATATTAGTAATAATTCTATATTATTAGTAAAAGTGATGGGAGGCAGTGTGGTATAGTGGACAGCAGAGAGATTATTTGTAAATCAGGAAGGTCTAGGTTCCAATCTCATCTCTAACACATACTATACTGGCTATGTGACTCTGGATAAATCACTCAGCCTCACAGTGCTCCAAGCTACTTTCTAAGACTACACGTACATTTCAGAGAAGGTACTACCTGCCCTGGTAGAGGAAGCTTCCTCACCTGGGAGTTCTCAATAATATGGAAATCCCAAGTTCAGTCCCTGCCTCCATCCTAGTAATAATTATGGATAATATTTATTATAACTCTTAAAAGTTTATGAAGTACCTTTTTCACAATAGCCCAAGGTGGGGGTTAGGGGAAGGTCCAAATTACACGTTTCTATTAATTATGATTTCTCTTAAAACCAGGATATGGCTTCAATATTGTTTTTAATCTATCACTTAACCTCACATCCTCAGGTCCTGATCTTAGATCTTCCTTGCTACATGAAATTAGTTCCCTTTTCTGCCTTTTCCATCATCTCTGGCACCAGGGACACAGACATTAATGAAAACTGCAAATGATCTGTTTGGGTGAGACAAAGTCATCTTTAAAAATAGACACTCTGCTTGTTTATGTGTATGCAAGGAAGGAGATGGAAAATGGAGAGAGATTCAGAGCTTCCAGGCCTGGTACTCAGTTTCTAAAGAGTCTGTACAATTCCATTATCCTTTATCAACCTATGACCCCTAGATACTGCCTCCCACTGCCTAAAACACTACTACTACTACAACTGCCACTACCACCACTACTACCACTACTACCACCACTACTACTGCTACTACCACCTCTACTACTACCACCACCACTACTACTACCACCAGTACTACTACCACCACTACTACTACCACCACTACTACTACCACCACTACTACTACCACCACTACTACTACCACTACTACTACTACCACTACTACTACTACTACTACTACTACTACTACTATACCTGGATTTATATAACACTTCGAGGTTTGCAAAGTCCTTTAGATGTTATATCGTTTGAGTAATCAATCAATGAACATGTAAGTGAGGAAGACCTGGGCTGTGTGGTGGTCTGGACAGATGAGAGGGACATTGTAGACTTAGAATCCATAGGACGGAGGCAGTGTTGCCCAGTGGAAGTAGGACTGGGTTTGAAGTCAGAGGACCTGGGTTTGCATGCTGACTCTGGCACTTAGTACCTGTTCAACTTTGGACAAGTCAGCTATCCTGCCTAAGCCTCAGTTTCCTCATCTGTAAGATGTGAGAGATGGACTAGATGGCTTTTAGGATCCCTTGTGGCTCTATGTCTGTGATCCTCTGACCTCCTCTGAGGGTACAAATACCCTTTATTTGTCTGGTTTTCTCCTCTACACAGGAGCCCAAAGATCTGTAAAAAGAGATTCTAACTTTGTGGAATAGGGAGAAGAGAGAGATAGTAAGACATAAAGGAAGAGAATGAGATAGTCAGAGACAGAGAGAAAAGGGAGGGTGGGAGGAAGAGTGAGAGAGAGAGAGAGAGAGAGAGAGAGAGAGAGAGAGAGAGAGAGAGGAAAGAGTGACACAGAGAAGGAGGGGTACCCCTCTCTGCCATGTTTACCCACTGCCTATTTATGAAAATAGAAGTTTTACAAGCTTGGGGAGCTGATGGACAAGTACAACTGCTAGTAGATAAAAAGTATTCCTTTTATCTGAATGTCTCATTAGGAAGGATGCAGCGTGGGCTGAATTGTTCCCGTTTGGGGATTGAATTACTGTTCTATTCAGCTGATACAAAGAAGCTATTGGTCCCGCTTAGGTAGCACATGAATAAGTAACTAGCCTTCCCGGGAGAGAGACAGAAAGAGTCCTAGCTCTGGGGGTTGAGAGGCCTCCTGCGTGCATAAGGGGCTGGGTTTCAGCCACATCCTTGGCTTGGGTCTGAGAGAGCTCATGTGGTCTGGGCGGCTAGGAGTGTGTCGCAGACCCAGATTACAGTCAGCATTCCGTAAGTACTAGCATTTTCCGGGAAAGAGCAGATCTAGGGAGACTCCTGGGCTGATGCTGTGATACAGAAGGAAAGAAGAGAAGCAGCAGAAGCATTAGGCAGAGAGCATTGACTCTGGGTTCAAATCCTGCCCCTGATGATTCTTATCTGTGTGCCCTTGGGGGATGAACTTCTGTCCCTCGCTCTGTTTCTTCCTCTGTAAAATGCCTGGAGGTGGGGGTGGGAGAGGCTGAGGAGCGCCTGTGTTCCTTTCTAGCTATAGATCTGTGATTCCAATGTGGATCTGAAAGCAGAGAATGTGGATTCAAACCTTACCCGTCCTATTTTCTAGCTATGAAAGACTTCTTCCTTTTACTGGTCTGGACCTCATCTGTAAAAGGAATTCCAACTGTCTGTTGCCTGGCTGTCCTTTGATCTGTTCAGATGGTAGAGATTGTTCAGTCTAGAGTGAATTAGGTGTAGTCTGAGGCCAGGGGATGTGTTGAATGATTTCTGAAGGGGTCTGCCTCCTTGGGGAATCCATGGAGGTCCCTGGCTTTAACATTTTGAGCATTTAATCCTGGTCTCTCAAGGCAACATTTCGTTCAGACTTTGATAGACAGCATCATGTTACAAGCAGGCTAGTCCCAGCTTCTCTTCCTGTCCTTAACCAGGGGCTGGGCAGGATACTGGTTATTTACTACTAATAATCAACAACATTTCTATAGAGATTTCAGGTTTTTGCAAAGCTGCAAACATGCCCATGAACCTTGAAGCAACATTGTGTGGATAGACTGCTGGGTTGGGAGTCAGGGAGACCTAGGTTCCGATATCCCACCTCTGACACTTATTAGCTCTGTGTCTGGGCTTCCTCATCTAGAAAATGAGGATGCTAAACGAGTACCTATAGTACCTGCCTCAGTTTCCTCATCTATACAATAGAGCTAATAATACTTGTAGCAACTGCTTCAACAATTGTTTGGGGGTTCAAATGAGATAATGTATATGAAGTTTGCTTGGCAAACTCTAAAATGTTATATATACTGCACATGCCAAAAGTCTTAATGCAGTTTTTAGCTTTAATAACTTAAAATATCATTAAGACTTTTGGGACACCCTGTATAAATTCCAGGGTTTTTTTGAGGGGGGCTGTGGTTTGACCTATGGTTTTACCAGTATAAGGAACCTCAAGTGAGAAAACTCTCCACCAATGCAAATCTCGACTCTTTTGTAATTTAAGTCTTTGGCCACTGAGAGGTTAACAACCAATTGCTAATATTTAATAGAGTACTTTCAGGTATTCAAAGTGCTTTCTATATATTACCTATGAGGTATACAAGGTATAAATAAATATATATATTTGTACACACACACACAGACACACACACATAAATAACCTGTGAGGTGCCATTTTTATACCCATTTTCCAGAGGAGAAAACTGAGGCCCAGAGAAATTAAGTAACTTGTACACAGCTGAACAGCCTGTATGTGTCAGATGCAGAATTTGAACTCATATCTTTCCAATTCTGAGATCAGATTTCTACCCTAAAAAAAAGGGGTAGACTGCCCTAATCAGGGGAGTCTATATAAATGCTAGCCATATGTTAGCTCCTTGTAGAAGGATAGGAGGTTGTGCTCAGAGACAGGAGTGTCAGAGTTCTACAACATGCTATCTCTCTGATGATAATAATAATAATAGTAATGTATTATCATTTAAGAATAAAACAATATAAAATAATTTATTATATATAATTAAAATAAATATATAGCACAATTTCTTATATAATTTATAATAAAACGTAGACTATAAAATGCTAGGTGGCTCAGAGGATAGAGCTCTGGGCTTGGAATCTAGAAGACTCATCATCAGGAGTTCAAATTTGGTCTCAGATAAACTTATTAGCTTTGTGACCCTGAGCAAGTCACTTAACCTTGTTTGCCTCAGTTTCCTCATCTGTAAAATCAGCTGGAGAAGGAAAAAGCAAACCACTCCAGTATCTCCAGTAAGAAAACCCCAAATGGGGTCAGGAAAAGTCAGATATGGCAGAAACAACTGCACAACAAAAATAATAATTTAGTACAAATAACCGTATTATTTTTATCGTAGAGGCTATATAACACCAAGGATGGAGATCTTGCCTTCAAGACCATGGTTCAGATACTGATGACTTGGCTTCTAAATTCTGCCTCTGACATCCAATGACCATGTGACCCTGGGCAAGTCACTTTGCCTTTCAGGGCTGCAGGCAGCTGTCCATGACTAAGCTGAAGAAGAACCATTGATCTTCATTAGTAGAGGGAATCACCTCACTGGGGAGCTTTCTATACAGATAGAATCCTAGTACTAGACAAGAAAAACAACAATACTACCTTTAGCAGAACATTAAGACTGAACTATTTTTTTCAGAGAATTGAGAAAATGAATAACATCATTCTTTTAAACCAGCCTTCCTGGAGTGTCCATCCTCTTTATTCCAGAAGTTCCTGGACATGGGCACGTTGTTGGACATCATCAGAAGGCTAGGAAGTCTGTTTGTCTCTATCAACCAGTAAATTCTTTTTCAGCTTCTCTGTGTAGACTAAATCCTACCACAGATAGGTAGATTAAGTGGACAGGGCCTGTGTAACCCAGGAAGTGGTAGAAAGCCCAACCTTTTCCTTGGGGCAAGAGAATTCATGTCATGCTCTTAGCTGAGGGTGTTTTCTAGAGGTGAGCAGGTAGGCGGTGTTTTATGTTTCTCTAGGTAGTTTATGACAGGCAGTAAAAATACATCAATAAATCTTTATTTTCAGACCCAGAGTAGCCCGATCAGCTCTGTTAATTAAAACTTTGTCTCAAGTGGCATTTGATAATTCAATAGTCACTACTGTTGATTCATTAGGGCTTGATTCTGTACCATCCCTCCAAGGCACTGCTGGGTCGACTGCTTCTGAATTAATAATAAGCGTGCTTCCCACTTCCCATCAAGAGGACTCTTTCATCTTTTAAGAGCTTTACAAACCCCGACCAACTCTCCTGACACCCTGCTGAGCAAGGGTCTGTTGGGAGGGGCTGCCATGAGGTTATAAGACCTTGCTTCCAGTCTGGCTCTGACCCATACTGGCTATGTGACCCTGGGGGAAATCCTATAACCTGTCAAAGCCCTAGATACTGTATGATCGAATTGTTAAACCATAGGGTGAAAACTGGGAAGGGAGGCCAGAACAGAGGTGAGAGATGAAAAAGAATGATGAGGATGAAAAGGTTTAAAAGGACTGAGGCATAATAAGGAGAGATTAGCAGCTAAGCAGCATCAGGGATAGAGTTCTGGACTTGGAGTCAGGAAGTTGTTGTTCAGTCATGCCTGACTCTTTGTTACCCTATTTGGGGTTTTCTTGGCAGAAATATTGGAATGATTTGTCATTTTACAGATGAGGAAACTGAGGTCAACAGGGTTAAGTGTGACACAGCTAGCAAGTGTCTGAGGCAGGATTTGAACTCATGAAATGGATCTTCCTGACTCTAGGCACAGTGCTCTAACCACTGCACCACCTAGCTGCCCCAATCAGAGGAGTCCATTTAATGCTAACTATTACTATTAGCTACTTCTCTAAGGATAGGAGGTTGTACTCAGAGACAGGAGTGTCAGAATTCTATATCATCTGAGTAGAACGGTTAGGGTTGAGGGTTGTGTCAGTGGTATGTCCATCCCTGTGTGAGGGTATGGGGCTGAGCAAAGATCAAAGTCATGAAGTTTAGCAGGCTGATGACCCAGGCAGTCAAGATGTCTGAGGGGACTTTGACAAATGGATCAAAATGGCCAAGTCTGAGTTCAGTGGTTAGTGAGGAGAGGAAGGCAGTGAACCAGACACCGAATTCCTTGAAAGAGGTGAGAGGATGACCTGAAGGCCAGTAGATCATTGCAACAGGGAGAGGTTGCTAAATAGTGGTGGCAAAGGAGCAGTCATGAGTTGGGAGTGAGGAGAAAAGAATACGATTTCCACTCCTTCTGGCTGAATGCCATAGGGGGCATGAGAGAAGGCACACCTGTACTCTCATCCCTATTCAACTAGCTCTACTCCATCATAGCCTATATCCTTCTCTGCCCTCCCATTCCATTGTATCATCTGCAACCACTACACTATTGTTTAAGAAAAACAACAACAAACTCCCCTTTATCCTGGACATTTCCAACCTTTTCCCATCTTCTTGTGCTAATGGAAACCTGGATCTTCCAGCAGTGTGTCTCTGGCCACCTTCTGCAGTCTCAAGTGTTCATTCTCTCTGGGCCTCAGTTTCCTTATCTGACAATGTGGAACTTTGATGAATTGACCTCTAAGACCTCTCCCAGTTCTATAGCTAAGATGCTCTGACTTGCTCAAGGTCATATTGGTAATGAGTGGCAGAGCCAGGATTCAAACACAGAATGTCCAACCCCAAATCCAGGGTTGTTTCCGTTACGCTATAGAACTATAAGGAGAGAAAAAGAAGACATGGCTAAGTATTATGGGTGTAGTACAGTACAAAGAAGAGTCAATTTGGAGTCAGAGTATGTAAGTTCAAATCCCACCTTAGCTGTTTATTGGCTGTAGGACCTTGTTTTTTCTCTCTAGACCTCAGTTTCCCTATTTGTAAAATTATGGAGTTGATCTGATAATCAATAAAATCCCTTGTAGCTCTGAATCCCATAATCCTAGCAGGAAATAACAGAACTTTTATGTTCTGATTCTAGAGTCCATCGACACTGGCCTTACTGTTTCTCATACACAACTTTCTATCTACTGTCTCCATGTCTTTGTACTAGTTCTCCTCCATGCATCTTCATTGACAACTCTTGGAATTCCTGATTTTCTTCCTCAGTTCAATTGCCATCCTAGTCCCTCCTTATGCTAATGCCTTCTATTCTAATTTCTCCATGTACCTGTTTTGTATGTATCTTGTCTATGTACCTAGATATGACAACACTGCTTTCTCTATTTGAATGTAAGCTCCTTGAAGGCAGTGTATGTATTCTCAGGACTGAGCACCATGCCTGACACACAGTAACTACTTAATGAATCTTTGTTGATCGATTGATTTTGGCTTTCCAGTAGAATATAATCCCCTTGAGGGAAGAAAGTGTTTTCCTTTTGTCATTGCATGACCCAACACATAGTAGAGTGCCTGGAACATAATCGGTGTTTAACAAACGATCATGCTTGGATGTCTTTTCTACTTTCTCCATTTTTAAATTCTTTTCCTCGTACACAGACCCTCTCTTCCACTCCTCCCTGCACACTGTAAGTAGGTTTGGAAATGGAAAGTGGGACTGGTGACTCTGAGATCTTCTAAAAGAGCTGTAGCTTCCCTCTGCCCCTGTATATCCTCCTCATCTTATCAAGTTATTGACATGAAATTGAGAGAGAAAGAGAGAGGGAGAGAGACAGAGAGAGAGAGAGAGAGAGAGAAAGACAGAGAGAAAGACAGAGACAGAGAGAGAGAAAGAGAGAGAGAGCAGAGAGCAGAGAGAGGAGAGAGAGAGGGAAAGAGAGAAAGAAAGACAGAGACAGAGAGGGAGAGAGAGACAGAGAGAGAGACAGAGAGAGAGAGAGGAGACAGAGCAGAGAGAGGAGAGAGACAGAGAGACAGAGAGAAAGAGAGAGAGAGAGAAAGAGAGGGAGAGGGAGGGAGAAAGGGAAAGAGAGAGAAAGAGAGAGAGGGAGAGAGAGAAAAAGACAGAGAGAAAGACAGAGACAGAGAGAGAGAAAGAGAGAGAGAGCAGAGAGCAGAGAGAGGAGAGAGAGAGAGGGAAAGAGAGAAAGAAAGACAGAGACAGAGAGGGAGAGACAGAGAGAGAGAGACAGAGAGAGAGAGGAGACAGAGCAGAGAGAGGAGAGAGAGAGACAGAGAGAGGGAGAGAGAGACAGAGAGAAAGAGAGAGAGAGAGAGAGAGAGGGAGAGGGAGGGAGAAAGGGAGAGAGAGAATAAGAGAGAGAGAGAGAGAGAGAGAAATAGACAGAGTGAGACAGAGACAGACACACAGAAAGAGAAAGAGAGATAGAGATAGACAGACAGAGAGACAGAAACACACATACACACACCTACAGAGTGAGAGAGACAGAGAGTGTGTAAGTCCCTTATTATGTTGTGGATAATGAGGGAAATATGAAGGGTTAATGGAAGATAGAGACTACAGCACCTGAATTATTGGGGAGAAATAGGAAATGGCTGATCATTTGCCTTAACTAACCTGCCAGTGTTCATTGATTTTTATTAATTAATTCAGCCAATAGTCAGACTGCCTATAAGACACTTGGCATCTGGTCATGCTTGCATAATTATAGATGTTTCTAAAGGAAACTTTGGCTAAGTAATGAGTTGTTGGTCTCTGTCCAGATTCCAGAATACCTTATAGCTAATGATGGTGCTGGTAATTGACATGTATATAATTCCATACAGTTTGTGAAGTGCTTTTTATACATGACGTTAATAAAACCTCACAGCAATCATGGGAGGTAGTGACTCCAAGTATTATTAGCTTCTTTTTACAAATGATGAAACAGGCTCAGAGAGACTTGCCCATGGTCACAGAGCTTATAAGTACCAGACACAGGAATTAGAACCCATGACTGTAAGGACAGTCTATTAGCTACTACTGATAGTTATTGGTCCTCCAAACCTATTCCTTTGGGCAGTTTTCTAGTGACAGGAAGAAGACCCGAGAAGCAGTGAAACTTTTGGTTCAGCATTTGTGGAAATCCTTTGCAGTGATTTAAAAAAATATATTAATTTCTATTGTAGGTGCTTCACTAGTGTTGATAGAATGCTGTACTGACTTAGGAAGACCTAAGTTCAAGTTCTGCCTAAGACATTTACTAGCTGTGTGACTCTGAACAAGTAACTTGGTTTCTCTACCCCTCAGTTTCCTCATCTGTAAAATGGAGATGTTAGAAACACCTGTCTCCTACAGTTGTTTTGTAGTATGAATATTATAATTCCCATTTTATGTATGAAGAAACTGAGGCTCTAGGAGTTTAAGTGAATTGGCCACCCCCACATAACTCATAAGTGTCTGAATTTAGACTCAACCCAAGTCTCCTGACTCTCATCCAAATGTTCTATCCTCTAAGTCACTGGGGCTTGGTCCTAAGGGTTTTTCCTAATGTGATAATGAGTCAGACTCTTGGGCATGGCTGTTCCTTACAAGGGTTGATGTAGTAAAGGACTAGACTCTGGATCCGGAAAAGATGGGTCCAAATCCAGTCTGTGGGACTATGGGCAAGTCACTTCAAGCCTCTATTTCTTTATCTATAAAATGGGTAGAATAAATAGCTGCCTCCCTTTTCCATCACAAACTAGCAGGACTTAGGAGCAAAAGCCTTGAGACCAAGTTTGCTCACCTTGTTCTTTCATTCACTCATCGTATGTTAAATCTATTGACCTAAGTACTTACATGAAAAAATTGGTTCAATAATTTCTGCTCTTGCTAGCCTCACAGGCCTCTGAGAAGGCTAAGTGAGAGGAGAGAAGGGAAGATAATTTCCATCTGGTGACATGTACCTGTTTTCCTTCCCACAGTTCAGAAATGATCTGTACTTACAGCCTGCAGTCCCCCAGAAAGCCTATGGTCAGTTCCGACTTTTAGAAGAGCGGCCACAGACTTCCCCAGCCCATGTACCTGCTCTGAACCCAGATCTTCACCACTGGAGCCTTGCAGTAAGTCTCTTGCTTTCCTTTTGGATCCCTCTCAGAAGCATCAACTGGATGGAACCCATGAGTGAGAGCTGTGTCTGTCCACTTTTGGGATGAATTTCTTGTGTATGTGGTGCTAGATGTGAACTCCCTCTAGAACTGGCATACTAACTTGGAATCAGGAAACTGTAGGTGCTTATACCACCTCAGACACTTACTAACTGTGTAACTTTGGGCAAGTCACTTAACCTATATCAGCCTCAGTTTCCTCATCTATAAAATGGAAGACTTGTACTTGATGCACTCTTAGGTCTCAATCTATGATTTTGTGACAGTGTCCTGATCGTGTAAAGCTTAGAAACTGGTTATGTTTCTTTTTCTAATTGGGGATCCCATGCTCAATAATATTGGTGTATGTGTAAAAATGTTTTCTAGTGCAGGGTCCCAATCTAGTAGGATTTGAAAGGCTCATATGCATTGCCACAAGAAAGGTAGGGGCTCTCCCAGATAGCAGTGAGAGCACACACCCATGAGCCTGGGTAGGAAATCCCACCATTTAAACTTTTCAAGATTGGAGGATGTAGTTGCAGGGATCCAAGTCACTACAAATTGTCTATTGATTTGAATTGCTGGGACAAAGAGGGATCATCCCATTTTGTTTATGGGTGACTGCTCTCTATTTTTAGGTGCCTATTTTCCTTGGCCAAGATAATTGCAAGTAGATGATTTATCTGATATCCTCCCTGTGTGAAGAAGGCTATACTTAATTTCATTAGAGCCTGTCCTAGGGAGATTTTCCTTAATGCAAAAACTGGACCAGATTCACAGACTCATGGGCAGAGGTCCAATAAAACCCTAATTGGTGTGGTGGATAAAGGCTAAACTCTGAGTCAGGAAAACATGGATTCTAATCCTGCCTCTGATGCTAGCCTGCCTCACCAAGGGAAAGTCACTTTAAATCTCTTCAAGCCTCAATTTCCCCATCTGTAAATTGGGGATAGTAACTATTGAACCTCTCATGAGATCAAATGTGTGAAATTCTTTTAAACCTAAAATCCTTATATAAACATCAACTCTTATTTTTATTATTTGCACCCATTGGCCCTATAAATGTTGCATGGACTAGCTGTAAGGGTCAAGGTATAAAATTCCCTGGATACTTGTTTATTTTCTCTGAGAACAGCAAGAAAGAATGTGTTTGATCCAGCTATGAAAAAACATAACTTAATTTGTAAAAGTCTTTGGAGGGGAGTTTCTAGGAAGATCATTTTAAAATGTTATCATCATAATCAGTGCTCTCTCCCTCCTCCATCATCATCCATGACCACCACCATTATCATTATCATCACTGACATAATTAAATTGAGCATCATGCCAGCTACTTGTGGGCATCTACAATGATGAAATGCCTCCTTGTAATGGCCCTCAGGCGTCCAAGGTGTGTCCTTAACAGAGCTTTCATGGAAGTGGTTTATCAGAAGAGGAATTACCAAGAAATCTAATGAGATTTTAGGCTACATAAAGAGAAGCAGAATATCCCAGAATAAAGATATGATGGTCTCACCCTGGGCAGAGCACATCGGGAGTAATGAGTTCTATTCCAGATGTCACACTTGAGGAAAGACATGGACAAGTAGGAAAATATACGGAAGAGGACAACCAGGATAGTATTAACATTTTAAAAATAAATTATAATAATAGTATAATTCACATTTCTATGGGGCTTTAAATATTACAAAAGCACTTTGTATACATCATTTTCTTTGATCTCGTATGATTCTTAAAACAACGCTATTTCGTTTTTAAAAAAGGGACTTGAGTTCATGTTAAAGTATAAACAATTGAAGAAAATATGAATGTTTTTAGCCCAGAGAAGAGAAGAAAGAACTGTAGTCTTTTAGTATCTGAAGGGTTATCAAGTGGCGAAATGGTTAAGATTTGTTCTTCTTGGCTCCTGAAGGCAGAACTAGGGGCAAATTTTATCCAGGTAAGAAAACCCTGCTAACAATGAGAGCTGTCCAAAAGTGGAATGGGGCATTTCTGGAGGTCATGGACCGCCCCTTCCTGAAGGCCTGGATGTTGGCTATGTTGCTGAAGGGATTCTTTTTTCCTGGTTTGGTACAGTTTCGTGCTATAGTTTGGAATAGATAGCTGCCTTTGTCTCTTTCAAATCTGAAATTCTATGATTCTATGAATGTGGAGGGAAAAAAGGTCATTCTTTCAGCACCAACTTCCTTAGCCTGGAAGCTTCTCTCTCTTCTCCCTGGGTCGCAGGCAGGTTATACAGAGAATGTATTATCCACATTTTTTTTTTGGACTGTGTCACAGAATGTCTAATTGGGACCAAGTTCTGTTCCCATTTTGAAAGCATCAGGAAGCCTTGATGAGTGCATGTGAGTTCTTCCTAAATTTGGAATTGGCCGATCTTACTTTTTGATAAAATGTTGGCTGTGTTAAACTGCAGATGCATCATTAAAAGTTTATTTTTTTTCTCCTTTAAATTTAACTTCTCATGTCTCAGGGTAGAAATGTTGAATGATTCTTGTTTGGGGGTTGGTGAAGAGAGCCCAGGATGTGGCTTTTAAAATTGGGAGGCAGACTAATGACTCCTGGAGGTGGTTAGATGTTGCATTAGGGGTTGAGGGGGGCAGACAGAAGCATATTTCACAGAGTTTCCTTAGTTTGTCCAAGAAAAAATTGTCTATATTATCATTTCATATGAGGATTAGTTGAAGAAAATGGGTGTGGTTGGCCTGGAGATAGAAAGAGTTGGGGCAGATATGATAGTGGTGTTCAAGTATCTGAAGGATTGTCCCATGGGGAAGGTGCTAGACATTGTGGTTTGGATCCAAAGGGCTGGGGACTACAAAGCCAAGCTTGGCTTATGTCAGGACAAGCTTCCTAACAATTAGTGTTCTCCAAGGGGGGATGGGCTGCTTGGGAGTGGGTTCCCTTTCTTTATTTGGTTTTCAAGTATTACCTGGATGAATATCTATCTGTCAGCTGTGGTCTGGAGAGAATTCCATTCATGACAAGGTCCCTTTGACTTTCAGATTCTGAGATTCTGGGATTTCATTGTAGCACTTAGAACAGTGCCTGGCATGTAGTAGGTACTTAATAAATCTTTAGTATAGGGCAGAGGGACCAAACCACTCCACGGAAATGCCAGAACCAGATTAAAATGTATTTAAGCAACATTTACCAAAATAAATAAAAGTATAACAGAACATAGATAATGTTAACAAGTGTTTTTTTTTTTAAGTCAATATGCAGCCCGAAGGGGTCATTGTGTATGGTTTATTGGCCTACATTTCTACTCAAGTTTGACACCACTGGTAAATAGGACCCTCCTGGTGAGGAAACTGTTTCTGCAAATGCCAATTGACAATTGCTCCATAACTTACATTCTTAGAGAGCTATCTGGGACACCAAGAGGTAAGTGACTTACCCAGGGTCACACAGCCATCATCCTGTAAATATATACAAAGTATATGTAAAGTGATTTCACTATTGTAGAAAAAGCTCTAACAACTTCAGGGATCAACTGGAAGACAGCTCCTGAGCTTTGAAAGAAGCTAGAGATTCTCTGAGACAATGCTACAGTGGATACGGTGGTTTGGTCATTGGTTCTGGAGTCAAAGGCCCTAATTTCAAATCCTGCCTTGGGCAAGTCACTTAATCTCTATAAAATGAGAGGGCTGAATAAAGTGGCCTCTGGATCCCTTCCATGTTCCTTTGATTCTAGAAGGCATTGCAGGTATGTGCAAGGTGATGGATTGGGTGTGAAGGAGAACAGTAGCAAATAAAACCATTCCCTATGAATCACAGACTATTAGAACTGGAAGAAGTCTTTAGAGAAGGTCTCATCCATTTTGCACTCATGAAAATTGATGTGCCAAAGGGGAAAGGTCTTGCCTCAGATCCCACACCAAGACAATCAGTAGCAAGGCTTGAATCTGACCTGTGGCATTCCAAGTTCAGGTCCAGTGGAGTGTCTTAGACTCCTTGGAGCACATATTGCATCTAATTAGTGTATTTCCAGAGAAGTCCAAACCCTTCTGTGCTGTGGGTGGGAGGCAGCCATACAGCCATCATTGTTGCTGGGGCATCTGTTCTAAATTTGCTCTCAGACTAGCCTAGGCCATTGTGTGAATGGCTCTTTGACTGCCCAGGGAGCTGGTCTTTCATAATCAAAGTTGGAATGGCATTATCAGACAAGGCCTTTGCTTTTCTCCAAGCAGGTTCCAGGGACTGTTATCTGTCTGTACCTCAGGACTGTCTTGACCTAATGTATATTTCTAGAGGAAATGCTCTCTGAAAGCAGCCCCTGATGCCATCATCCTTCATCATTAGAGCAATTAAGGATTTTAAAATTCCCTTTACTTTTAAAAAAAATTGGAGAGAGAAATCAAAGCAGGACAGGCTTTCTTGTTCTCCCACTCAGAATGCCCACAGCGATCCATCAGAATTTGCCATTTATTCTTGATATGCATGATTCTTTGATGCTGTCCTAGGTCTTATCTATACTATGCTAGTCTAGAAAAATACAATGCTTTAGTTATTTTAATTTTGTGACCAAATATGGATCTGGCAGCAGAAACAGTGAAAACTGCTCAGAAGGTCTTGAAATCTGTTCTGATAGTATCATGCTTGTTCTCAGCTTTGCCTCTGATTTACTGGGTGTTCTTGCTAATTCACTTAATGTCTTTGGGCCCTAGCTTCCTCATCTCTAATAGAGAGGTTGCATAGCAAAATGGAAAAGTGTATACACTAACTCTAGAGTCAAGGACCTGGGTTCAAATCCTGCTTTCGTGACCTTGGTCAAGTAACTTAGCCACCCTCAGCTTCATTTACCACAGATATAAAATGAGGGATTTGGGGTAGATGGTCTCTGAGGTCCTTTTCAGCTTTAGATCTATGGAAATTTTTTCAATTCAAATATTTCAGAAGAACTTGCTAGGTGTAAGTGTATTCTGAAACACAGTGTTTGGTATGTAGTATGCATCTAATAAATGCTTTTTTATTCTTCCATTCATAAAACAACAGCAAAAAAACCTCTAACTAATCCCTGCTTTTAAAGGAGTTTCCATTCCATTGGGGGTGGAGGTTGGAGTTGGCTTCGGAGAAAATGAAATGCAAGGCAACAACTGAGGGAACTGGAATGATGCATGAGCTGAGCTTTGAAAGTAGGTAGGGATTCCAAGGAGTGTAACACCACCTTCAATAGCCTCTCTCAGAGAGATTATAGGAACTGTTACATTATCTTAAAGAGGCAAATAATTCTTGAGAGTCTAGCAATTTACCTTATTCTGGATTCTGTGTGAATTGTCTTCATGAAATGACTTCATGAAATACAGAGAGGAAAAGGACAAAAAGAACTCCTATATTGAGAGAACTGTATCAACTTTTATTTTGTGAAGAAACATTCCTTGACTGCTGTTCTGAGAGCTGCATGGTGGAACTATGTCCCAGAAGGAAAGAAAAATTGAGAGAAACAGTGAGGGTTAGAGGAGAATCTGGCGGTGATTCTTTCCATGATGTATTGAACAATGTATGTTACTTGATCAAGGTCATGAAAACATTTCATGTCAGAGGTAGGATTTGAACCCAGGTCCTTGACTCTAGAGTTAGTGTATACACTTTTCCATTTTGCTACACAACTTCTCTATTAGAGATGAGGAAGCTAGGGCCCAGAGAGAGTAATGATGACCAAGCATGACACTATCAGAACAGATTTCAAGACCTTCTGAGCAGTTTTCACTGTTCCTGCTGCCAGATCTATAGTGATTCTTACATTGATAGGGATTAGAGAGCTACCATAAAATCCAGGAAGACCTGAATTTAAGTCCTGCCTCTGACATATATTGTGTGTGGTGCTGTGGACAATTCCTCTTAGTTCTCCAGGCAACTAAGGCTATATAGCCTGCAGAGAACGTGCTTACCTGCATTTGTATAGAGACTTTCATTATCAGGGAGGTCTCTATACTAATGAAATCACATGTCTAGTAACTGTTCCCTTTATTATTTGTCACTCTGTTGATGAATTACATAGAAAGTAGCTTTGATGTTTATTTAAGCCTATATTTGATTATATACATATGTATATAGTACACATATATGTTATGCCTGTACATACACACACATATATGGAGAGAAAAAGAGAGAAAGAGAGAGAAAGAGAGAGAGAGAGAGAGAGAGAGAGAGAGAGAGAGAGAGAGAGAGAAGAAAGGGGGTAAAGAGAGAAATAGAGGAAGAAAGATGGAAGAGAGAGAGAGACAGAGAGGGAAGGGGGAAAAGGGAAGGAGAGAAAGAGGGACAGGTAGAGACAGAGAGAGAGAGCATAATGATTTATGTGAAGAGATTTCTTCAGTTAGATAAGTACTACCTAATTAATTGAAGTAGAGGCTCACAATTAATTGTCTAAAAGGAAGTTTCCAGTGCTCTAATGTGGAAGTATCAGAACATAGTTATCAACTACCCTAGAACCTCGGATAAGAATGAATTAGAAAGATGGGCCATTTGCAGATAAGAGAGGTCAACAGCCACCTCATCTGGGCTATGCATGAGTGCCGTCCACACTCAAGTCACAAGGTAAGAGTCAACATTTACAAATGAGTGGATGGGGAAGGCTTTACATGGGAAGGAGAACTCAAGCTTAGTCTTGAATGAAGTTAGAGATTCTAAGAGGTAGAACTGGGGAGGAAAAACATGTCTCCAGTAAGTGGTCATTGAGTTGTTGCTTGAGAATATAGAGTGAGGGGAGACCCACTACCTTCCATTGCAGCCCATTCTAATTTGGAACAACTCCACTTAGGAAATAGACTCATTCTCTGGATATGCTCTGATTTGTCAAATTCCTTTCTAGTACTTCTCTCAAAGGTTGACTGTCATTCATTCATTCATTCATTCACTCATTCATTCATTCATAAGACTGGATAACTCTGTCTTGCTTAGGCTAGAAGAACAGGGGCTACTTACAATCCTGGTCTTTTGCTGTTTGGCATGGGAGCTTTGACCTGCTCTTTTCTGATCCGGGTCATTAGGAATATATATATATGTCATATCTCCAAAATGGCACCAAGATTTTTGGGACACTTAATATAATAGTAATTCAAATTCCTGTTGTGTAGCTCTGTGTAAAGAGCCCCATATCTCATGTCAGAAGACTTGAATCAGGTCTTAACTCTGCTGCTTACTATCTATGTGACCTTGGGCACTTAACCTCTTTAGGTCTCAGTTCCTTAATAGCAAAATGAGAGTGTTAGACCAGATGTTATAGGGAACTATAAGTCCCTATATAAACATATATAACTCCCTATATAAACTCTCTATACAAGGTCTAAGGTGTTAGACCTTACAGGTTTGTTCCAGCTCTAAATATATGTATGATCCTGTGATCTCTCCTCATGCCAACCCTATGATATGTGAAACTACTATTATCTCCAATTTACAGGTTAGGAAACTGAGGTTCAGTGACTTACCCAAAGGACTGAGCTAGTAAGGGCCTGAGGCAAGATTAGAACCCAGCTTCCAGCTACAAGTCCACACCTGACTCTGTTCAATACATCATGTTGCCAGGTGTTAAGCAGGCATTAACATCTGCTCTATAATCATTTTTTTGTTTCCACCCTCCACTCCCCCCAGCTCGGTGTCAGGGTAGAAAGAACCTACAGGTATAGAATGCAGCTATCCACAGGACCCAGTCCCATAGATGCTATTCAGCCTTCCTGTCCTATCATTAGTCTTTGAATGGGAGCCTCTAACTGGGGCTTGCACTGGTTATCCATTAGTAACCAGGCAACGGAAGCATTTCCTCTGGGTGGTGGCAATCAACAAAGAGTATTAGCTCCCTGTGTATAAATTAAAGTGCCTTGGATTTGGAAAGGAGGTTGATAAGGGGACATAACAACGGATACAGTTTAATTTTTACTTGTGGACATGGTGTAGACCCAGTCCCTATGGCAATATGACTAGTCAATGATGTACACATGTCAGACAAGAATTGCTTTTATATTTCTAAGCACGTAATGTTCTGGGAATTAAAAAAAATTGACTCCTCTGATCTCCCTTAAGGAAAATGTAGCATTTAGAATCATGAAAACCATGTTTAATTCACTAGGGCCATTCCTGAATAGCTGGACTCTAAGGCACAAGGGGGATGATGTCTGTGTCTTCTGAGATTTTGCAAGATTGACTTTCTATGGGGATACTGGGTGTAGCCAAGAGACTGATGATGTCAGCAGATCATTAAGGGGGATTGCTAATGATAGGGTTGATTCAAAGTAGAATCTAGGGAGAGGAGAAGGCAATGAGAAGCTGTAAACCATAGAAAGAAAGCTGCCCGTGTTCATTTTACTAAGCTGGTATGCTCACCTCATTTCATGGGCAGGTAAATTTCATTCTCCAGCAATCATTGCTTAAGTGACTCCTTAAGGGGAAAGGCTGTGATAGAGTGTGGGGTGAGGGCTGGATTTGGAGTTAGAGAAACCTGAGTCTAGCACTCACTACCTAGATAACTTTCAGCAGGTGAATCAATATCTGTGGGCCTTTGTTTCCCCATGCTAATCAATGATCTATGTTCACTGTCCTGTGGTGGGGCGTGGAACAGATGACAACTCCTATATGACACTTTTTTTTTTTTTGCTTTTTGGAGTGGGGAAGGCAGAGCAGTTGGGTTTAAGTGACTTGCCCAAGGTCACATGGCTAGTAAGTGTTAAGTGTCTGAGATCAGATTTGAACTCAGTCTTCCTGACTCCAGGGCCTGTGCTCTGTTCACTGAGCCACCTAGCTGCCCCCATATGACACCTTTCTTGACCCCCTCCCAAGTTAATGCTCCCCCCAAAAGTTATATATTCTTCATTTTCTTTTCTGTGTATTCTAGGCAGTGTGGTATAGGGGAAAGTAGCTTTGGAATCAGAGGACCTCAGTGTTCAAATCCCAGCTCTGATGCTGACTACCTCTGTGACTGTGAGCAAATCACATGGCTTCCCTAGGCCTCAGTTTCCCTATATGTTAAATGAGGGCTTCTCATCTTCAATGGCTTCTAAGTCCCCTTCCAGCCCTAAACCTGTTATCCTGTTATACTTTCACAGTCTCTCTGGATCTTGGTTTTCTCATTTTGTGGCTGAATAAACCAAGGCTTAGATAGATCAAATAATGAGTCAAAGAATACTTGATTTAGACTTGGAAGAGACTTCAAGGACCATAGAATCCAACTCCCTCATTTTACAGATGGGGAAACTGAGGTTCAGACAGATTAACTAGCTGTAACATTATAGATCTCTAGCACTGGAAGTTGCTTCAGAGACTATACAGCTCAGGGGTGGGGAGCCTGTGGCCTCAAGGCCACTTGTGGCCCTCTAGGTCCTCAAGTGTAGCCCTTTAACTGAATCCAAACTTCACAGAACAAATCCTTTTATTAAGGGGATTATTAGGGGGCTACATTCTAGCCCAACCCCTTTATTTTACAGATGAGGAAATGGAGGGCATGTTAAATGTCTTGATTAATCATACAGGTAATAGGCACCAGAAGTGGGATGTGAACCTGGGTCTTGTACCTCTGAGGCTAGTGTCCTTTCCACTAAAACAAGCATTGTGTCTGACCCTCTTTGATCTTCCCTTAGACGCTTTTGCTTATCCTCATTCAAAGCCTTTCTTTGCCATCAATCTCCAGAAATTTAGACTGTGCTGTGATTAGCATCACAAGGAGAAGAGAAACAGTTTTCCATCTGAATGTGTCAGAAGAAAACGACACCTTTCTGACTTTCTCCTTTCAAAGTATTTCTTTGGCTTTCAGCCTGCCTGAGAGATGAGCTGAATCCCTAAAGGGGGCCCAAAGCTCTGAGTCTCTTGGTAATCTACAGCAGGCGACCTGGAGGAAGATCCAACCTTGTTAGCAATACTGAGTGAATGTTTGTTGAGTCTTCTCTTTCTTAGGCTCTGGTCAAGCTGCTACTTTAGGCAGCTTCAGCTTCTTAAAAAGACAAGAAATTAAAGTTCCCTTTTGTTTCACTTCTTGTATCCATGAAACAGGAGCCAGGAAGCTGTGAAGTCAGTTTCTTTTCTGACAGTATCTTTCTGATTGGCTCTGTGGAATCACATCCTTTTCTGTGATGAAGGTGGTGGTGACTGCACAGCTAAGGATCCTTAGCTGGGAGAAGAGAAGACTTAGGAAGGGCCATGAGCACTGTCTTCAAATACTTCACGGTGTGTGTGTGTGTGTGTGTGTGTGTGTGTGTGTGTGTGTGTGTGTGTGTGTGTGTGTGTGTGTGTGTGTGTTTGTGGAGAGAGACAGAGACAGAAAGACAAAGACAGAGAAAGATGGATAGAGACAGAGAGATGGGAAGGATAGAATTGCAGCAAAACCAACACAACAAATAGTCTGAGAGTGAATGCAATGCGTCATATCCATAGTCCCCCACTTCTGCAAAGAAAGGAGAAAGGTCTTGTATCTTTTCTATGTCATGTCTCTATTACTTAATTTTCTCCCTTTAATGACCTGATGAGAATCATTTTTAAAGTAACACTTGAGTAGTTTATATAGAAATAACTACTGCCAAAGTTATTTTTAGGAGTTCTGGGAAATATTTTGTTAGCCCTCATCTTAAGTAGGATAAACAGTCCCTGTCAACCTTCCAAATTTTGCTCAGCCTATTAATTTGCTTAATGAACTTTCTTTCTGAGAGTATAGAAAAGTGAATGTTAGCTCAGGGTATGAATAGCATGCTAAGTACAAAGGTTTCCTATCTACTCTTAAAATACCTACAGAACTCTTCAAGACATAGAACCTTTTACTTGACAATACTTAGACTGAATATCAGGGTTCCAGGTGATGACCAAGCAACTTTAATCTCACATTATTTCATTTATCTTTCATACCAATTTAGCAGGTCATCAGTGACTCTGTTATCATAACCTTTGATTACAACATTTTAATAGGGCAAGAACAAGGTAAGGTGAAAATATATTGGCTGGATAATTTTGGAGAAAGGGCCAAACAATCAAGAAAAGTTGGAAATATCAGCTAATTTTCACACTGCAGAGTCCTTAGGAACTTTTTAGGTGACTTTAGAAGAGAACCAAGGACAGCAGTTCTCAACCTGTGGGTTATGTTCAATTTGTAACAATGAAAATACATCCTGCATGTCAGATATTTACATTACAATTCATAACAGTAGCAAAATTACAGTTATGAAGTAGCAACGAAAATAATTTTATGGTTGGGGGTCACCACAACATGAGGAACTGTATTAAAGGGTTGCGACACTAGGAAGGTTGAGAACCACTGACCAAGCGTGAGAAAGGATCCTCAAATTCTTTTCTGCAATATCCCAGATGTGGTCTGACCAGAGCAGAGGACGGTGGGATTATTAGTCCCTAGTCCTTGGCTCTTTGTCTCAATGCAGTTTAGCATTTCAATTCTCCTTTTTAATAGCCGCATCACATTGTTGACTTTTATTGAACTTGTAGTCCATTAAACCCCCCAGATCTTTAGCAAACAACAGCAAAAATGGAATGTGTGTTCAGATGCCTGATAAAGAGAGATCTCCCTCACTTGTTTATTGAGAAGGGAAAAAAGGAAGTGGTATTAATTCAGTATTTTATTCCTTTTAGCCAATTCGATTCAACCAATTCAGTTCAGTAAACATTAAAGTGCTTACTTTGTGCATAAAATGCTGGCAGACATACCACATTTAGAAAAGACATGGTCCTACCCTCAAACAAGTCATGGTCTGTTGGGAAAATAGTATATATGAATGGATAATTCTAATGCCTGATTATAATACACACACACACACACACACAGAGTGACTCAATGTCAACTCCTGGCCATTAGAGAAAAAATGAGAGATAAGTCCAGTGAGTCAGTGCCTGGATGTGAGCAAATCTCATAAACATCTCATGTGGGCAAATAATATATCAACTTCCATGCTTATCTTTCCATTGCTCTATCGATATCATTATTATTTGGGGGGGGGGAGTGGCAGAATTCTGAAGACTGGACCTGTCCAGCTCCTGGAAATCATCTGCCTTCCCAGTCTTCAGATAGTGCTCGCAGGCATGTAATGTGTCCCATGAAAAAAGAAAAAAAAATGAAGAATGGAAGCTAAGCAATATAGATTCTTCAAAATCAATGTGTGTTGAGTTCTCTTTCTCTCTCTCTCTCTTTCTCTCTCTCTCTCTCTCTCTCTCTCTCTCTCTCTCTCTCTCTCTCCCTCTCTCTCCTTCAGCTCCTCTGCCTTTCCCATCAAGGCATGTGTAGACAGAGGAGCTTTCTCAGTATTTAATTAGATACAGTCACAGATAAGGAAGCAAGGAGAAGATTATGGAAAAGGTCACTTAGGTCTTTGAATCCCCTTTGAAAAATCCTTAGCTCTGCATTATATTTGCATGCATGTAAAGGGGATGGGGGAGGTGCCAAAAGGGGGGAGAAACATAAAGAGAAGGTTAGGATAGAAAGATCTTGAATACTATAGAAAATTGAAAGATTATCAAGTTCAACTCACTTATGTTACAGATGAGGAAAGTGAGGCCCAGGAAAAGAGAGAGAGAATGATAAAGGGAGAGAGAGAGAGAGAGAGAGAGAGAGACAAAGAGAGAGAGAGAGATTCAGAAAGGAATAAGACAGCAGGAAAAGAGAAGGGGAGTAATGAAGAAGGAAGGAAAAAAAGAGAGAGGAATATACAGAGAAATAGTGAGTGAAGAGAAGAAGAGGGAAAAAAGGAATGAAAAAGGAAGAGACAAGTGAAAAATGAAGATAAGGCAGTCCTACGGATGTAAGAATAAGGGACAGGAGAGATTCAGAGGGAGGAAGGAGGAGAGAACAGAGAAAAGAGGAAGTAAGGAGAGAGAGAAAGAAGGAAAAGAAGAGAAAGGCTTCTGCTAGGTTGAAAGACTAATTCACGTTAGAAAACGGAAGAATGAAGTACTTTTCAAGGTTTTTATTTTTCACCTTTCAGAATGGGTGGGGAGTGGGGTGAAGGGATAGCATTGAAAAGTACATTAATTTACTTCTACATGAGCCTCCATAAGGGACATCTCTATGTAACTCATCCTGATTGATGAACAGAAAAATGAAATGAGGAGTTAATAATCTTTTTCTACCATGACAGTGGAGAAGCCACTCAGTGTTCTGTCAGAGTCAACAAGCATTTATTGATCATTTAATATGTGCCAGGCACTGGAGAGAAGATAAGTTTAGCAGCCAGAGGCAGGCTCTGGAAGGGAGCAAAAGTTATGCCCACCCCAGTCGGAGTTTCTCAAAGTCACACAAAATCACAGAATCTTACAGTTGGAAGGTATCTCAAGGGTCACCCAATCTAATTGCACCCAATGCGCAATTCCATCTACAATATACCCAATAGAAGTCATACAATCTTCACTCTAAGGTCTTTAGTTGAGGATGGTGGTGATTGCTTCTCAAATTGGCCCATTCCTCTTTTGGACAGCTACAAATATTAGAAAGTTTTTCCTTTGGGTCAAACCTAAATTGGCCTCTGTGCTACCTCCACCATTGCTTCTAGTTGTGGACCCAGGGACCAAAAAACAAAGAGACCAAAAAAACCTTTCAAAACCCCAAACAAAAAACTAATCTTCCTTATAGATGTCAGTCCTTAAGATACTTGAAACAAGCAATTGTGTCCCTTGCCCCTGGTCTTCTTTTCTCCACATTAAATATTTCTGGTTCTCATTAGTCCCTCATGTTGATCACTTCTTATACTACAGTAATATTCCATTATATTCATATGCAACAGTTTGTTCAGCTTTTCTTTAATCCATGAACACTCATTTTGTTTCCACTTTTTCACTGCTAAAAATAGTGAAGCTGTGGATATTTTCATAAAGATAGGACTTTCACCTTTTTTTTTGTTTGTTTGTTTTTTGGGAGGGGCAATTGGTATTAAGTGATTTGCCCAAGATCACACGGCTAGTAAGTGTTAAGTGTCTGAGGCTGGATTTGAACTCAGGTCCTCCCAACGCCAGGGCTGGTGCTCTATTCAGTGTGCCACCTAGCCGCCCTGGGCTTTGATCTTCTTGAAGGTAGTAGTAGAATCACTTGGGTCTAACAGTATGAACAGTTTCTATTGTGATTCCAATTTTTTCTAGAATAAATCTTGACAAACCTGGTTCCATCAACAGTATGTTAGTTTGCCTGTCTTACCATTGTGTCCCCAACCAAATATTGACTACTTCTGCATTTTATAATTTTTCCCAATTTAATAGATATGAGCTAAAACCTCACAGCTATTTTAATTTGAATTATTCTTAGTATTACTTTTCTGTTGCATTTTTTCATATATCTGCTAATAGGTTTTGTTTCTTCTTTAGAAAACTGTACATATCCTAAAAACATTTATCTTTTAGGGAATTACTCATAATAATTACATATTTCCATCAATTTCCCATATACATTAGATCATGGACTTTTATCGGAGATATTTGATTCAAATATATTTTTCTGTTACATTGCCACTTTTTCTGGTTGCATTGATTTTGTTTGTGCAAAATCTTTTAATTTTTATATACTAGAAACTATCAAATCTTTTGAGATCTCCTATGTTCCTTGTTTGGTTGTGGTATTTCCTGCTAAACATAATTTTGAAAAGTACCTCTGTTAGTTCCCCTCAAATTATTTTTTTAATGATGTGATTATTTTCATTTAGGCTCCTTATCCAATTGAAGTTTGTTATATGTTGTGAGATGGGGGGCCAAATCTATTTTCTGTCAAACTGCCTTCCAACTTTCTCAACATTCTTGACAAATAGGGCATTCATTCCCCAGTAAACTGTGTTTGTACTTTTTTTTTTATCAAACACAAGGTTACTATATTTGTTTGCTCTCAATCTTGCTTCTCTAGTCTCTTTCATTAATCTACTTTTCTGTTTTTAAACCACTCTACAATAATTTTTATGATTACTGATTCATAATATATTCTGAGATCTGACAAAGCTAGATTTAAAAAATATCTACTTTTAAAATTATTTCAATTGAAATGCTTGAACTTGTCTTGTTATTGTAATTTTGACCAATTCTGTAGAGTAATCTCTTGGTTGATTTTTTGGCATATCATTAATGTGTAAATTAATATATAGAACATTACCAGTAGTCAGTCAATGAACACACATTGAGTACCTACTATGTACTAGGCACTGTGCTAAATAAGTACTAGAAAACAAAAAAAAAGTTTTTTTAAAAAGCAGTCCTTGCCATCTAGGACTTTATAGTCTAGTAAGGGAGACAACATACATGCAAATAAATATGTATGAGCAAGCTATACACAGAATAAATCAGAAGCAAACAAGAGAGGGAAGGCACTAGAATTAAGAGAGGTTGGGCAAGTCTTCATGTAGATGATGGAAATGTAGTTGAGATTTAAAGGATCATTTTGATTATATTGTCATGACCCAATAAATAGCTCTCCAATAATTTATCTTCCATTAAGACTGTTGTGTCGTTAGTCTTATAGATATCTTCATTATATAGATATAATATATCTATACATATCTCATATATATGTATATATATGTAGATAGATAGGTAGATATCTTAGTAGGTTACTCTCAGATATTTAATGCATTTTGCAGCAATTTTCTATAGACTTTATCTTTTCTCTGAGTTTTTCTTAGGACTAAACAGAAATGCTGATTTCTGTGGATTCATGTTGTATTTTGCTATTTTGCTAAAGCTATTAATTGACTCAACTGCTGACCTATTCTTTGAAGTTTTCTTAATAAATCATCATCCTGTCTGAAATAGGGGAAAATTGTATGTCCTCTTCTATTGCTTACATCTTTAATTTCTTACCTTTGATCTTATTGCTAGAACTTTTAGTACTATGTCAAATAATAATGAGTAGAATGGATGTCCTTGCTTTACCTCCTTCCTTATTGAGAAAGCTTCCATTGTTTTTTCTGGGGCAAATAATGGTAACTCTTAGCTTTAGATATATAGTTTTGGTTATATTAAGACCCTTCAATGCCTATGTTTTTTTTTTTTAGGATATTTTAAAAACATAAATGAATGCCATATTTTGTCAAAAGCCTTTTTATTTCTGCCATTTGATATAAATATATAACTTATGTTGCTTATATTATTGATTATTCCAATTTTTGTTGCATTCCTAGCATAAATGGTTTAATGAATAATTTTTAGATATATTGCTATAGTCACTTTACTAATATTTCATCTAAAATGTTTAATTTGTTGTTCAGTTGTGTTTGGCAGAGATACTGGAGTGGTTTGTCATTTCCTTCTCCAGCTCATTTTATAGATGAAGAAACTGAGGCAGACAGGATTAAGTGACTTGCCAAAGTCACACAGCTAGTAAGGGATTGGGACCAGATTTGAACTTGGGTTTTCCTAACTCCAGAGTGAGCAATCTAGCACCATCTAGCTTCCCCAAGTGTTTATATCCATATTCATTAGTGAAATTGTTCTGTAGGTCTCTTTCTCTGTTCTATTCCCCTCTGGTTTCAGACTCAGAACTATATTGGTATAATAAAAGAACATTAACAGGGTGCCATCTTTTTTTTATTATTTAGTACAGTTTTCACAGTACAGGGGTTGCTCACAGATTCCCGCCACTCAGATTATGTGGTTCCCTTTTCTGTGGCTACCATATTGGTGAAAGCATGAGTTTCTCTACCATTCTCTCACCAAGGCACTCAGAGTCTAGGGACTGGGATATAATACTCCAAATACAGTTTGGTCAGGGCAGAGCACAGTGAGATTACCACTTTCTTATTACTGGTCACCGTACCTTTCTTTATACAGTGTCAAACTGCATTGGTTTCTTCAGTTGGCATAGGGATGGTCTAGTAAAGGAGAGAGAAAGAAGTGAGCCTGTGCACACAGATTAAAGATAGGCTCACTCTCCCAAGTGTTTGTCCTCCAGATCCCATCCAGTCCTCTCATCTACCCAGCCCTGTTTTCAGAGCTGATGCCTCTATACTGAGTTAATATCTCTGACTTTTGTGAAGGGTGTCATTTGCAGCGAAACATTAGTTTGTTGTTCTCATTTCAATATTACTACTAGTAATAGTAATAATAATAATACTAACTAACAATTATATGATGTTTAGTATGTGCCAAGTATGTTACAGTTATTATGTCATTTTATCATCAAACAACCCTGGGAGGGGTGTTATTATCCCTATTATTATCCCCATTTTATAAGCAAACAGAGATTTAAGTGGCTTGCCTAGGGACATTGCTAGTAAGTGTCTGTGGCCAGATTTGAACTCAGGTCTTCCTGACTCCAAGCCCAGCACTCTATCCACCGTGCCACATAGGCACTTGTGAACACTAGGGATACAAAGAAAGGCAAAAAACACTGTCCCTGCCCTCAGGGAGGTCATAGTATAATGGGGAAGCCAACATGCAGATAACAAGGTGTCTCTTAGACTGGAAATAATATGAGAGGAAAGGTATTAGCATGAAGGGAGAGGGGAATGAGATAGGACTTGGTAGCATTTGAAGTGATCCTGAAGAAAGCCAGGGAAGCCAGGACATGGAGAAGAGGAGCAAGAGCATCCCAGGCATGGAGGACAGCCAGGGAAAACCACGGAATTGGGAGATGGAACATGTTCCAGGAGCTGCTGAAGGCTGGTGCTGCTGCGTCATAGAGTATGTGGAGGGGTAAGGTATAAGAAGACTGAACAGGCAGGAAGTCTCAAATTCTGAAGGGCTTGAAAAACCAAGCAGAGGATTTTCTATTTGATCCTGGAGTTAATAGGGAGCTACTGTAGTTTCTTGAATGAGGTAGGGTGGTAACAGGATTAGACCTGAGCTTTGTTGTTGTTGCTGAGTCATTTCAGTCCTATCCGACTCTTTATGGTCCCATTTGGGGTTTTCTTGGCAAAGACACTGGAACGGTTTGTCATTTCCTTCTCCAGCTCATTTTATAGATGAGGAAACCAAGTCAGAGAGGATTAGTGACTTGCCTAGGGTTACCCATCGACTAGGTATCAGAGGTTGAATTTGAATTCAGGTCCTTTTGACTTCAGGGTCAGCGCTTTAAGCTGCCCTAGGCCTGACCTTTAAGAGGATCAATATGACAGCAGAGTTGAGAATAGATTGGAGTGGGGAGAGATGTAAGACTGGGAGATTTACCCAGAAGGCTTTCCAACAGTCTAGGCATAAGGTGAGGAGAGCCTACAGCAGGGGGGTGGCTATGACTTATGGGGCCTGGGAGTACTAGGACCTCCCCAGAAGACTTGTTTACTTCTGCCTGTCCAGCACCATTCCTCTGCCTGTGACCACTTCAGCTTTTCCTTCTTCCCTAGGATTGTGTCCTCTCCAGTGGCTTCTTCAGCTCAGCCTCCTAAATGGGCAGTCTCTCTACTTCCTGCCTGGGGCTTATGAAGAGAGAGGTCTTTGTGCCTGGCCATGGTTGCCCTTACAGCAGCCTTCAAGCTTGAGAGCAGTGTTCAGCATCCTCAGCTTTAGCTACTTTTAAGCATCTACCTTATCGACAAGTAGGTGGACAAGTGTTCTGTGTCGTGCTTGCTGGGAACAAGCTATTCACAAAATGTATAATTAATAATGCCTTTTTAAAAGGCTCTCACATGTCCCAGGACTGAAATAGTGTTGTTTATAGGACATTATGGTCAATGTCTCAGGCCCAGTAGAGAACCCAGGAACTCAGGAAGATAGAAACCTTTTGAACCTTAAGCAGTCCTTGGAATAGAAATAAATTCTGTCTAAGAACGTTTTGGCTGCTATAAGAGTTAATGCCTGCAATTTATACCTGTGGTTGAAGCCCTGAGATTGGCAGTAGCCTCTTTAAGCCGCACACTGAAAGGGATATGGGTTGTAAATTAAGCTAGCGAGAGTTTGTAACTCCAAGTGGCCACTGGGGTTTTACGCCAAGGTACAGAATTGAACAGCACAAAAATTTAATACATCTGCTCACTTAATAAGCAGAGTAGCGGGAAGGTACTGAGTAGGAGATCAGAAAGGTCCTTATTCTAGAAACTATAGGTCCTTCTCTCCTCTCACCTCATTGATTAAAAGGCCCTCTCTGTCCCATTCCATTGGAAGGTTTCCTCTTCATGCTCTCCTTGGCAGAGAGAACAACATCTATTCCACTCTTCCTCTGATAGCAGTTACTTCCCTCTAGCAATGGCCGCTGATGACCCCAATGCTGCCTTCCTTCCTGCATGCTGTGTGGGAGGGAGTAGGAAGAGCATGGGCTCCCCAGTCCCATGGACTAGACTAGATGTCTCCTGAAAGTCTTTGAACCCTGAGATTTTATCCCATGAGCACCCATTTATCCCAAATGTCTCCCATTTCATTGCACAGTTCAGTGGAAAGAGAGAACAATTCATATCCTGCCTTTCCCGTTTACCACTTGTGTGACCTTGGACAAGTCTCTTAACCTTTCTGACCCTCAGTTTCTTCATCTCTATAAATCAGAGGATTGTAAGAGATGGCCTTTGAGATACCATCTAGAGCTATGATTCTCAAAATTTGCTTTTAATTGTTTTATTTTCACAGTATGAATTACAAAGCTGAGTTGAGATTACATATGGGGGCCAGTGGCCCCAGTGAGTGCTGCTGGCTCTAACTCTACCACTGAAATTTCTAGTATGGAGGAACATGTAGGGTACTTTAGATACCAGAAAGTCTGGTTCTCTCATTTTGCAGATGAGAAAATGGAGTCTGAAAGGTTAAATAATTTCCTCAGGGTTACACATCTAATGAGTGTGTGAAGGCAAGATTTGAACTTGGATTTTAATGACTCCAAACCTAAGATTCCATGTGCTGAAGATTTAGTATTGGTGCCCAGCAGATTAGTGGACTAAGAAGAAAGTCAAAAGAACAATGTTCATTCCATTTGTTGCTTTTTACAATAAGGGGTCCAGACTCAAGACTAATTTTTTTGTCTTTTTATTTTCTCCACCTAATAGTATTTTATTTTTTCAATTACATGTAAAGATAGTTTTCAGTATTCATTTATATAAGATTTTGAGTTCCAAATTTTCTTACCTTCCTTTCTCGTCTCCCCTCTCCCCAAGATTGCAAGCCATGTGATATGGGCTATACATGTACACTCTTGTTATACATATGTCCATTTTAGTTGTGTTGTGAAGGAAGAATCAAAACAAAAGAGAAAACCAAGAGAAAGAAAAAAACACAAAACACAAAAAAGTGAAACAAGTATACTTCGATCTGCATTCAGATTCCATAATGCTTTCTCTGTATGTGGATAGCATTTTCCACCATGAGCCTCTAAGAATTGTTTTAGATCATTTCATTGCTGAGAAGAGCTGAGTCTATCAAAGTTGGTCATCACACAGTGTTGCTATAACTGTGCACAATATTCTCTGGTTCTGCTCGCTTCATTCAGCATCCGTTGGTGTAAGTCTTTGCAGGTTTTTCTGAAATCCAACTACTCATCATTGCTTATAGCACAACAGTATTCCATCACATTCATATACCACAACTTGTTCAGTCATTCCCCAATTGATGGACATCCCCACAATTTCTAGCTCTTTGCCACCACAAAAAGAGTTGTTATAAGTATTTTTGTACACATTGGTCCTTCGGGATATAGACCTAGTACTGGTATTGCTGGATCAAAGGATATGCACAGTTTTATAGCCCCTTGGGTACAGTTCCAAATTATTCTCTAGAATGGTTGGATCAATTCACAACTTCAGCAACAATGCATTCCTGTTTGAGTTTTCTCACATCTTCTCCAACATTTATCGTTTTCCTTTTCTGTCATATTAGCCAATCTGCTAAGTATGAGGGTATCTCAGAGTTGTTTTAATTTGCATTTCTCTAATCAATAGTGATTTAGAGTGTTTTTTTCCCATATGACTATAGATAGGTTTAATTTCTTCATCGGAAAATTGCCTGTTCATATCCTTCAACCATTTATCAATTGGGAAAACTCAAGACTAATTATTGGGAAAACAAGCAACTGAGGTTAGTCCAAGATGAGGAAATAGCTTCATAGGAGATCAATGCTGGATTTTTCCTCCAATCCTGAATTGAGTCTAAAGCAACATTTAATTCCCTTGAGAGCTGGTGTCAGGAGGAAACAGGCTAAGAAAAAGGGCTTGGTTGGAGGAGGGGGAGAGAAGGGAATATCTTTTTTTGAAAGCCTTAATGTACCTATTTAAGCTAGAATGCATTCTTTCCTTACCTCTGACTTAGAGAATACCTAGATTCCTTCAATGTACAGCTCAGACCCTGGGGCTGAGCTGTCTTGAAGACTGGTAAGTGAATAGATGCAAATGCCACTAGTCTGCTCTATCTGGCTGACCCCAGAATGTTTCACATGCCATCCAAACGTGACACCCATGGCCCCATTTTACCCTCTGCCCTCTCTCTCTCTCCTTTCCACTTCTTGCTTTGGGTCAACTAGCTAGCATTTATTGAGCACTGAAATCAAATCACTACTACTGTTGCTTCTGGAAAGGGAGTGCCAACAGCTGTTCTACGATCAATTCACCATTCCTGTGAATTTCCAGACCAAAATTCTCTTCCTCAGGTATTACTCCCTTGTCTTTGTTCTTCCATCCCATTAAAATGTGAGCTCCTTGAGGGCAGGGACTGTTTCACTTTTATATTTGTATACCCAGTACATAGCTATTAAGCTCCTAAATGTTTGTGTATTCACTCATCTCCTCCTTCCCTGTTGTTGGTGTGTTGGCCTCTTGAAATAATTTCATATAAATTTTATATTGACTTATCCTTGTACTTATCATATTGCCATCACTGCCCTTTTCTTCTCTACTAACAAACCCTTCTCATTAGAATGTAAGCCCATTGAAGGCAATTATTCTTTTCTTTGAATATTTTAATTGAAATGAATTTAACTAAACTGGATATGCTTTCTCTAGTTCATTCTTGAGGACATTGTGTTTTTAGAAAAGTGAGGGATTTAAAAGAAATGCTTAAAGGTTCATCATGAAGCCAGGAATCATCAGAGGTCCTTGTTTTAGGCATGGAGAAGGGCTTTGTTCAGCAGCTTAATGGGACAGGTCTAATGTGAAGATAAGGACAAATACAGAAAGATGCAGAAATCAGTTAATTACAAAATCTTTCCTCAAAGTTTCTAGCCTTTTGCAAACCTTAAAGAACTTTATAAATTCTGATGATGATGATGATGATGAAGGGGTGTATGGAAGGGCCTAGGCTTAAGACCCAGTGAAGTCAGAGGCAGGATTTGAACCCAGGTATTCCTCATTTCAAGTCCAGAGCTCTAATCACTGCACTATTTATTCAGGGCTGATCTTGGAGTGATGGGAATACTTCAGAACAGACCTTGGAAATCTATCTGAGTCATACTTCTTCTAATTCTTAGTTCAATTCTTTTCTCTCTCTCTTGTTCTTAACTTAATATACATTCTTTTTGGGGGGAGAGGAGAGAGAAAGGCAAGGCAATTGGAGTTAAGTGACTTACTCAATGTCATGCAGCTAGTTAAGTGTAGAGTGTCTGAGGCCATATTTGAACTAAGGGCCTCCTAAATTCAGGGCCAGTGTTCTGTTCATTGTGGCACCTGGCTGCTCCCAGCATTCTTAAAGTACTGACTGCAAAATTATATTCCCAACTATATTCATGGGATGATGTGGCATGGTGAGAATGATTCTTAGACTTGGGAGTCAGAAGACCCAAGTTCCGTCTCTGGTTCTGACATTCATTGGTTTCATTAGCAAGTTAACTCCCTGTCTCACAGTTATCATCTGTGAAATGAGGATAAAGATATTCGCATCACCTACCTTCCAGGGCTATTGTGGCAAAATGTTGTAAATTGTAAAGTGCTAAGTGAATGAGTTATCACGCTTATTGATCTCTGTGCTGCTGCCAGCACCTCACATAGGTCTTGGCATGTTGTAAGTGAATAATAAGTGATTCTTGAATGAATGACTGCCCATCAGGGGCATGGCTATTGACAACCCTTGGCATCTGGTTGATAGCATGAAGATACTAGATGCTGAACCCAGGGCTGTTATTTCTTTATCTTATATTCTCCTTTGAAGTAGAAGATATTTCATTCATGGTCTATGTAACCCCAGTTCCTGGTCCATAGTAGGTACTTAACAAAAGCTTGTTGATTGATTAAGCCAGTCTTCTTTGGAGGATTGTAAGGTGTGCAGGAGTGGACAGGGGGAAAGGATTTCTCCCTTCCATTCCCTCTCAGAAACTGTAATGGTGACTTAGAGCAGAAGCACATGGCAGTGGATATATTTGCAGTTAGCCTTTGAAGGGAGATCTGAACTTACATAAAAAGGAGTGAGGGTGGATATTGAATTTCCAGGGTAGCCTGACTCTGGAATATAACCTTCTAGGTCTTTCCAATAGAAATGCCAACTCCTTGAAGGCAAAAGTGAATTAATTTTTTACTTTGTAGGCTTAGTACATGGGTAGGGAACCTGTGGCCTCAAGGCCACATGTGGCCGTCTAGGTCCTCAAGTGTAGCTCTTTGACTGAATCCAAGCTTCACAGAGCAATTGGATTCAGTTAAAGGGCCAATTTGAGGAGCTAGAGGGCCACATTTGGCTTCAAGGCCACAGGTCTCCCACTGCTGCTAGTGTCTACCATATAGTGACTTGGAACATTGTAGGAGCTTAATTGAAACTTCTTAGGAGCTGGCTGATTGAGCAGGGCACATATTGTACAATGGAAAAGGAACTATCCCAGCTTACTGTTTATTATGTGTGTGAACTTTTTTATGATCTGTCTCCTCAGTAAAATGAGGAGGTTGAACTAGCCAGACTCTTAGGTTCTTTCCCCTCTTAATCTATGTTCCTATGACATTGGGAAGGGGAGAGGCCAGTACAAGAAAGGGAGAGGGCAGAGACAGGAATGTTGGAGACCATCAGAGATTGTAGCTGCTGACCACACCATCTTGCTGCCCTTGGGATGGCCCCAGTGACTGCTTGGTGACATTTGTGATCGATGGAGTATTCTCTGCAATTAGGGAAACCAAGGACACTTTGAAAATTGCCCCAAAATGGGATGATCTGTCTCCGTTGGTGCTTAACTGAGGTTCTCCTCAGTGGAGGTCTTTAAGCAGAACCTGGATATTTGAGTTACAGATATTGGAGGGAGGCTTCTTGCTTATGGGATTTGATGGGTCCAGAGTTTCCTCCTGACTCTGAAATTCTGTGATTCTGTAATCCCGGTATTGTCTGATTCACTCATTGAATGTGGAGAAACATTTGCCTATCCAGATAACATAAAGAGGTGGTGTTTTCATATTGGTCTCTAAGGAAGTCTCCTTAGATGATCTAGACATCATGAATAAGCCATGCATTCCCCAAGGGCATGTGGCAACACAGCCCTGGCTATACAGATGTTGCCAAAATCCCATGAAGTACTTAAATGTTCAGAAAGCGACAATTAGTGGGTGCCTGTATGGAACAACTTGTAGTAAATCTCAGAATTAGGGAACAGCCTATTAAATAGGATCCTAATTAGCCTTTTAAATTGAGATCAGAACATATACAACAATCCCTGTGTCACTTCCTCCTTGTAGAAAGAACCTTGTCAGATGCTTAATCAAAATTTTCTGGAGGTTGGGATCTGTGGTGCAGTGTTCTGGACATGCTTATTATAGGATTATCCAGGGTCTATATTTAGAGATCCTGCCTGATGAAGGGATACTCATGGAAGTCCAGGCTCTCTGGTCAGACAAGCAGAGTTTGTTTAAACCATGTAAAGCTCGTTCCCACTCCCTTCCACCATCTCTGTGTTCTCAGGACTGAGAAACCCAGTCTCAAGTGCCTGAAACTAGTAGAAATGTGGGACCACTGGTTGCTGTAAGATCATGAATGGGAGCTCCCTGCCCCAATTTATGGAATCATATGTTTAGATCTGGAGGGGAACTTAGAGGCTATCCAGTCCAGCTCCCTTCATTTTACAATTGAGGAAACTGAGTCAGCCTCAGAGAGGTTGAGCCAGAGTTGTGTTTTAGAAAGGATCCTGGGTTTGGATTCAGAAGTCCTGGTTCAGATCCTGCCTGCAACTTATTGCCTAGGTGAATTAGGGTGAGTCACTTAACCTCTCTAGGTTTTGATTTCTTTTTTGAAAATATTGGCTTTAGAATAACATACACATTCAATTGGGTATGGAAATTTATCTTACCCTACAAGAAAGTAGCAGGGAAGGGGATAAGAGAGAGGGGTGATAGAAGCAAGGGCAAATGGGAGTAGGGGGCAATCAGAAGCAAATACTTTTGAGGAGGGAGAGGGTCAAAGGTGAAAATAGAATAAATGGGGGTGGGATAGGATGGAGGGAAATATAGTTAGTTTTTCACAACATGTCAGTTATGGAAGTGTTTTGCATGACTGCACATGTATAACCTATAATGAATTGCTTGCCTTCCCAATGAGAGTGGGTGGGGAGGGAGGAAGGGAGGAATGTAGAACTCAAACTTTTAAAATGGATGCTAAAAATTGTTTTTATATGCAACTGGGAAAGAAGGTATACAAGCAATGAGGTATAGAAATCCATCTTGCCCTACAGGAAAATAGAAGGGAAGGGGATGAGAGAAGTGGGGCTGTGGGTTATAGAAGAAAGGGCAAATTGGAGGAAGGGGTAATCAGAATGCACACTGTCTTGGGATGGGGGAGGGGAGAGATGGGGAGAAAACTTAAAACTCAAGATATTGTAGAAGTGAATGTTGAAAATGAAAACTAAATTAATTTTTTTAAAAAATGTTGGATTTAGACTAAGTGGCCTCCAAAGCCCCTTCTAGCACTAAATCTCTGATCTCATAACTAGATGGCCTTCAAAGCCCCTTCCAGCTCTAAATCTTTGATCAGCCAGTCAGTTACCAGCATTTATTGAATGCTTCCTATCAACCAGACACTATACTAAGCACTGGGAATACAAAAACAAGCAGAAAGACAGTACCTGCCCTCAAGGAGCTTCCATTCTAATGGAGGAAGACAACATAAAAAGAAGCTGAGAAGGGTGGAGGTGGGGAAAAGGGTTTGGTGGAGACAATCTGGAGTGTAATCTGGAGAGGACTGAGACATGGTTCCCTACATGGAGGTTTTAGGAGGAACCAGCCAATCAGAGGGAATGTAGGTGGGCTGGGTAGAGCTTAGTTCCAATGTGTGAATTCCAAGACTGGAGGAGGCACTTTGGGGTATCATAAAGGAAGTGTAGAGTGTAGACTGATGTTGTGATCCAGAATGACTTGTCCCATGATCTATTGATCAGTAAACACTTATTAAGCACCTCCTATGAGTCAGGCACTGTGTTAAATGCAGGGAAAGAGTCTTTTGCCTCAAGGACACCACAGTCAACTGAGGGGGACAGCATGGTCACATGTAAGCATGTACAATATAAATATGTCAGTTTTGCAGAAGAGGAGTTGGAGAACTAGGGCATTATGTGACAAAGCTAGACATTGAACTCAGGTACTCAGAAAACAGAATTTAATGCCAATTTAATACCAAACTACATCATGTCTCATGGAAAGCTTTTTCCTAATGGCAGTTTGGGTGAAAGCAAGTTGGGATGAGATTTCTCCATATCTAGTGACTCAGGGGGATTCCTCTAAATTACTCAGCCAGCAGAATGTGACCGAAAATGCTTGCTCAGCTTTAGTCCCTTCTACCTACACCCCCTCCCCCCCTTCTCTATACTTAATTGCATGTAATAATACACGTGACTTTAGGCCAGGTCTCCAACTTCTCTGGACCTCAGAGGAGGCAATATAACAAAGCAGAAAGAAGATTAAGTTTGGATTAAAAGCGCCAAGATTCAAACCCTGGCTCTTCCAGGGTTTAATAATTAAGGAATGCTAGTTGACTTTGGTACTTATTATCAGTGTGATTTTAGACAAGTCACTAAACTTCTCTGGGACTCAGAAAAGGAGGTAGAAAGAATATAAAGTCCTTGAGGGCAAGCACTAATTTTTAATCCTTGTTTTTGTATCCCTAGCAGCTAGGACAGTGCCTCACATATAGTAGGCACTTAATAAATATTTGTTGAATTGGATTGAAAGGGTCTCTGATATTTGCCACTTTGGTGACCCTGGACAAGTCACTTATTTCCCTGATGTCTCAGTTTCCTCATCTGTTTAAAAGGGGATTGGAATAGAAGACCTTTGAGGCCTCTGGCACTTAGCTAGCTCTGTGGTATTAGATAAATCATTTACCCAGTCTCGGCCTCTGTTTCCTCATTTATAAAATGAAAATGGAGAGATTAGTCTAGATCCCTGGTCTAGGTGGCTTCTGAGATTCCTTCCATCTCTAGTGTCCTGTGATGTAACTTCTTGGTTTTTTTATTTTAAGAGAATGTAGACATGGAATAGAAGAAAGAATCCCCTTCTAGCTTACGTCTTGGATTTCTAAAAATTCAATGTTCTCTTCCCTGTGGTCAGGAATCACTAGGATTGGAGGGAGATCCTTAGCACCACTTTGTGTTTTAAAGTGATAAGAAAATGGTGGCTAACGCTTTATGTGATTAATACACCAGCTGGAAACTTCTTATGAAGATAGCTTTGTAAGGTCTTGTATAGGTAGGTCTTAAATGGTTTAGATGGGAGGATGTAGATCCTGGAGAAGGAAAATTGCCTTTCCAGTTTCTCCGCAAGTTTTTCCCCAACTTTATAGGGGGAGAGGTGGGAAGCGGTGAACCCCAGGGTGCCACCTTAGGTCTGAAGCAGCTATTTATATCTTTGAGAAAGAAAGGCGGTGCCCACAAGAGGAGTGGGTCAAATAGAAAATCCTCTCTGGGGCATTCAAAACCCTTCATAAACTATCCTAGCCCCACTGACTTTCTAGTCTTCTTAACCCTGCTTCTAGTACTTAGCAATCCAATGATACTGACTTCTGTGCTTCCTCAGACAAGACCCTCCACCACTCAGCTCTGGGCATTTTCACTGTGTAAAAATGCCAGTGCTTGCCTGGGGCATAGAAATCCATCTTGCCCTAAAAGAAATTTAGGGGGAGGAAGTATATAAGAGAGAGCAGATTGGGGGAAGGGGTATTCAAAAGGCTCTCTGTCTTGGGGTGGGGGGTAGCGGAGAGATGGGGAGGAAATTTGTAACTCAAAACCTTGCAGAAACGAAGTTTGAAGACTAAAAATAAGTAAATAAATTAAAAATTTATCAGGAAATTAATGCCAGTGCTTGGCACATGGCAGTTAGCACTATTAACTGTTTGTTGATTGACTAACTAGCAATCCTGAGTTCTTTTCTTACATCGGGACCTCAACCACAGGGTGGCACTATTAAGTCAGAGTGACTGCATATACCTGGAAAAGGTATATTCCAAGTCACATCAATAAACACTTATTGAGCATTTGCTGTATGCCAGGCATTAAGCCAAGGGCTAAAGATACAAGGAAAGGGGAAAAAAGAAAAGAAGAATAGTCCCTGTTCTCAAGGAGCTTATATAGCAATTAGTCTAATAACACCATGTATAGGGCGGATTTTTCTAGTTGTTCACGGGTACTAATATAAGGGCTTTCTGCATGTTTATTTTGTGTTAGAAACTAACTCATTTTTTTTGCTAACCTTGGTGTCTTCCAAAGAAATTGAACACCCAACCATAAAGAAGAGAGAAAAATTAAAGTCAGGTATCCCACAGTCTGAATTATGGGTGAGGAAAAGCATAAGACATAAAGATGAATGTGTTATAGACCAACAGACCTCAAGTCAGGAAGACCTGAGTTCAAATTCAGCTTTACACAATTACTAATTGTATGACCCTGGGCATGTCACTTCATCGCTCTTTGCCTCAGTTTCCCATTCTGTAAAATGGGGATAATAATAGCACCCACCTCCCAGGGTTATTGTGAAGAGCAAATGAGATAGTAATCATTAAGTGCTCAGCATAGTGTCTGGTACCTGGTAAGTGCTATATAATGTTAGCTATTATTATTATTATTATTTTTATGGAACCATCAGCACTTAGGACAGTGCCTGGTACATAGTAAGCACTATGTAAATGGTAGTGGTGGTGATGATGAAATAAAAGCACATATTAAGGACCTACTATGTGCTGGTCACTATGCTATTCATTGGGGTTAGAAATAGAAAAGTTAGTCTCTACCCTCAAACAGCTTGCATTCTTTTTAAAAAATCCAATTCCTTATTTTATTTTTTAGATGTATTTTTTTAAAAAAAATCTATTTTAATTTATTTATTTTTAGTTTTCAACATTCATTTTTATAAGATTTTCAGTTTCAAATTTTCTTTCTTTCCCTTCCCTCCTCCATCCCCAAGATGGTGTACAATCTTATATAGACTATAGGTGTACAATCAAATTAAACATATTTCCACATCAATCATGTTGTAAAGAAGAGTTAGAACTAACGGGAAAAACCATGAAGAAGGAAAAAAGAGAGAAAAGAGTATCCTTCAATTTGTATTCAGATTGTGTAGTTCTTTCTTTGGATGTGGGTAGCATTTTCCATCATGAGTCTTTTGGCATTGTCTTAGATCTTTGCATTGTTGAGAAGAGCTAAGTCTATCAAAGCTGGTCATTGCACAATGTTGCTTTTACTGTATACAGTGTCGTTCTGGTTCTGCTCACTTCACTCAGCATCAGTTCATATAAGTCTTTCCAGGTTTTTCTGCAGTTCACCACACAGCTTTCATTCCATTGGGAGTAGAAAGAAAGGGTGATAGGTACAGGACCTGTATTTCTTTGGTGTGGGGAATTCCCAGGTGACAGAGTATCCTTTAGCAATGTAGGTCAGCATTTTCTCTGACACGTGTAGTTTGCTCAGAGAACTGAGAATTGAAATAACTCATCCATGGTCACATAGCCAGT
>CM053580.1:555673740-555738543 GCA_028627135.1 Pseudochirops cupreus
AGTCTTGTGAGTTTCCCAAAATCAAGTAACTTATAGGAGGCTGGAACTTAGAAAACGGTGGTTAAAGGCAAAATGGAGTTACTAATACTATTTTAATGTAATATTTCCCCTATTCAGCTCAAGGGTTAACTATAACACTTAGGGTCACTGCAAAGTAGAGAAGTAACCTACTTGAAGAACTTATTATCAATAAGTCTTCTGAAGAGAATGGTAATCAAACCAACATTAAGGGAACTTCTTTTCCAAACGCTTTTTTTCTTTTTTTAGTAGAGAGAGACAGCAAGCCAAGAATACTTTAATGACTATGAACAGGCTTGATGTGGGAGTGATGTACCCAGGTCATCCACCTGGCAACCTTGATGGCAATATGACTGGTCAGCCAGATCTGGAAAAGTCCATTCCAGGAGAACTGGAGACTAAATGTCTTCTTGAAGTTGCAGGTTCCTACATAGTCTCCTGGCCCAAATGGATGCACTGACTGTTCCAAAGGAATAATTTGTGTTAAGGCTGCCTCCTTCCAAACATGTGAAAGAGAACAAGACAGAAGGATCACATATCTTATTAGGCTTTCATCCCCTGTGGCCAGGCTCAGTGTTATCCCAAAACATTTGGAACATTGCTTAGTTATTTCTGCAATAAAGTATGGCCCTTGGTTTCAATCAATAGTACATAGCAGGCCAATCTTGGTATTATGGCCTTAATCAGACACCTTGCTGCTATGCTTGCTGTGATGTATGTCACCAGAAAGGCTTTTATCCAATGACTCAATTGGTCTCTGCACATCACAACATATCTGAAGCCCATAGATGTTAGGAAGTCAATAAAGTCCAATGTGTAGGTATTCTAATGGTAGTATCACCCACTTTCTCTTCACCTTTTTCACAGTTTTCTTCTGCAAGGAGTTGGACTGTTATCAAGAAAGGCAGCTAGAACAAACAGGATTGACCTCAGGGCCTTGGTTCCTATATGATCCTGGGCATGGAGTTGTTTTAGGAGGTCAACTAATCATTTATATGCAATGGGGCATCCATTTGGCAGAACCCACAATTCATCTTGTAGAACAGTGTCTTGTCAATTCTAAAACCTGTGACAATGGGTGGACTAGCAGAAGGCATAAACAGTGTTTTAGGTGACTCTTGAGCACCCCAGAGGGTAGTCCAGTCCAAGTGAGGCAAGCCTAAGAAGTCATTTTACCTAGTTGCTAAGAATAGGAAATTGACCACAAATTTGGATTAAAATAGTAAAGTCTTCCATCCTTGAATCTTATTATAGTAACATAAAGATGTTGAAATATTAATCTATTAATTAATAGATTTAGTATTGTAACAATAAAACTTCCTCTGTCCCCATGTCCTGATCGCAGAAACTTGCTGTGGAAGGAAAAAAAATGGTTATGATGATATCAAGGCCGTCCCTTCAAGAGCCCAGACCGACATAAACCATAACAGGGAAAACTCCTTTAGCTTTGTCGGATTCCAAGCATGAGCCATATTTAATGGCCAATCTGTAGCAAAATAACATGTTATTCACAGGGCATCAAAAAAAAATAGGTTCAGAATTAACCAAGTGGAAAAAATTCCTATTCAGAAAGGAATTAACCCAATGGGAAATGAGTCAAGACGATCTTACCTGTGTCTATGCAAGGTCATCCCTAAACTTTATCAGACACATACATTCACCTGAAACAATTCTCAGATCACTTTGGGCAGCACATGGTACTCCCCTTGAAGAGTGGACTATTGACTTAATGACAGTTTGGACAATCATCTATGAAATCAGAACTCAGAATAATACAAAATTATAGTCTCAAGAGAGTTTGCCTAAAATGGCAAAACTTCACTAATCACAGCTTAGGTCTAGATTATTATCATTTTTCTCATATTGTAATAATAGTTAACAATGAACACATTAAAGGATATTTTTACCCCTAATTTACAATTTAAGAATTATTATATTTCACATGTACAGTGAATAAATGATAGTTGACTCCAAACCCCCCCCCAAAATGCTGACTACATCAAGTCTCCAATTTGTATTGTCTGTTAACCCTCAAGGCAAAATGAAATCTTTGAAACTAAGGTCTGTTTTTACTAAGTTGACTCAAAGGTGTAACTTCAATGCATACTATTTATTAAGTGCTACAATTTCATAATTTTTCTAAGTGATGGTCAAATAATTTCAGATGAAACTCACTCTGTACTGTAAACAAACTTGTAGGTTTCCCCCGTTTGACTGGGAGCTGTCCTAGTTTTTCAACCTCAGTACTTTAGAATTTTACAACCTGCTGGTATCAGGGCTGATAAGATCTTATGACCTTCCTGGAATAGAAAGTCCTGAAAAAATCCCACAGGTAAGGATAATTAAAGAGGTTTTGCTACTTTTCTCCCAATAGTAAATTATTCATTTTAAAGCAAAACCTGTCCCATTAAATATTTAAGTTTTCAAACATTTTGACCACATTCTTTTAATCACTCAATTCATAATCCAACAGTATCCAGATATGTTATTAAAATTCTAATATATTTCTGATATAATAGTTTTCTAAATTTCACAATATAAGAAAAATTTTAGAAAATACAATAAGAAAATATACAATATTATGTGTCTAAAACATGAAACAAAAATTATTACTGGTCAGATGGCATCAGTTCAGTTGATTACATTTCCATAAAAAATCATTCTTATTTGTCACTTTTGACATTCTATACTAATTACATTCAAGACCAACATAAAGTACTTATATTTACTAGCATTTATGTAGTAACATTTATATGTGCCAGGCACTGTGCTAAGCACTTTACAGTCATGTGATCCTCACAACAATCCTGGGAGGTAGGTATCATTACTATCCCTTTTATAGATTAGAGAACTTCTGTAAACAGAGGTAAAGAAACTTGCTTAAGGTCACCACTAATAAATTTCTGAGGCCAGAGGATCTGAACTCAGAGTTTCCTGACCCATGCATTTTTCTATGCATATTGCCTTAACGAAAAAGAGCAAATGTATTTTGCCTTAAATTCTGATTTACCACAATTATCATAATAGTAGAACACATCTCACTGTAAGAGAGACCACATGATAATTTAGTTTCAGGACAAATTTCAACCAAATCAAATCTGAATTTATAATTGCTAATGGTAATATTCAAAATCTCAGTTTTCCAAAGGGCCATTAGCTGTCAGCACTTCAAATTTCAAAGCCCAGTTTCAGTTCCACAACTTTCAAAGCTTCATAGCGGCCTTTTTACCTTCCCATAAATCTTTTCAGTTCCTTTAAAATTGCCCTCTGGGAAGAAGAAAAAAATATGTGGTATTTGTGCTTAGTTTTAATCTTAGCTACAAATCTGAAAAATCCACCTTTAAACCATAATTTGGAAATTTACAGTAAAGGTATTACATTTCAGTTGCAAATTTAGTCTCTAATTAGTTTATAATGCCATATAAACCAGAAAAAGATTCTTCCTTTTCTTGTCTGCCTTTATCTCTGAAAATCTCCATGTTGGCCAGGGTTGTAAAGGCAGAGAGAAAGAGAGAATTTGAAGTTTTCCTTCTCATCTCTCACTAAAAGTTTAATCAAAAAGTCAGTGAGAGTCTCTGCTTAATATTATCAGTAGCTGGGAGAGCTGTTTTGAGACTCCACCTTTCTATGCTACCTACAAAAGTAGTTTCTTTAGAGTGCTGTGGTTCTTTTTTCTTTTGAGTTACAGTACTATTTTAATGTAACAATACAGTTATACAGCACTGCTTCTCTTTCTAAAGGGGCAGAAGAGAAGAGTGACCAAGAAAAGGAATTTTGGTCTAGGCACTCAAAGGGATGTTGTTGAATGGAGCCCTGGCCAGCTAAGGTCACACCTTTTGCAGTAGTGATGGTAGTATTGATTTCATTGCTTTTGCAAGAGCAATAGATGAAACAGAACATGGGTGGTGATGGTGGTGGTGGTGGTGGTGGTGGTAGTGGTGGTGGTAGTGGAGAAAAACATGAGTAGTCCATGGTTTTGTGGTGGGCATCTGTGCCTAGATGAGGGAAGCTGAGTTCACATCTCAGTTCTGCCTCTTGCTTCCTCTTTGACTTTGGGGAGCCATCCCACAGATCTGATTTTCAGTTTCCCCACCTATTTAGTTGGACTAGATGACCTCTAATGCAGTGGTTCTCAACCTCTGGGTCACAACCCCTTTGGGGGTCAAACGGGGTCGCCTAAGATCATGGTCTTAGGAACTGAGACACCACTCCTCTATCAATCTCCAGGCAGATCTGCCCACATGCAGATATGCCCACATACAAGGATTAAAGGGTCGTGGCATTAGGAAGGTTGAGAACCACTGCTCTAATGCCTCTTTTGGCTTTAAATCTAGGATTCTTATTATTGAGAACCCTTCAAGACTGAAACTATGGGAGCCCAGAGTTCTGGGACTGAGCCACAGATTATATTTTGAAGAGTCTGTCTTTAACAAATATATGTAATCCCCTATAAAGTGGGTTGATTGCCATCCAGTAGCAAGGTGGCCATCTAGAAGGGTTAGCTTATACTCCTTTCTAATGGGAAGGAAGTAACAAAGGAAATGAGTATTTGCTAAGCACCTACTAGATGCCAAACATTATGCTATATACTTTACAATTATTATCTCATTTGATCCTCACAACATCCCTGGAGGGTAGGTGCTATAATAAATATCCCCATTTTATAGTTGAGGAAGCTGAGGTTAAATGACTTGCCCTGGGTCATATAGCTAGTAGATCTGAGGCTGGGTTTGATTTCAGACCTTCCTGAATTCACTGTGAGTGCTGGACATCAGAGTCTGACATTTTCTAGCTGTATGATGCTAGGCAAGTGACTTTATCTTGCTGAGCCTTAGTTTCCTCTTCTGTAAAAATGGAGATGATAACCTTCAGTGCTTGTCTCACAGAGTCTTTATATGGCTCACTTGAGATGATGTAAGTCAAGTGCTTAGCAAACCTTAAAGTCCTATGTAAATGCCAGACATTATCAGGTCTTTGAGGCCTTGTGAGTCTGAGCACATCCTTTTAAATAAATTAGATCAATCATTCTATCCCCAGGTACATGGGCAGGAAGGGCCCTGGCTCAATCCAAAGTGTCTTTGGAGATAAGGATTCTGTATGTGCTGATTGGTAATCATATTATGGACCTCATAAACCTCTCGGCAAACACTGAAACCTCTAGTCTGGGACAAAATTATGCCCGCAAGCTCAGCTTCAGCTCCCTGGCAAACTCAATTAAATCATCAAGTTGGAAGCCAGACCAAAGAGTAAATTAATTTCTAATCTAGGGACCCAACCCACAGTTCATGATGATGGATGAACCACAAAACCTCTGGTCTGAAATCCAAAAAGAAAGAGAAGAAGATAATCAGATTCTCTAGTAAATTTACTTTCTTCCTTTACACTGCTCCAGGGCTTAGGAGAAGCCAAAAATTGCCTTCTGATTTTGTTTCTCTGTCCAGATGGAGATCAGAGTAAGGACCCCAGAGAGTTGGGGAGTTTGTGGACCATGAAGTCATGAGCCCAGGGTTCCAGACACACTGGACACTGAGATACTCCTCAAAGTCAATAATCCATCTCTTGCCTCCACATGTTTACACAAGTCACCTTCAATGCCTGGAATGTATTATGAGTCTTCCTGTCTGACTCATTTTCCTTCAAGGCTCAACTCATTTACTTTCTTTGACTACCATCATTCTCATGTGTCAGTGTTCTTATACACCTTGATTTTCTGTATACTATCCTTGTTGGTGTTCTCTTTCTCCCTACTCCCAGATGGAAATTCCTTGAGGGTAGGGACCATTTCATTCTTGCTTTTCTATCACCAGTGTCTTGCACGTGAACTGGACTTGTAATTTCCTTGGTTTCCAGTGAACAAACTTCCTCTGCCTAAGCTGGTCACCACCCTGATCTAATTTATAGTCTTAGATAAAGTGACTTGCCAAGGGCCAAAAAGCCATTATATTTGGGGAAGGACTTGAGCTCAGGTCTTCCTAATTCTGATCCCTACTCTCTATCTCGTAGACTGTGATGCTTCTTACTATTATGTGCTTTTAAAAAGTCAGCTAGTTATAAGAATTAACCCTTCCTCCTCCCCAGCAAGATGAAGGCAGTAGGCTATGGCATACCAGATAGGAGCTTGACTTGGAGTCAGGAAGACCCAGGTTAAAATCCTGCCTCCCACACTTACTAGCGTTGTGACCTTGGACAAGTCACTTATCCCTCTCTGGGCCTCAGCCCCCTCATTTGTAAAATGAAAGAGTCGGACTCGGTGGTCTTTGAGATCCCTTCCATTTCCAAATCTATGATACCGTGATAAAGTTCTAAGTAATAATCAGGAAGATCTGACTTTGATTCCTAGCTCTGACCCTCGCTAGGTCTGTGATCCTGGGCAAGAACCTAATTTTCTCATGTAGCACCGACATGAAGATTAAATGAGATAATTTAACTAAAGAACTTTGTAGACTTTAATGTGGTCCATATGTTGGTGATGATGATGATGATAATGATGTAGCATCCCATTAGTTGGCTGGTGCCTTCCCCTCAACTATTTCCTATTGAATATTCATCTTGAAAGAGGGGGTTTGGTGTAGTGGAGACAATTGTGCTTTTGGAATCAAGGTTTCCAACAAGAATTTATTAAGCTCCCACTATGTACAAGGCACTGTACTAGGTGTTGTTGATACCAAGACAAAAACAAACAATCCATGCCTTCAAGGAATTTACATTTTACTTAAGGGATGGAATATAGAAACAGCTAAGAAAATTCAAAATAATTTGAGGAAGGAGAGAGCATGAACAACCTGGGAAGAATACAGAACATTTCACTAATTCTCTCGTCATCATTGCCAGGGACCTTGAAGTCACTCTTATTTTACAGATAAAGAAACTGAGGGTGAGAAAAATTAAGTGACTTATCCAGTGTCACACCACTAGTGTCTGAGGAAGGATTTGAATGAAATGTCTTCTATGTCCCCAGAAATCATTGTGCCAAGTTTAGGAATTCTCTGATGGAAGGAGAAGATAGGCTGGTCATGTGGTGAGGGTAAGGGGGACAGCCAAAGGTTTTCATTGGTATCCTTGGGATGTCAGAAGAAAGAGAGAAAGGCCTCAGGCACACAATGGAGACGTCTTGCTGTCTTGCGACAGTGGGAAATGAACAAGAGTCACAGGAAGGACAATCATAGATGAGTTACAATTTGCATCATTGAAGGGAAGTTCCAACTCAATGTGATGGAAACCCATATGAATATTTGAGCAAGGAAGTCACATTTTATGGAGTCAGACAACATATGTACATATAAATATATACAACGTATAGATGAAATAAATCCAAGGTAATTGGGGGAAGGAAGACAGTTATGAACAGCTATATTCTATGTGACTAGGCAAATCACTTCCTCTTTCTGGGTTAAGGCTTCCTCATGTGAATCATTAAGCCCCTTCTAGCCTCAAATCCTAGGACCCCATGAGGCTTCTCCCATTTTTCATAAGGGCTGTCTGCCTTCTTGAAGACATCTCTCTGCGCCAGGACAATGATTTCTACTGAGGGACCCTCAGTCCTGCTTGATTGATTTAGGTCAGGTAGTACAGCTGGCCAGAGCACAGTGCTCATAATGCCTAGGTCACAGATTCCATCCCAGTACCAACCAATTGGCTTCACCTTATACTAAGCAGGCAAGTGATGCTGGTCTCCTTGCTTTTGCTCATAAAAGGCTCTCTGTTTCCTGATGGTGGTTGTCAGCTATACCAGGAATGTTCTCCCTCCTAGTCTCCACATCTGGGCTTCCCTCAAATCCCTGTAAAAATGTCACCTTCTATAAGAAAATTTTCCTGATATCCTTTAATGCCAGTGCGTTCCTTCCATTGGTTATCTCCAGTATCCAATAGCTTGTTTGTATGTGGTTGTTCGCATGTTGTCTTTCCCAATTAGACTGTGAGCTCCTTGAGGGAAAGACTGTTATTTGCCTTTCTTTGTATCCCTAGGGCTTAGCATAGTGCCTAACACAAAATAGGCACTTAATAAATGCTTATTGACTGACTGAACTTGTTCCACAGCCAGACTGTGCCTTTTTGTCTTAACTGGCGACAAGCTGACCCATATTCCCATCTCTCCTGCAATGTGGAGCCATGCTAGAAGTGGGACAAGACAAGAGAGTGTGGGTGGTTCTGTTCAGGCTTCTTTTTTTGAGGATAATTATTTGTTAACTTTTTCCTTGATTAAGAAGTAGCAACACTTAGAAGTGTTAGGACCTGTACTGTACCTGGATCCCTGTACTAAACCACAAGACATGGGGCAGTGGAAAGTGTGCTTGATTTGGAGTCAAAGGAGCTGGGTTCAGATTCCACTTCTGATACTTATTCCCTGTGCTGTGTGACATTGGGCAAATCATTTACCTCTCTAAGCCTCAGTTTCTTCCCCTGGAAAATGAGGGAGATGGACCAGATCAGGGGCTCTTAGTGGTTTTTTGTGTCATGTCCAGTAAAGTCCATGGACCCCTTCTCAGGGTCATGTCTTTAAATACATAAAATATGTATTTTATACTCTTACAAAGAAAACAGATTATATTGAAATAGTTATCAGAATATTTTTTAAAAGTTCATGGATCCCAGACCCAGAACCCTTTAGACTAACTGGTCTCTCAGGTACCTTCCTTCTCTAAATCTATAATCCATGAAAAATTCAAATATATTTGTGTGAATCCAAAGACATTTCCATCTACCCACGGACAAGAATAACTAATGAAGGCCTAACATCTTACTTAAGATGAAAGAATGAAAATAGCATGTGGTATAGTGGGAAAAGCCCACGAGATATGGTGGCTGGGGTTCTGATCTGTTGCTTTGAGCAAATTTCTTTGCCTATCCCGACTCAGTTTCCCCATCTGTAAAATGCAGGGGATGCACTAGGGGTGATGCCTTCATGTTCCTTCTGTGAACTTGGACTTAAACACTGACATTTTCCTTGGTACCAGGAAATTTTTTCCAAGGTTAAAAATCCTTTTGAAGATTTCCCCCTCCTCTCCTTGGATGGTATTAACATTCAAATCTGTCTCTAGCATGGGCTTCATCATTTTCAAAAGCAATTGCAGCTGTTAATTATTCAAGGCAATCGGAAAGGTTTGTTAAAAGACATGGAATTTTAATAGACTGCTTTGGCTGCAAGAGAGCTGGTGATGAAGTCTACTTTTCATGCAGCAGGATGGCTGCTACTGGGGAGGTTGGTACTCGGAGGGTGACTTACCTTCTCCATGACTGGGTGGGTACCTTCCTTCCCCAAAGGCTGATTTTGGAATAGGGCAAAGCAGCTGAATAATTGGAAGGTGACAGCTGGTGAAAAAAAGCCTGAACTCCTTTGGGAGGGCATTCCATCAGAAGGGGCTTGATCTAATATACCTGTCTAGTGAGAAGAGCCGTGGGCTGGCAGTCAGGAAGGAAACAAACATTTATTAAACACCTACAATGTGCCAGACACTGTGCTAAACATTTTACAAATATAACCTTATTTGATCCTCACAATAGCCCTGGGGGAGAGGTGCTATTAATTACCCCTATTTTATGGTTAAGAAAACTGAAGATAATTGACTTACCCAGGCACACACAGTTAAGTGTCAGAAGCCATATTTGAACTTAGGTCTTCTTGACTCCAGGCCTACCATTCTACCTACTTATTGCCCCACCCCGATGTCCCCATAACAATCATTTCATCCACAAGCATTTATTAAGGACCCACTATGTGTTAGGCACCGTACTAGCATACTAGTACAATACTCCCTCTGCCTTTTAACATGCTCATATTTTAAAGTGGAGAGACAATGTTTCTGATAATGTATACAATGTAAGCATAAACAGTCTGGATACCCAATAAATATATTCAAGGTTGTTTGGGCAGGAAGGCTGTAGCAGGTGGGGGTGGGGTGGGGAGAAATCGGGGAAAAGTTCATCTAGATCAGTGGTTCTCAACCTTCCTAATGCCACAACCCTTTAATACAGTTCCTCATGTTGTGGTGACCCCCAAACATAAAATTATTTTCGTTGCTACTTCATCACTGTAATTTTGCTACTGTTATGAATCGTAATGTAAATATCTGATATGCAGGATGTATTTTCATTGTTGCAAATTGAACATAACCCACAGGTTGAGAACGGCTAATCTAGAATCTAGATAGTTGTGCCTGACCTATTTTCTATGTAAGTGAAGGTGAGGACTGAATGCATGTTGGACATGAAGGAAGGCCAGTGCACATGGAGGTAGGAGGTGAAGTATCATGGGTGAGCAGCAGTAAGGAGACCCAAATGATTGGACTATAGAATGTGTAGAGGGGAGTAATGAACAGTATAATAAGGCTGGAAAGGCAGGTTGGGGCCAGGTTATTAAGACCTTTAAAAGCCAAACAAAGGAGGTAATCTGTGATCTAAGAGGCAATAGGGAGCCATTGGAATTTATTGAGTCTGGGAATGACATATGCTTTCAGAAAACCATTTTGGCGGCTAAGAATGGAATGTTCTCCCTAGCTGGGAGTTGTAAGTAAAGTCGGGCAGTCAGGTCCCAGAGTGCCAGTATCCAGGGGTGTGATTTCTCTTCTTGCCAGTCCTTGGGCTTGCTGATACCATGCTGAGCATTGCCACTACCAAGGGTCCTAGCCCTCCCCAGGCCCTTTTCCTGTGACTGATCCCTTTTTTCCCCTTCACCTCTTCCCAAAAGTTGGTTTGTGGTTTTCAGCTGTGCTCTAGGGGCTTGGCTTTCAGAGGAATGGACCCCCTTTTCCCTGCATATCTGGGCCAGACCAGGGTAGACTATTCCCTCTTTCCCCCTTCTATTGATCTTTGCCACTCCACTCAAGTGGCAGAATTTCTAGCTATGCTCCTGAATTTCCATTAATCTGTCATATAATCTTTGGACAAACCATTCCACTCTTCCACAGGCTCATGGGATCATGGCTGTAGAATTTGAAGGGATCTCAGAGGCTATTTAGGTCAACCTCTCATTTTACAGGTGAGGAAACTGAGGCCAGGGACTTCTCTTCCTCTTCTATAAAATGGAGAAGTTAAAATCAAACCACTGGTCTTTTATCGAGCTTCTGTGGTGTGTAACAAATACCTACCCTGCCAATCTCATGGGGATGTTGAGGATAAAGTGAGATAATCAATGCTAAACATTTAGAAAATAAAGCCTTATACAGATGTGAGGCAGGGTAAAGAATCATAATGTTACTATTAATAAATTATGAGTGTGGAGGTGGCAAAATTTCCATTGCAACCTCCCAGTACTACTATGAGACAATGCCTATACATTAACCATGAGTAAAACGGGAAATCAAATGAGCATAGAATAGAAAAAAGGGGGACAGAGGATTCTGGGAACCTGAAGAGATAAGGCAGCAAGTATGATGGGCCATTTACCTGATGGCCAGCACCATGCTAGGCCCTGTGGGGGAGACTTAAGGAGGAAAGAAAGAGAATAAGGCTTGTTTTTGAGGAGTTTATAATTTCATCAAAAAGAGAAGATTTATGGACAAGAGGAAGCCAGGGTTTGGAGATAGTTGGAGGGTTGGGTGGAGGGCATTGTTGGTGCGTGTTGGAGGTGGAGACAACAGCTGAAGCCAGGCAGGGTTAGGAATTTGGGGAGGCAGATGAGTCAGGCAATGAGGTTCAGTTGAAGGTGAGAAAAGCTGAAGGAAAGGTATTCTGTGCCAAGGGGAAGGAGCAGTCAGCTGAAACCAGAAGGGTGGCAGTGGATCTAGTTAAGTCTCCCAGGGTTATGGGAATGGTGGTGAGAGTGAGGGTGGAGAGGAGGAATTATTTTTCTAGGTTAAAAATTCTCAAGTCACAATTTACCTCTTCTTTCACACTACTTCAGGTTAGCTGAAGTCTGGGAACTTGGGGGAGATCATCTGTAGGCAGGTAGGATGGAGGGCATAGGCAGGGGCAGATCAGGCAAGAGAGAGGTTCTGCTGAATACAGGCAGCATTTGGGGGCATAGGTGGGATGGAGGCTCAGGGTGACTCAGGGAGCATTTGGAACACAAGCAGGGGCAGGTGAGGCAGAATGGAGTCTCGGCTACTCTAGGGAGTGTTTCGGGCTGGGGAGGTAGGGCCTAGTCAGGCAGCAAGGAGAAGAGCTGAAGCCAGACATGGCTGGGGCATTGAGGAAGGGATGGTATGCTAATGTCAGGGCCAGCTAAAACCAGGCAGGGCCTCTTAGCCATCCCACACCAATGGCTCAGCCCCTGCACCCTGCAGAGCAGAACAGGCTGGCTGCAGTCTGAAGAACAGCTCTTAAGCTGGCTTCAGGAAGGCCCTGGGTGAGGCGGCATTTGGCATTCTCTCTTAGTAATCATGGAAGGCACGTTTTCCAGATCCTGGTGAGTCAAGGGCTGGGGCTGGGGGGGTGGGTGGGGGGGACTTGAACACATCAGATTCTGCTGAGCCTTTCTGCTCTTTGCAGCTTAGCAGAGAAAGAATTAATTTCCCACAATGCTCTCCAGCCTGTAAGCTCTGCTTTCCCCTCTCCCATCCTCCCAGGAGCTGAGGAATAAATCATACAGGAGGTAAGCTCCCTCCTGCTCCCTCTTTTTGGCTTCTCCTTTGGAATCCTCCTTGCTGAGCTGAGGAAACCCAGAGGTGCTTGGAGGATGAATCATTTTTATTGCCCAGCTGGTCTTGCCTTTAACTCTAGGAATGGGTCCTTTAACTGGATGTTGAAAGAGGTGCTGAGCATGGACCTTGCCATGCCCAGGGGAACCTTTGGACTTACAGACCATTTCTTGATAGGATTTTGTCTTGAAGATTTCTGTCTGAGCTGAAGGGAAACAATCTGATTTTTGTTGATGGTAGGTTTTACATCTTGTTCCTAATATTCTTCCAGTAGTTTCTTGTTAGAGAGTCACTGTCATTTATTAAAGCATTTACTCTATATGATGCCATGTGCCATGCTAAATGCTGGGGATACAAAAAGGCACCAAAATAGTGGGTGTAGTGCAGAGGGATCAACCTCTCTGTCCCAAAAGCCCACACTCAGCTTGTAAGACTTCACAGGGCTGCAGGAACCAGATTAAAATGTAATTGGGAAATGTTTAACAAAATAAGTAACAATACAATACAACACTGATGATGTCAATTTGTGATTTTCTAAGTCAATTTTCTAAGCCAGCAGGGATTCATTTCTATTTGAGTTTGATATCATTGGTGTAGTAAATGGTAGAGTACTGGGCTCAGAATTAGCAAGATCAGGGTTCAAATCCTGTTTTTGATACTTACAAGCTGCATGACTATGGAAGGAAGGAAATAAGCGTTTATTAAGCACCTACTATGTATCAGGCAGCTAGGGGGTGCCATAGTGCACAAAGTGCTGACCCTGGATTCAAGAAGACTCATCTTCCTGAGTTCAAATCCTGCCTCATTTTAATAGCTGTGTGACCCTGGGCAAGTCACTTAACCCCATTGGCCCCAGTTTTTTCATCTGTAAAATGAGCTGGAGAAGGAAATGGTGAACCACTCCAGTGTCTTTGCCAAGAAAACCCCAAATGGCATCAGGAAGTGTTGAATGTGACTGGGAAATGACTGAACAACAAAATGTGTCAGGTACTGTTCTAAATGATAATTATTATCTCATTTAACCCTAAAAATAACCCTGGAAAGGAAGTACCATTATGATTCCTTTTTTACAGGTGAGGAAACTGAGGCAGACAGAAATTATGTGCCCAGGGTCATACAGCTAGTAGGCATCAGAGGCTGGATTTGAACTTGGGTCTTTCCAACTCTGGGCCCAGAGCTCTATCCACTGCACCATTTAGTTGTCCTGGAAAAATGGTTTAACATCTCTGAGCCTCCAGCAACTCTCTCATTATTTCTATAGACAGATTGCTTTCTGAGCTGGCAGAGGAAGTTCCCACATGGGTGAAATCACCCCTTCTGGATATAATGAAATAGAGTTGGAAGGACACTCAAAGACCATTGAATCCAACCACTTCTGTTTTCAGATGAGAGAACTGAGGCCCAGGCTGGTCAGGCAGCTGTCCAAGGTCCTATGGATATAGGGGTAGATTTCAATCTAGGTCCTCTGTCTCGGGGGTCAATGCTTTCCCCATCGCGTCACATTGCCTCTTTCTGTCTGTTTGTCTGTTATTTCTCTCTCTGTCTCTCTGTGTCTGTGTCTCTCTCAACTTAGCAACACTTGTTTCTGGGGGGGAAGAAAACCTTTAATGAAAGAGCAGTTTTTGAAGGGAATTTACAAGATATCAGGTGCAGAAAGTGACATTTCTCTCTCCAGTATAACATTTTCATTTAAATATCATTCATCACTGGGTGCTCTTAGCAGATGGTGCACATTGGATAGGTATATACAATCCTTGCTGTCCTATGGAGGGCTCCCTCCCTTCTTATAATGAAGGCCAGGTAATTCATCCCACCCTCCCACTGTCCATGACTTGCACCCAGAGCAAAAACGGCTTCGGTTTTTCAGCTCTGCCTAGAATACTTGCTAAGGCATCTCCCCCTATATTGCATGAGTAGTGGATGAAACTGGAGAGCTGAACACTTTAAATGTGAGTAATATCCCCTCATTTCTAGTTTCTCATTGAGAAGGGAGGAGAGAAGGGGCTGGTCACTAAATTAGGATGGGCATAAAAGTTGGTCCTTGGCTGAGTTGGTGTAAGTGAGAGGTACCAGAACATGCCAGCAGCTGGCTCTCCCAAAGGATAGACTTGATTTGTCTTTTTTGCCTCAGATAGAGGAGATGCAGTCACTTCTCAGTGTCTCCTTTGGGCAAGAGGATTCTGCACCAGTGCTGGCTGCTGAGGTGACTTTGATGGGCAGTTTCTAGGAAACCATAACCCATGGCAACATAGCCCTGGGTCAGAGAGTGATGTAGGGAGGGTGCAGCAGGAGGGATGGAGATAGTCAATGCAAATGGCTAGCTTGCTCTGCAGGGGCTTTTCATGGGGCCATTTGTTTTTTTTCCCCACCAAGGGATTTTGCTTGGATCATCTCCCAACTTGGGTTTGTCCCCAAGCTCTGGAAACTGAAACTTTGCAGCTTTCTCCCACCCAATAGATGCTGCCAACATTCCTGAAGTTACTAGGATTTTCCAGGGTGCTTGTACACCCAACATTGTACGCTAGCCTGTGGTATCCTGTTAGCTGAGTGAGCAGGCCATGCCAGCCTATAATGCTTAGAAATAGCCCCAGACCTCAGCTATTTCCAAGAATGGAGTGTTCCTCTTTCCTCCATTTCAATTTGTATTGAAGATGACTCTGGGTACATTTCCAGGGTCAGTATTAAAAACAAGCCAATAACTCATCAGATTCCAGATCCTGTTTTCCTTTCCAGTACAGAGCTTTTAAGACCTTTGATGAGAAGGACAGAATGGTAGAGTGGAAAGACCACTGGATTCCAAGTCAGAGGGCCTGGGTTGGAATCCCAGCAGTGCTATCTAATCTTTGTGACCCTGAACAAGTTATTCAGCCTTTCTGGGCTTCTGTTTGCTTATGAGAGTTCTAAACCCATGATACAGGGAACCCATTTTGGGAGCCGATGGACTCATTGCCTGAGTCTGGGGTTCCCCTTTATAACTATTTTGGGAACTAAAGGTCTTTTCTCAGCAGGAGTCAGAAAGATTTCCTTAATTCTGCAATCTAGGACAGGACTTCTTAACTCAGTTTAAAAAAATGTTTTGAGAATTATATTTCACTATAAGATTTCCATTGTAATTCTATGTGTTTTGTTCATTTAAAAACCTCATTTTGAGAAGGAAGGGGTCCTATAGGCTTCATCAGACTGCCCAATGGGTCCATGCCACAAAAGGTTAGGAAGCCCTGATCTCAGGCCGAGTTTTCTCTCTGAACACCAAGTCTAGGGACAGTTAGGGTAGAGAAAGCTCCATCTTCTTGGCTCCCTTTAAGGAGCTAATGAGGACAGTGTGCTCACTTGTTCCCATTAGTGCCAGATACTCTTCTCCCCCGTGCTGACTAGTTTCCAAACTCTTCCCTGTTAAGCTTCCTCTTCTCCTAAAAATAAATAAATAAATTTAAATTAAAAAACAACCCTTGTCTTTTTTTCCATTTAAAACAACAAAAAAGAAGGCAATAGGATCATAAATTTCAAGCTTAAAGGTCATCTAGTCTAACCCTCTCATTTTGCAGATGAACCAAGGTCCAGCCAAGGTCACTGGCTTGTCCACAGACACATGAATACTATGTGTCAGGGTCAGGATTCGAACCTGGATTTTCTAACTCCAAATCCGGTTTTGTCTGATGCATAAAACAGCTGAGAAGAGATGGGCTGAGCTGGGCAGCAAGAAGAAAGGGGATAGTCTGACCATAGGTACATGGAACACCCCCTCTGTCTGCCTAATTGTCCCCAAGTTTGACCCAGGAGGATGGACGTGCCTAAGGTGAGGCACAGAGACAGTGATGACCTTGAAAAGAGCCACCCTTCTACCACCAGCACTTTGAGACAAAGCCCCATCTGCCACACTTTAGTTATACCTCCAGTCATGGGAGCTTCTCTGTGGAATAAGTCTAGCTTTTTCACAAACTCCTTTTTTCCTGCTTTAGGGAACATTCTACCACCTTTTTCACTCGCCATAAAATCTCACAAGACCCAGAGCCTCTAATGTTTCTGAAGTTCTTTCTTGGAGGCACCATGTACAAGTGCCATGAGAGTGAAATGAGTGTTCCCACAAACATAAACTGTGATAAGTAGAAGTGTCAGAGATCTCAGAGCAGCCGTTCCTGGCTTTTAAAAAATGTCCTAACGTGTTTGCATACTTTGTGAATACCGCCTCTTTTTTTTTTTTTACAATCACAGGCCGCCAAGGATGGTGGTTTTAAAAAGAGGCTCATGGTTCACCCTGGGAAGTTGCTTCTTTCACTGTATTTCACAGTCTTTGCCTCTGCCTTTTAGAATCCTGGCTTCATTCAAGGCTCAGCTCACCACCTCCTACAGGAAGCCTTTCCTGACTGTTCCAGAGACCTTGGATAACATCTATGTCAGCCCCCTCTCCTAGTTTTGCAGGAAAAATAGAATCTCAAGGAGGTTAAACTTAGTCATACAAGTTGTAAGTTGCAGAACCAGATTAATTAATAATGATAATAGCGAGAGTTTTATTTGTTATTATTGTTGAGTTGTTTCAGTCCTGTCCAACTCTTCATGACCCCTTTGGGGATTTTCTTGGCAAAAATTCCTGAGATGTTTGCCATTTCCTTCTCCAGTTTATTTTACAGATGAGAAAAATGAGGCAAACAGGATTAAGTGACTTGCCCAGGGTCACACAGCTAGTAAGTGTCTGAGGCTGGATTTGAACTCAGCTCTTTCTGACTCCAGGCCTGGCATTCTTTCCATACCATCATTGGTATAGGTTTTAAAAAGTGCTGTTCAAACTGATTATCTAGTCAAATCTTCATAACCATATGATATAAGTATTATTACCATCATTATTGTTGTTACACCTTACAGATGAAGAAGCTAAGGCTTCCAAAGTTTAAATGACTCGCCCACTCTCATCTAGTTAATAAATGTCTATGGTAGGAGTGGAACCCATGACTTTCTGCGCCAGAGCCTTACTGCCTATGCATTATAACATTCAGCCTTTAGGGGTCTAATCCATCCTCTGGATGACTCTGGAGGAGAAAGTGAGGCTGGTGACTTTGCACAGCCCTGCCTCACTTAAATCAGATTCACTTGCAAGTCATGGCATCTTGTTCCTGATGCCATGGCCCTCTTTGAGAGTGAAGGACAAACAATGACAAGAACAATTCATGTCCCCAGATAGAGACCTGAGCTGGTACCTGGTACCAGGGACCAGCCTGACTCCAGGATTTAAGGGTGGAAATTTTTTTGGGAGGGAGGGAGCAGTTACATGAAATCCCTGCTTTTGTAGATCTGCTCTTGTCCTTTTTGCAAGAGGCTTCACCAGTCAATCTTTGCATCATTGTCTGCAGCTTTTATTCTTTTTCTGAGTCCTGCCATGCCCAGAGTCTCAGGGCATGAAGTCCTTTCCAAACAAAATTAACACCAATTTCTACTGTGTGCTAACAGGAACACGTTCACCCCATGATTTTACACCAGTGGAAAAAATGAATCTCTGAGCATGATCTTGAATTATCAGAACAAGAAATATACTGGTTGTACTCCCAGAGCTTCAGACCAGAGCTGAGGCCATGCTCATGCCTGGGTGCTGACCTGCCACTTTTGCTCAGGGTTGGGGCAGCAACTGCCAATCACTTAGTGTTGTGAGGATGCAGTGCTGAGATAGCAAATTGTTGATGAGAGCCTTTGAATCTGTGGATGAGTGAAAAGAAGGGACGTCCCTTCTTCTTTTTTCTTTTTTTTGGAGGGCAATTGGGGTTAAATGACTTGCCCAAGGTCACACAGCTACTTTTTGTGTTAAGTGTCTGAGGTCAGATTTGAACTCAGGTCCTCCTGACTCCAGGGCCTGTGCTCTATTCACTGCGCCACCTAGCCGCCCCACATAGTGAAAACCGTGTTTCCACCCTTCATGTTGTTACTTGTACACATGAGGCCGTCAGGGCATACTGGGGAGAGCACAGGATTTGGAGCCAATAGGAACTGGGTGTGGATTTTGCCTCTGTCATCTACTAGCTGTGGGACCCTAGACCAGTCACATAACCGCCTTGTATTTTCCTTTGATGCTCCAGTGGATCTCAGATTTCATAAACTCAGGCAGTCCTGAGTGTCCATAGTGCCAACTGCAACCTACATATGTCTTCTCATCTTACGCAGCCTTTGTTCATAATTCTCCCCAATACATAAAGTCACTCAACATGCCGGGGGCTCCCCTACATCTTTTGGCATAGCATGAATGCCCACAGAGAGTCCAGGATATCCAAGTTAGCCCTTGCTGTCTCTATGTGACTAGTCCATCTTTTTAGTGGCCCCCAAACCCTCTGACTCATGCTGCTTCTCCCCTATAATTCTTACTTGCTTATATGTTGTAGCCTGCTCACATCCTTCATGTACCTCTTCATCATGCTTGGCTCTCAATTTAAGTCTTTTAAAAGGGGAAGTGAGTAAGCATTGTTTAAAGTGCCTACTATGTGCTAGACACTGAGCTAAATCCTAGAGTGGTATTCCATGTCTCATCACTATACAATATTGTCAGAAGAATATTGTCATTAAAAAGATGAACTACTAAGTGTCTGAGGTCAAATATGAGCTTGGATCTTCCTGACTCTAGCCTCTGCATGCTATCCACTGTGTCAACCAGCTTCCCCTTTTGAACAATATTCCTGGACAAAACAATTTTGATTTTCCATCACCCTATACACACATGTGCACACAAATGTACAGTGTACACATACAGTAGGTGTTGGATAAAATACAGCTTGATGGAAGGAGCTTTGGACTCGGAGGCAGAGGTATCTGAATTCAACTCTTGGGTGTATTATTTAACCATTCAGTAACTCAGTATTTTTGTCTGGAGAATGGGGGTGTGTGATTCCCCTTTACCTCTAGAATCAAATAGAAACCCATCTAGAAGTCAGAGCTCTTCACAACATGCCCTCGATTTTCCAACTTTTTTATATAAATCTTCTCTCTGAACTCTATTGTTGAGCCAAACTGTTTGTTTTGTTTTGTTTTTCACTGTTTAAAACTATTCAAGAAAAACTTTTGGAAGCAGGCAGGAAAAGTTAATTATTCATTTCTTTTGATCCAGGGATCTTACTAGTAGAAATATAGCACTGAGAAGTTAGAGACACCAAGCAAAGACCCCTACATACAAAATCGTTGGACCTTATCTTCTAACTCTATGACTGTGCTGGCTACAGTCCATGTTTGGGACGTTTGCTTTCCATACCTCTTGTCTCCTGTCTTCCTTCCAGGCTTAATTTAAATCCCCTCTGCTATAGGGGGACTTTCCCAATATTCCCTACTACTACTAGTGCCTGAGATGACCTTACATCTACATATTTACATCTTATATGTGCATGTTGTATCTTATTTTATATCTTTTTTTTTTTGCATGTTGTATGTTGTCTGTTTTTCAGTCATGTCCAACTTTTGTGACCCTGTTTGGGGTTTTCTTGGCAAAGGTACTGGAGAGGTTTGCCATTTCCTTCTCCAGCTCATTTTACAGATGAGGAAACTGAGGCAAACAGAGTAAAGTGACTTGCCCAAGATCACACAGCTAGTAAGTGTCTGAGGTTGGATTTGAATTCACATCTTCCTGACTCCAGGCTCCATTCTCTATCCACTTTGCCACCTACCTGTCCTATTTGATGTAAGCTCCTTGGGTCACTAGCATTTAGCACAGTGCTTGGCACATAGTAGGCATTTAATAAATACTTGTTGATTGAGTTGACTATTTGTTTATTCTGATTTTTGTTGCCTCTGTCTTGTCTTTCTAGTTATATTTTTGTAGTCATTGTAGGTATTATTCTTTTGGCTTCTGATCCTAGGACTAGACACAGATGAGACTTCAGAAACAATTTAGTTCAGTCCCCTCATTTTATAAACAAAGAAATTTAGGCCTGTGATAGTTAAGTAGTGTGTCAAATGTAGGATTTTGGTCCAGTGTCTAGAGTGCCATGGCTGGAGTCAGGAGGACCTGAGTTCAAATCCAACCCCAGACACTTACTAGCTGTGTGATCTTGGGGAAGTCACTTAACCCTGTTTGCCTTAGTTTCCTCATCTGTAAAATGAGCTGGAGAAGGAAATGGTAACCACTCCAGTAGGTAACCACTCCAGTATCTTTACCAAGAAAACCCCAAAAGAGGCCATGAAGATTGGACATGAACTAAAAAATGACTTTCTTCACTTTGAATCACTCCATAAAGTCTTCCATTTTTTTGATTGTTAATTTCTGCCATGTATTATGACATTACATTATAGCATTTATGCAACATAGTTTTGCCATTTTTCAATTGATAGGAATAGACTTATTTCCTTCTTTTCTACCATTTCTACCAGAAATCCTACCATGAACATTTTTGTACATTGGGGAATTTCCTGATTATCTCTAACTTCTGAGGGCTGTAATTTCTAGCAGTAGAATCCCTGGATCAAAATTAATAATTAACATTTAATAATTCATAATTTAATAACTTTAAATAATTAACTTTTCTTGCATACTTCCAAATATTTTTCTAGACCAGTTGAACCAATTCACACCTTCGTTAACAATGAAGAGTTGTGCCTGTCTTCCCACTGGCCCTCCAGCAACGAGTTTTCATATCTTTATTGATCTGACGGGTGTGATGGGATGCCTGAGCACCCTTCAGTATTTTTAAAGGTGGCCCTGCATCCTGAATGAACAGCACTAAGATGAAAAGAATTCTGTGCAGAATAGGCCTGGGTTATTCTCCTGGAGAAGGAGCAAAAGTTCTCACCGTCTCTTTTTTAGCTCTGCTTGCCTCAGAATCTCTTATTAGGCGTCTAGAGGAGATGATCACCAATTAAGAACCATTAACAATGCTGTCACTTAGCAGACCATGCTGTACTTGAGCCTGGCACTCCAGTGATCTATTTTGACTGGCTTTGGGGAGGAAGGTGGCCTTCCAGCTTCTACCAGACCTCCCCTAAAGGGACTCTACTGTGCAGACAGCAGCTGATGTCAATAGCCTTGGTGATGTGACTAGGAATTTTCATTTGCTCGTTAGGCTAGGATAGATTTCCCCTGCTATTAGCAACTTAAACCTGGTGGAGTTGTTTCTTTTAAACATATCACTTCCTATAAAGAGATGAAAAATGCTTGTTAACCTAGAAAACAAAGGGTAAATGACATAAAATATGCTTCTGGAAATCAATTCTCAAATCCTTCTTAAATTTCTGATGGGACTTAAGGTGTGAACCTGGAAGTTCTAATGGGCACATTAGACCGTGAATATTACAGTCCTTTGGGGGGAAACCAATCTCTTTAAACTCTTGGAGCCCTGACTTGTTTTTGAACCATTCCTATGGCCCTCATTAAGAGCAAGCCCTTGAGTTGGAGTTTGTGAAATATTTCTAACACTCTTTGCAAAACACGTATAAATGCATCACATTGCTTAGAAAAGGGAAGGGAAGGGATAGAATTTGGAACTCAAAAAACTTTTTTAAAAAATGTTAAGAAAATTTGCTTTAACATGTAATTGGGGAAAAATAAGATATTCTATTTAAAAACTCTTTGCAAACCTTAAAGTGCTAGATAAATGCTGTTGTGATTATAATGGCTGACACCCATGAATTTTCACAGAAACCATAGAATCCCTTAATCTAATAGTAATAATAAAATAAATAATAATAATGACTAGTGTTTATAGAGTGCCTACTATGGGCCAGACACCTGTGCTAAGTAAGTGCTTTACAAACATTCTCTCATTTAATCCTTACAACAACCCTGGAAGGTGGGTGCTATTATTATCTCTGTTTTATAGCTGAGGAAACTGAGGCAGGCTGAGATTAAGTAACATGTCCAGGGTCACACAGCTAGGAAGTGTCTGTGACTCAATTTGAAAACATGTCTTCCGCATTCCAGGTCCAGTGCACTATTCACCTAGCTGCCTAAGAGCTACAAGGGATCCCTGTGGCCACTAAGATCAGCCCCAAGCTGGACAACATTCTCTTTAACCTCCCTGACAAGGGTCATCCAGTCTCTGCTTGAAAACCCTAATGAGAAGGAGCTCACTACATCCTAGGAAACCCGTTCTATTTTTGGATTGTGTTGGTAAATTAATAATAGCTGGTATTTTATGAGCGGCTAGGTGGCACCATGGTACACAGAGTGCTAGGCCTGGTGTCAGGAAGACTCATCTTCCTGAGTTCAAATCTAGCTTTAGACATTTCCTAGCTGTGTGACTCTGGGCGAGTCACTTAACCCTGTTTGCCTCAGTTTCCTCATCTGGAAAAGGAACTGGAGAAGGAAATGGCAAACCACTCCAGTAACTTTGCCAAGAAAACCCCAGATGGGGTCATGAAGAGTTGGGATGACTGAAACAACAGAACAGGAACAAGAATCAAGAGTAAAAAGGTGGGAGAGTGTGGCATACCTGACAGTGAGTTGGAGGCTGAGTTCTGGGCAAGATAACACAGAAGCATTGCTCCCTGTGAGTGCCTGGAGTCCCAGCGGCAGAGTCCAGGGTTCCATGGAGGTAGAAGGAGGAGGACCACAATGGAGGCAGCATTGTATGGGGATGGGCAGCCAGGAAGTGGAGGGGCTTTTTTTCCTCCTAAGAATCAGATTTTTTTACTGGAAAGACATAAAAGGACAAAAAGAGGGAGCTAGGTTGCTAAAAATAATGTGTATGCATGTGTGCGTGTGTGTGCATATTTCAGTTGTGTGGGAGGGAAGTTGTAGCTAATGGAATTAATGGCATTTTATTTTCCTAGAGCCTCTGTTGTGTTTCTCCTTGAAACAGATAATTGTGTTTTGCTAAGATGACTGAGGATGTCCAGGACACCGTGGTGCTAAGACAGGGAAAAGGAACATGGATTTTTCAATTACCAGTTAGCAAGGCTGATCAGCTTGATACAGTCACCAGCTGCCCTGAAAATGTAGACTTTTGTCTCCCACTCTTTCTTCCCAAGTCTTTTTTTTTCTATCTTCTAAGCCACACCTGAGAAAGATGCTTTGGGTTTCCCCAGATTACCTCTGATTCTTCAGATGAAACAATTCAGCCTGAGCTCTCAGACTTTGTCACGTACAACAAGGGATTCAGGAGGATGAATGATAGATCAGCCATCAGAGGATTGTAGGTTCAAATCCAGACCCTGCTTTTTTCTACTTGTGTGATCTCAGGCAAGTTGCCTTACCTTTCTGGACCTCAGTTTCTCCATCTATAAACTAAGAGGGTTGAATTTGATGACTTCTAAGGTCTGCCCCTCTACCAAGAGATCAGTATTGTATAGTGTAAAAAACAGTGGCTGGTGGAGTCAGAGGACTTGGCTCTGCAATTTTGCTACTTGTATGACCTTGGTCAAGTCACTACACCTCTCTAGGCCCCAGTTTCCCAGTCTAAAATGAGGGAGTTAGCTTAGATAGCCTCCAAGACACCTTCTAGCTACTATACCTGTGAACCTATTTTCCTATATTTTTTTCAGTTGCATTTATTCCTGACTCTCATACCTGCCTTGTAAGAGTCTGAGTTGGTCATTACTTCTAAAATGGACCATCAGTCCTTTCCATTCAGTTTCTTCATCCATAATATGAAGAGACTGGATTAGGTGGTCTCAGCTTCAGATCAGCCTACCACGGTGAAAAGAGCACTGGCTTTGGAGTCCCAGGACCTGGATTCAAATCCTGCCTCTGACACTTACTAGTTACGATGCAAATCAACCTCTCTAGGTCTCTGCCTTCTTGTCTTTAGAATGAGGGGTTGGACTAAAGCAGAAGGTCTTTACCTGAATCCATGAATTTCTTTTTCTTTTTTTTGAGGGCAATTGGGGTTAAGTGACTTGCCCAAGGTCACGTGGCTAGTAAATGTGTCAAGTATCTGAGGCTGGATTTGAACTCAGGTCCTCCTGACTGGTGCTCTACTCACTGTGCCACCTAGCCGCCCCTGCCCATGAATTTCTTTTAAAAATATTTTGATAATTACATTTCAGTATAATTGATTTCCTTTGTAGTCCTATGAGTTTTATTTTATGCATTTAAAACTGTATTATGAGATGAGGTCCCCAGGCCTCCCCACAAGATTGCCAGAGGGGTCCAGGGCCCACCAAAAGGTTAAGGGCCCGTGGACTAATTGATCTCTGATGTCCCAGTTCTAAATCTGTGACCCTGAATGCAGAATCACCCAATTTCAACATTAGGATCTAAGAGACCATTGCCCAAAATCCCTTCCACAGTCCGGCCAACAAGGGGTCATCCTAGTTTTCCTTAAGGGCTTCTGATTTGGTGAGTGGGGAAGAGAGCATCTGCTACTACCTGCAGCCCAATCAGTTTTTGCCAAGCTTTGATTGTTGGGAAATTCTTTCTGATATGAAGCCTAAATGGACTTCTTTGCAACTTTTCATTATTGCTGCTTCTGTTCTTTTTGACCAAGCAGAATAAGACCAATCCTCCTTGACACTTGAGGACAGCTATCATATCCTCTCCTCCTTTTCCCAATTCTGCCCTTCTCCAGGCCAACCCTTCTCAGTTTCCCGAACCAGTCCTTTTCTGACATGAATTCAAGGGCCTCAGCAAGGGTTTCTTCTAAGTTTTAGCTAACAAGAGCTAGTGATTATTAAATGTGAGTATTTACACTTTGGAACTGTGAATCACTGCAAATCAGGACTTGATTTGTTGTTTGATTGGTTTTCTAGATTTAAGAAAATGTCAATAATATCAATTTTTAAACTTAAAAGTCTTTGTGCATTCACTTTCCCACCAGGAGCCTAGTTGTTAAATATTTGCCAGCACATACAGGATAAAGTAATACAATGTACTGCTTTTTGAATATTGCTGAAGCTCAGCAGAAGTGTAGTGGAAGCCTCGGGGAATGAAGTCATCACCAGACTGAAGACCTGGTGACTGGAGGTGGAAGAAATAATTATTAATAACTAATCATTTTGGGAGATTCAGATTTCTCCCCTTTTCTTTTATCCTCATTTCACTACCTCAGTCCCTGAAGATTGAGCTGACCTTCTCCTCTATCCAGATCCTACCCTTGTGGGGCAGCCATGGTTCTCTGCTCAGGTTTGGGTGGGGATAGATTCTTTGAATAGATTGCCCAAGGCTGGGAGTAACTTAGAAGTAGATGATCTAATCAGTTCAAGTCCAGCCCTGCATTGTAATATTCATTCTCTCATTAATTGTTGGCCAATCAGAGTTGATTGCTATGCACATCTTCCAATGGGCATATTAGCCACGAGCCCCCACCATGATGCTCTTTGGTCTAAGAGAGAGATGAACAAATGACCATCCTTTTACTAAAAAGCCGGTATTATTAATAAGGTGATTAAATTGCTCAGAAATTATGTCTCTCAAACTTTTTGAGATGACACAGGTAAATTAATAATGATGATGGTGATGATGGTGGTGGTCATAATTACTGGTATTTGAATTGAGTTTTAATTTTGCAAAGTGCTTCACAACTAATATCTCATTTGGGCTTCATGGCATCCCCATTCATAACCATGATGTTTGACCATCTCTGGATGTTCTCCAACTTATCAAGGTCTTTCCTGTGCCTGGACTATTACAATCAACTTATAATTGGTCTCCCTATTCTCACCCATCCTTCGCACAGTTGCCCTGATGCTCCTAGGCACAGGTCTTCCTGTGTCACTCCACTACTCAAAAAACCTTGAGTCTCCTTTTTATTGCCCCCAGTTTTGATATTTAAATCATCCTGAACTTCTACTCCATCTCCAATGCCTTGTCTCCATGGGCCTGGCTTCATATTTAGGCTTTAATTGCTTAAGGATTACCAGCTTGGAGGCATAGTGCTTTTATATTTGCCATCAGAGTCCTGGTGTTCTGCAATCTTTTTCCTGATGTGATTCATTTAGGATCCTGGAGGCTCGAGTTGCAGCATGTGGTGCCTCCATATGCTCCTTGGCCTTCATGGCCAGGCTCCCAGGAGCAGATTTCCCTATATTGTAGGGAGAGAAAGATCAGCCACTGTCATCACCACAGTGATGCTAATCCAGTCCCACCCTCCTAGCTTTTCCCACTCCTTAGATTCAAGGATAAACGCTTCCCGATGATTTGGCAAAAGCTCTCTACCTCGAGTGGGTTTTCCATTGACCACTTTTTGCCTTGGGCATAAACAAACCTTGGGATTGGCTGATTCCTGGCTTCAAATCTCATTCTTGGCACCTCCTACCAGTATTTCTATAGCAAGCCATTAACCTCCTGGGTACCAGCTTCTCTTACTGTAAAAGGAAACTAGATCATCTCTAAGACTTCTTCTACTTCTAATTTTCTTACAATTTCATAGTGAGACCACTTCTTCATCCTATGAAATCAATTAACAAACATTTATTCTGTGTCAGCCACTGTGATAAGAGCCAGGAATACAAAGAGTGAAATGAAACAGTTCCTGATCTCAGGGAGCTTCTGTTTCGGAGACAGCATGTACTCATGTACAAAATAATTTTGTTTTTTAGTCCTTACTTGTGATTTTAAATAGTGTAAGGAACTCCCAGGTGAGGAAACTCCCTCTTCCAATACAGATCTCAAGCTGTTCTATAATTGTCTTAGAAATTTTCTGGGTCTCTGAGAGGTGGGTCCAGGGTCACACAGTCAGTAGGTGTCAGAGATAGAACTTGAATCCAGGATTTCTGACTTCAAGGCAGGATCTCTATCCACTTCCATTCAGCCTCTTAAACTCAATGGCAGTAATTCTAAATTGTAATTTGCTCTCTTGCATCCTTTAAAGGGCAGACCTGGTAGCTCAGATCCCCGGGAACAATTTTTGTGCTCCCAGACCCACATCTCATCTACAGAGCTGTGGGTTAAGGCTGGAAAAAATGAGCCAGGGAAGAGGCATTGGGAAGGAAGATGCATGAGATCTCCTGGCAAATGAGGGGAATTACTGTGAACATTTGGTGCTCCAAGGCCACCACCAGCCTCCCCCCACCCCCATCCTCCTACATAGAATGTGAGCTTCCAAAAAGCAGTCAGCAGCATGAGTTTCAAACACTTCTCTGGCTTACTTACTTTGCCTTCTTTCTGTGCCTACCCCCAACTCCCTCCTTGATTCCTTGTCTTTGCAGGCTCAGTGTCTAGTACAATGCCAGGCTTGTAGGAAGTGCTTAATGGAAGTGCTTGTGGAATGGAAGAGTGTGTTTTCTTACATGTAGGTACCTTCTCCCCCAGACTAGGTCTTTGTGAATTCATATAGCAGAAAAATACTCAATGTGACAAATGGATCAGCAGACTTCTTGTTGTCATATCTGATTCTTTGTGACCCCATTTGGGGTTTTCTTAGCAAAGATACTGGAGTGGTTTGCCATTTCCTTTTCCAGCTTATTTTGTAGATGAGGAAACTGAGGCAAACAGAGTTAAGTGACTTGCCCATGGTCACCCAGCTAGTAAATGTCTGAAGTCAGATTTGAACTCAGAAAGATGAGACTTCTTGACTCCATGCCCAAGGTCTACCCACTCTACCACCTACTTGCCCTTCTCTGAACTCAGCTAATACTTTTCCCTGTAAGCTTACCTTGGATCTATTCTGTATGTATCTTGAATATGCCTCTTTGTGCACATGATTTCTCCTCTGTTGGAACGTAAACTCCTTGAGGGTAGGCATTGTTATCACTTGGGATCCCTGTGACTGAATCCTCAGATTCCCTGTGACTGGCCCATATTAAGTGCTTAATAAATGGCTGTTGACTGACTAGCTGGGCTGCTCCTTAGGTGACAGAAACACATGGTAGGACCTCCTTTGTTAGAATGTCAGCCCCTTGAGGGCAGGGCTTGTTTTGTTTTTGTCTTTGTATTTTCAAGGCCTGGCATTTTAGCATATGCTTTATCACTGTTGAATGAACCTAATCTTTGCTTAAAGATCCCTCGATGAGATGGAGCCCAAGACCTTCCAAGTTGGCCCATTCCATTTGTGCAGAGCTGGTATTGGCTAGATATACTAAATCAGCCTCTCTCTAACTTCCACTCATTGGTCCTAATTCTACCCTGTGGCATAACAATTCTCATCCCTCCTTGATGAGACAACTTCAGATATTTGAAGACGGTGATGTTTCTCCCTGAGTCTACTCTTCTCCACATTAATCATCCTAGTTCCTATTTGCAAGTGGTACCCATTCTCCAGTTCTGATCCTCTGAAGGGCAGATATTTGTGGAGGCCAAATGACAAGCACAGAGTCCATCCACCAGCTCATACTCAAAGCCTTTCAAGCTTGGTAGACACAGCCAACTTTTGCTTTGCTGGAGTAGTTTCTGGGAACCCAGGGTCACCCCTCCTGAGAACCCAGGGTCACCCCTCCACTATGATTAAGCATCAGAAAAGTACTTTACTCATCAGACTGATAAACAAGCATCCATCTGCTTCCTCTAATATAAGATAGCCAGAATCCCTCTTCCCTTCCCGAATTGGGACCTGGATTTTCATATCTGAAACAGAGACAAGAACAACCATAAAACAACAAAAAGATGAAGGATTGTAAATTTCTTGTTGAGTCCATTACCTGATTTTTTTTCGAGCCCAGGTGTGAGAATAAGTATTTATTTTCGTGACTATTATGGTTTTATTTTTAAGGATTATTTATGGTTTGGGATAGACCATAGTTTCTTTTCAGCAGGTTTGTTCCCTTTCCCTATTGAAAAGTCTTACTAATGATTTTTATGCCATACTCCCTTTCCAATATACCTCTCCCTTGTAGCAAAAACAACACCAATTCTATCTGACAGGGTAGATATAACATTTCATACCCATACCCTACCCTCCAATTGTCTGCCAAGACAAAGGAAATACAGGAGGCTTCTTCTTGCTGTTTGATAATCACTGATTTGGAGAGGAGGGCCATCTGTGAATTGCTGAAATTGAGGAATAAAGCAGAATACTGCCTTTGTAGCAGAATTGTGGGTTGAATTTTGGCCTTTGGTCTAATGCTGTTTAATTTTAATTGGCAAATGTTGTGCTTACTCATGGTCTTTTTTTTTTCTTATGGCAGGGAAAAATTATATTCCCCCATTTGATAAAAAACAAAAGAAGAGCTATGTCTTCTAAAAGAGTGTTTCTCTTTTAAGCTTTCCTTCCCTTGATAGAGAAATGAGGAGGGAGGTGCTATAGGCACAGAATGTTGTATATGCTCTTAGACATGGCCTCTGTGTTGGTTGATACTTATCTTTTTGTTTTTATTATAAGACAAACCTCAATTTGCTGGGGGTGTGGGTGAAGCGAGGAAGAGGAGGATGATAGAGTAGGAAGCATCTGTGGTATATAAGGCAAATACCATCTACAATATTTTAGACATGAAATGAGTGTTTCCATTTTGTCTTTTTGGGGGTAGAACTTCCAGATGTGTTCTGGAATAACAGTTATGTGGGAAGCTTGAGAGATCATGAGCTTGGGAAGTCCCTGGCCCAGGTTTTGCAACTGTTCTAAATCAAGGGCTATGTCAGTTCAATGGACTAATAAGCATCTGTTAAGCCTGGGGGGCAAGAGGCAAAATAAAACAGACCCTGCCTTTAAGGGGTTTACATTCCATTGTGATTAGTAGTTCCATTAACCCACAGCTAGAGCAAGCATTTTTTAGGACCTATTATGTGGTAGGTGCTAAAGATACTAAAACAAAGGGAAGATATCCCTGCCCTCAAGGAGTTTACATTCTATTGGAATTAGCTCTGGTAATCTGCAACAACAGCAAGTGTTTTTTAAGGGTCTATTAAATAAGATTCTAGTGCCTGGTACAACAGTTGGTGCTGGGGCTAGAAAAGACAAAAGTAATCAGTCTTCTGATCTTCAGAACCCTTGCTTGAGCTCAGGAAATAAATTATTAATTGAGAATAATCTACTTTCTCTCATATTCCTGTTGAACATTTTGCTACTTTTTTGTTTTTGTTTTAAATAGTATTTTATTTTTTCTAATTACATGTAAAGATAATTTTTAACATTCATTTTAAAATAAACTTTCAAGTTCCAAACATTCTCTCTCCATCCCTCCCCTCCCCCTTTCCTAAAATGGTCATTTTCCCATTTTTAAAAATTGGTTTTTCTTGTTATTGATTGTCCCTTCCTGGACAGCTCCAAACCATGCAGCTCTCCCTCTGATCTTCTACTTCCTGCCACAGAATTTAGACTCATGCCCTGGAAACCCTGGGCTTCGATAGGTGATCTTCTACCTTTTCTTTTTTTGAATCAGGCCACTCCCCAGTGAGACATAAACCATGCCACCTGCATATACCCTTGACTGCTGCCAAGCTCTCCATCCCCGTCTAATTCTAGCTCTAGACATGTGCTCTCATGTGTTGATCCCCATCCCATTCCCAACCAATCCTCATGAGAATGTAAGCTCCTTGAGGGCAGGGGCTGTCTTGCTGTATTGCCAGCTTGTATTTGTACCCCGGGTACTTAGCACAATGCCTGGCACACTGTAATTCCTTAAGAAATACTTTTTCATTCATTCATGAAGTCTCTATTAACTCCTCCCTGCTCTTCATCTGTGTTTTCAGTTTCACTGGGTAATCAGGACAGATAACCATTGAGCATGAGTGGGCAGAGTAAGAGGTCACAGTTGGCACCCTTCATTACCATGAGATCTTCCCTTTCTGTAGAAGGGCCAGTGTAATGATCACTGTACTGTGTGCAGGTACACACAGGTACACACCCAGCTCGTGCTCTTTTTATGCCTTTCGGGTTCAGGAAAGATAATTTATGTGGCTACGCAGGATCTGCAAACTCAGGGAAAAGATTAAGCAGATAAAACCCCCAGTCACACTTCAAAGGATACAGCTCAGAATTTTTAAAACAACCATTCTGGGAAATTTTTAAAGCCATTGAAAGGATAAGAACAGAGCCTTTGTTAGCAAGGGAGCAAGGGGAAACTGAGGCTCTGCCTCAGGAAACCATTCTTCTAGACTCTAGCTTTCTCTAACATGTCACCATCTCCTTTTCTGCTTTTTTTTGTCTAGTCATCTCCACCCTCCACTCCCATTAGATTGTAAGCTGTTTTTTTTTTTTTGGCTTTTTGGAGGGGGGAAGGTAGGGCAATTGGGATTAAGTGAGTTGCCCAAGGTCACATGGCTAATTTTGTGTTAAGTGTCTGAGGCTGGATTTGAACTCAGGTCCTCCTGACTCCAGGGCTGGTGCTCTATTCACTGCACCACCTAGCCGCCCCTCCAAGATTGTAAGCTTCTTGAGGGTAAGGACTGGCTTTCTTTTTGTTGTATTTTATATTCCTAATACTTAGCACAGTACTTGGCACTAGTAAGTACTTAATACTTTCTTTTTGGGTGAGGCAATCAGGGTTAAGTGACTTGTCCAGGGTCACTCAGTTACTAAGTATCTGAGGTCTGATTTGAACTCAGGTTCTCCTGACTCCAGGACTGGTGTTCTATCCACCGCATGCTTAATAAATTTTTGTTGATTTAACTTGAATTCTCCCTAAGGGCAACCACTTTCCTGGTATTGTCTTCCTGTCCTGTGCCAACTACACCACAGTTGGCATGACCAATACCCTATTCCCTGTCCCATGCTCCCATCCCTGGGCTGCTCTTTTCCTGAGGTCTGCTCTATCTATTAACCTCTCCTGGAACAGACAACTATGAAAGATCTGCTGCCCCTTCTCCCAGATTGTAACACTTCCTTACTACCACTTTCTCAATGGAATTTATCCCAGATATAACAATTTCTAGCTCTGTATAGGAATTTTCCATTTGGTAGGGAGCCAGACCACTTTGAAGGGTGCATTTGAGGCAGGTTCCAATCTGATTTCTATTGCAGAATGAGTAGGGGGACAGTAAGGTAGAGTAGAAAGAGCCCTGCTTCTGAAATCATTGGCCATGGATTCAAATCCCCTCTCTGATACCAAATACCTCCATTACCTCGGGCAACTTATTCAATTTCCTTGTGCCTCAGTTTCCATTTCTATAAAATGATGGATTTAGATGTCTTGGCCATCTCCAGCTCTCAGCATCTATGACCTCAGTTCACATTCTATCTCTGATGCTTCCCTACCTGTGTGACCCCAGGCAAATGTTTGAACCTCCCTAGACCTCAGTTTCCTTATCTCAGAAAAAGGAAGTTAGACTAGATCACAACTGAGGTCCCTTCCAGTCTATGATCTAGGGTTCAACTGGCAATTTACCTGTCTGGGAAAATATCTAGCTGCTTGAGCTGATGTGCTGGTATTTCCCTGTTTAAATACTTCCATGGACTTTGACTTTTCCATTTTTAAAAGGTCACATTTTCAGTCAGCAATAAAATGTTTAATATTTTACTGAGTCAAGAAACGAACAGAGTGTGTTTCCAATGATGAGGAGCCTAGGAGTCATTCTGACCTGTCAGTAGGGTCTCTCTTACCCACAATTTAACAGTGAGCACTGGACCTCACTCATCATGATGGACATGCTTCTGAAAAGTTGTACATAAATTGAATTTCAAAAAAAAATAAAATCTTAGATGAAAAGCACTGAGGCATTTGCTGGTTAATGGAAGTCTATGATGGATGTTGGTCATGAACTCCATCATCCCTTGTCTATCCCATTTTCACACAGTGAGTTCCTACAAAGTAGGGCATATTTATCTGAATAATTTGGTTTTGTCCTGGTTACTGACCAAAAAGAGAATATATTTGTAAATGAAGAGCATGGTACATGAGGAAAGACACTGACTTTGCAGTTATTGGTCCTGGGTTCAAACTCTTCCTCTGATGCTTATTAGTCATGTGACCTTGGGCATGTCACATAACCACTACAGGCTTAATTTACCTCTATGGTAAAATGTTGGGGTTGGATTAGATGACCTCTAACATTCTTTACAACCATAAAACTATGATTCTATGATTTGTACCTTCAACATGGCAGCTAAACTCATTTCCAAGAAAACTTTCTTCTCAGTGGATTTCTTTATACGCTTTACTCATGCCTTAGAAGTAAGGATCTGAATGAATCTTGATACGTCCTTAGTGAGTCAGGGTTGGGGGCCTAGAAGAATGTAACGGTTATTTAAGAGTGTGCTGGTAAATGTTTAACAACTTCTCTCTGAAAAAAACAAACTTATCCATGAGATACTTTTTAGTTTAATGTGTTATTAACCTTTTTTCCATCGCTTTCTTAAATCGAAACCATCAATAAGATAGTAAATGAAGCCCTGATATGTTATATTTGCTGATTTCTGAGACTGTAAATGCTTACACTGAAAATTTAACAATCAGCTCTCTCACCGGTTTGAGTTGGCTCCAGCATACATACCTGTGGTAGTTACGAGATGTGTCAGTTTCTTGGCGATGGTCATGGCCCAGTATGACTTCTGATGGTGCTGAATGGTTCAACACCCTGGGAGCCTCTCAAGAAGATAGCGTATTTAGCCTTGTTTGTGCCATAGACCCCTTTGACAGTCTGGTGAAGCCTGTGGACTCCTCAGAATGACTTCTTGTTGTTTTGTAATTGAAGGAAATGGTAAATTTCATTTAGAGTTCAATAAAAAGAAAAATGTAATTTTTCCCTAAGTTCACAGGCACCACCTAAATCTCTCCATGGACTCGTTCAGTGGTTGAGAGAAGAGTGTTGGATGTGGACTCAGGCACAGCATAGGCTCGTTGTTACTTAGAGCTTTATTGGTACTAGTCCTAGACACCTCGCAGATTTCTGCTCTTCATTTGTTGACTTGATTCAACTAAAATGGAGGAGCTAGAACAGAATGTAGGAGACAGATTTGTTGAGAGGCAAGAACGCTGGATTTGAAGTTTGAGGACCTGGGTTCAAGTTCTGAATCTTCCACTTTCCTCCATGGGTGATCCTGTCAAGTCACTATACCTCCCTAGAAGACTTTTCCTTCCTCTGTCAAAAAAGGGGGTTAGATTAGATGATCTCCAATGTTCCTTCCTGCTTGAAAGTCACAGAATCACAGAATTTGTGAGTTGGAAGAGAACTTAGTGGCCATCTAGTCAAAAATCATGAGTTAACTCATAGTCAAAGGAATCTCCATTATGCCATACCCAACAAATGGTTGTCTAGCCTCTCCATAAAGACCTCCAAAGACAGGGATCCCACCACTTCTTGGGACAAACCATTCCATTTTGGTATAGTTTTAATTAGTAGGAATCTTTTCTTTATATTGAGCTTAAATTTACCCCTTTCTAACATCCACCCATTTCTCCTTGTTCTACTCTCCCCTCTGAAGCCAAACAAAAAGTTCCTAATTCCTCCTAATAGCCCTTCAAATACTTATGACCCCTCTGAGTCTTCTCTTCTCCGGGTTAAACATCTAAAACAGATGGAGAATTAAGTGTAGGCAGAGCCTTGCATGAACCACTGGAGGACTCAAAAAGATAGCCAATTGTTTTGCTGTAGATAGCAAATATATCAGTAGTATGGAGAGGCTCCACAGAATGGATCTCTCCCTGGTGATTTTTGAAAATGAAATTAATATTTCCATAGTCAGAGGTCCTCCTGGACCTTCATGATCCATTTCCATTTCCTTTTTTTCTTTCTTTTTTTTTTTTTTGTTCCATGCATCCTCCTTGGTAAATTACTATCCTCTTCTGTTGAATGGCTCCCCTGGGGCCTAGAAGAAGTTAATGTGTCTCTTAAAATACTTAGATTTCTCTCAGCATAGTTTGCTCACCCAGAAGCATCTGGTTCTTTGCTAACAGCTGGGATCTAGAAATGTAATCTTTTTTTAAACAAAAGGCATCATTGTCAAAATATTTATTTTAGAGATGTGACTTGAGGTGGTGCTAGGGACTAGGGAGGTTCTGAGCAGAGCAGAGCACTTCCACTTAGGGAACCAGGGGGAATACATAGGAGGAATTTACAAAACGGGTCTATTAGTGTGACAGGCACTTTGATTTCACTCAAAGCTTTACAAAACCCTCATCTCAACTATTTCTGAGTTTTAAAGCTAAAGATAAATCTGTTATCTTCATTTTATAGTAGTTGAATCCTCCCCAAAATGGGATCCCTGGAGGTGAAACTGTCAAAACTTTAAAGTCATGTTTGGGGGTAGCCTTCTGAAATGAGATCTTTGGAAATCAATGTGTTTCCTATTAATCAAGTAATTAGTAAGTATTTATTAGGCACTGGCTGTATTCTGGGCACAGCGCTTAAGACATCACGTAGCACCTAACTGTACCTCACATGGTACTTTGTGCAAAGTAAGCACTTTTTGGATTGGCTCGTTAGCTGGGAGATAGAATTTTAATTTTCACTTATTGCATCCCATGCTTCAGGTTTTCCCCACCTACGCCGATTTCCATTTGATCAACTTTAAATCTGGTAGTAGCGCTTCTCCATTTGTTCCTCTCTGAACCATTTAATGGAGTTTCTACCTTTGATGGTTTTTGTTCTTTTCCATTCCTTCCCTTTCCATATGATCAACCTTGTTTCAGTGCTTAATACAGTGCCTCTAGCACTAGCACAGTGCCTGGCACATAGTAGGTGCTTAATAAATGTGTATTGATTGACTGATTGTTTTTAACACCTCCTTTCAGTCTGCTCTGATCTCTCTCCCTAACCAACAACTGAACTTATCATCACAGCACTGTGCTGCTAATATGCCTTCCAACCACCTTGGGATGTAAGTGAGGCAATTTAATAACTTGTATTCCAGATCTGATCAACCAGGAGATGGCTATCTTGGGTGAGATTTGAACTCAGTTCCTGCAATGAGTCTAATAGGATATGCTGCTTCTAAGTTGATATGATTTGGGGATAACCTATGATTTATTCTTATGTTACTCATTTCTGATATTCTCACTCCCCTAAGACCCCAAAATTGATTACTCCCTTGTAACATGGGAAAACAGCTAAGCAAAAACAAGCTCTAACAGTGACCATATCTATGTACGTAATACATGTATGTACATACACATATGTAATAATGTATGTAACATCCTGCTCCCATAGTACCTAGTCATTATGCTGCAAGGGGGGAAGCATGTTTCATTACTTAATCTCTAGGACCAAAATTGTTATTATGGGACAGTTATTCAGAGTTCAACTTCCTATTAGTTTCAGACCTCTGACTTCATTAATGGAGGAGGTTCTGTGGAAATTTCTTCCACCAACACAAACAGGCAACTTAGAGTCTAATAGACTGACTGGGGAACAATGAGAAGTTAGTGGAGTTGTTCATAGTTATACAGCCAATGTGTGTAGTCACAGTCAGGATTTGAACCCAAATCTTCTGGACTCAAAAATCAGTCCTCAGGGGAAATATGAGTCTTTTTCATGTCTAATCATTTTTTCACTGATTTTCTAATCTACACAAACTATTAGCTAAGGCTTATTTCTATTCATGCTCAGTAGTTACTCCGGGGTCTCTGATGACACTAGGCTTTTCATCCCTAAACATCCATGCACCCTTCCAACCCAGGGTGGGAGGGGAGACTTTGCTGGCTCACTTCCTTCTGGTTCCCTTGTTCTGCTAGGTGGATTTGAGAGGAAAAGAGGTCCCTCGAATGCATTATGGTGGAAAGTCCTTACCCCACAACAGGCTTTCTTTTTTCCTGTCTATGAGATCAAATCTTGGATTTAGTACATGCTCCTTCTCCCTCTCTCTTTTTCTCCTTCTCTCCCTTTCCCCCTGTCTCCATCTTTCTCCCTCTCTCTAACTCTGAGTGACTCACATAACCTCTCTGAGTCTCAGTAAGTAGAAGACTTAAAGACAAGCAAATACTTGTAACAATCAAGCTGTACAAACAGGGGATAAGCTGCCTTAGGAGGAAGAGAGATTCCCCCAACTGGAGCTCTCAAAGCAAACCAGTGGAGTGAGATATAAGGGAGATTCTTGCTCATGTGTGGCTTAGAATAAAAGGCCTCTGTTCTATGGTTCAATGATTACCTAGAACCTTTTGTTCTCAAGGTGATCAGGAACTAGATTTTAGAAGAATGTTTCTAAACATGGTGGGCCCTATGGGCAAAATCAGAAATATCATCTAATTTAGTGCTATTCAAATAAGGCGAAGAACATCAAGGGGATTGACTTCACCAATTGTTTTTAGACTATGGAGGGAAAACACTGTTATAATAATGGATAAAACATAGGTTGTTGTTGTTGAGTCATGTCTGATTCTTTGTGACCCAATTTGGAATTTTCTTGTCAGAGATACCAGAGAGGTTCATTTTACAGATGAGGAAATTGAGGCAAGCAGGGTTAAGTGACTTGCCCAGAGTCACACAGCTAGTGAGTGTCAAAAGTCATATTTGAACTCAGGAGGATGAGTCTTCCTCACTCCAGGCTTGGTGCTCTGTATCCACTGCACCATCTAGCTGTCCCTAAAGAACAAGACTTGGAGTCAGACACCCTGGGTACAAAGCCTATCACTGAACCATTTACAAATTGGGCAATACAGAGAAAGGTATTAAACTCTGGGGAGAGGAGAAGAGAGCCTCTGACATCCTGTATGTGGACCAGTTTTTCAGTAGAAAATGACTTTGACCTTCCTCTTCCATGAACTCAATAGAGGAACATTTAAAGCCAGATTCCATGTACATTTTTAGGCTCAAAGAAAAAAAATCCCGAGGTTTTGCAAGCATTAAAGGACTCATCCATATATCACATGTTTCAAAGAAATCCTGAAGGATGCTGTGATTCTGACATCTCATCAAAATTCCCTTGAGCACTTTCAGGGGAAAAAGGAATTGAAAAGTCAAATGAAAACCATGCACTATATGTAGCAACTCACTGCATATCACCAAATCTAAACAACTCAGTGTCACTTGTCACCATATGCAATCACCATCTGACTCCACTGGTCAAATTTTTCTTTCCACTGAGAACAAAATGAGATCTCCAAGTCCAACTTCTTTGTTGGGAAAAAAATTATTATTCCACAAGTGGAACCAGCCCTGCAAGAGCTTTTCAAAAACCATTTTCAAATTTCAAGAGGCAAGTGACACAAAAGAACCCTCCCTGTCAATTCGACGTCTTCACTTTCCTTTTTACCTGTCTACATTTTCCTCACGTGCTTGTTGCCAGACGTTTGAAAAGCCTGTGTCCTGCCATGCATACTCACAGATATCTTTGTGGTGCTTCAACCCAGTAATCATCCCACTAATTATTTCACACACAAGAAAACTAAATTCTGTCCAAGGCTGAGTGGAAAGGGAGCTCACACAGTGTGCCTGGATGTCAGTGGGTTAACATTCCAAGATCAAAGGCTAATCCAAAGATTTTGGACCCTCCTTCATTGACAAATGAAGTCACTCAAAGGGATAAATAGACAACCTACCCAAGCAATATGGCAACAATTCATAAAGGACATGACATCTTGGAGATTTATATTTTAAACTTCATATCAGATCCCAAGGCCAGCATCCATTATATCGTGTTATCTTCCAAAGGATTGGATTTAGAATTGGAAGGGACATTAAGGGAAATCTAGCTTGACTCTTCTTTTTACAGGTGAGAAAATGAAGGCCTAGAGAGACAAAATTTGGCCTTATATGATCTTGAACAAATTACTTAATCTCTCTAGAGTTCTGTTCAACTGGAAAGTAAGGGAGTTGGTCAGCATCACGTCTGAGATCTCTTCCAATTCCCCAGGAAATCTTTGGTTCTACTTTGGGACAGCTCTAAATGTTATTGAAGTTTTGTTTTGGAAGTGTGTGTGTGTGTGTGTGTGTGTGTGTGTGTGTGAGAGAGAGAGAGAGAGAGAGAGAGCGTTTGTGTGTGTGTGTGTGTGTGTGTTCCCCAATATCAGTCCTAAATCTACGTCTGAAACTCATAGCTACTCTTCCTAGTTCATCCATTTAGAATCAGACAGAGCAAGTCTATTTTCTCTTCCAATAGTACTTAAAGATGGTCATCATGCCATGCCACCATTCTCCATCCCTAGAATCTCACACCAATATCAATGAAACCTAAGGTCCTGAATGCAATCTCTATTTGTGTTCATCCTTATCTAGTTCAGTAAAAATGATTGGATCATAGCTCTAGAGCGAGAAGGAACCTCAGAGGTCAGTTAGCCCACTCCCTCATTTTACTGCTGAGAAAACTGAAGCTCCTGGAGGTTAAATGACTGTAAGTAGTAAGTATCATAGGAGGGATTTGAACCCAGGGTCTCTGATTCTAGAGCCAGTGTTTTTTCCTCTGTACTGTCTTCTCTTGCGAACAACTTGGCTAGGATGGACATGGGCATCTCATTAACTATCATACTAGAAGCCACAAGCTGGCCCTTTTGCTGCCTCCACTATAACCTGGTTCTGAGGAACACAACCCATCCACTTTTCCCACTGGTACCATGAGCACTAGAGATGCGTATCAGTTATGCAGTGAACATTATCCTTTTGTTCACAAAAGGATCAATATAAGGAATCATTCCCTTGTACCAGGCCTTCCTTCTGAAGGTCAGAAAAACATCTAATAGTTTACCCACAGAACAGCATGAGCAGCCTGTGGTAAGATTTCAAAGATAACAAATAAAACAGAGACTGTTTCTTTGGGGGGCTGCTGTTATAGGACATTTTGACCCACTTGTGCCAGAGAATTAAAAAACAAAACACTATCACTAGTCCCTCTGTACACCATCTTGGGCTTAAGCATTCAGTGACTGCATGTTTTTTAGGATAATATCTCTCAGCTCTAACAATGGAGGACAAAGCCTGGGCCATATACTAAGTGCAACAGAATTATTCCTTTTTTCCTTGAGTCTATTTGTGAAATATCAGGACACACTATAATTGACCCAGGCTTTTAATGAGATGGAATGCTGTGACATATGACATCCTAAGTGTGCTGTGGAGTAGAGGAAGGAGCAGGGCTTAGGGTGAGAAGAGTTAGGGCTCGATCCTGGCTCCATCCACTCATTAGCTCTGGGACCCTGGGCAAGGCATTTCACTTCTCCCTGACTAGGCTTACTACCCCATGAAATGGAGGGATTGGACTGGATAATCCCTGAAGTCTTCTGCATATTGACCCCTGTGTGAATCAGAGAATAGGCATCCTCCCTCAGAGCCAGCTGGTTCCTTTCCAACATCGAGATTGAAGAGCGAAACCTGGAGGGAAGTCAGAAGCCATCTAGTCCTCACAACGGACAGCTAGATGGCACAGTGGGTACAGTGCTGGGCCTTTAGTCAGGAAAAGACCTGAGTTTGAATCCAGACTCAGACACTTACTAGCTGTGTGATCCTGGACAAGTCACTTAACTGTGTTTGCCTCAGTTTCCCTGTCTGTAAAATGATCTGGAGAAGGAAATGGCAAACCACTCCAGGTTCTCTGCCAAGAAAATCCCAGATAGGGTCACAAAGAGTAGGATGCTACTGAACACAATAATTTAAAAAGCCTCCACGACATCTCTCTCATCAATCCTCTTCTCTTCAGACACAGCCATCCCCTCTGTTCAAGCCCTCATCACCTCTCACTTGGGCCATTGCAATGGTCTGTGTTCAGGTTTTTGTCCACTCTCCACACAAAGATCTAAAATTATCTTCCCAATGCACAGATTTGCCCACATCTCTTCCCCATCCAAGAACAGATAGTCAACAAACATTTCATTAAGCACCTACTATATACCAGGCATTGTGCCAAGCACTGGGGATACGAAGAAGGGCAAAAAGCAGTCCCTGCCCTCAGGGAGCTCAGTGTTTAATGGGGAGACAAGATGCAAACAGCTGTGACCAAACAGGACATAGACGGGATAAACTGGAGAAAGTCAACAGAGGGAAGGTGCAAGATGGGAGAGGCATCAGAAAGGCTTCTTGCAGAAGGCAGGATTTTAAGCTGGAAATGAAGGAAGGTGGGAGGCAGAGATGAGGAGGGAGAACATCTGGGCACAAGGGACAGCCAGTGTAGCAAGAGCTGAGCCGAGGCTTGAACATAGATGTTCCAATGCCAGTCCTCTTGCTATTGTATACTATGCCCATAACTGGTGCTTGCATCTGGGGGGGCAGCAATGCCCACTAGGAGTGTAGGGGCCCCATATTTAGAACATTCTCAGCTCTAGATAGCTGAGAGAATGGAAGAGAGGAAGGGAGGGAAGAGGAGAAAGGTAAGGAAAGAGGAAGAGGGAGGCAGGGAGAGAATGAGAGAGTTAATGAATATCTGAGGCAAGATTTGAAGCCAGGTTTCCTGACTCTAAGTTCCAAATTCAGTGCTGTATCTACTGCACTGTGCTTGTCTGCAAAAATGTGGAATACCATGGTTCTACTGTGTTCCACTCTGTAAGGTTAGAAACCTTGGGGAAAGTGACCACTCTACCCTAGAGTTTTTTACAGGAGGAGAGGAAGTATGGACAGAGTCTGACATCCTCCTAGATTTTGGTAAAAATATATTTCAAAGGCTTCAGATGAAATGTAGGTAAGAATACCGTGGGATAAAGCACATTAGCCAGCTCTTAGCAGTGAGTAGCTGACAGTGGTTCTCAACCTGTGGGTTGGGGTCGAATGACCCTTTCACAGGGGTCACAGGGGTTGCCCAGGACCATAGGAAAACACATATTTCCGAGGGTCTTAGGAACCGAGACACTGCTCCTCTATCCATCTCCAGGCAAGTCCACCCACACACAGATACGCCCATATATGAGTATTAAAGGGTCGCAGCATTAGGAGGGTTGAAAACCACTGGTACATAGTAGGTACCTAATAAATATTTGTTGACTTGTCAGGGGGAAGTCAGCCCAGTAGGAATGAGAAATTCTCAATAATAAAATTCCAAAGAAACAAAAAGAAACTGTTCTGATGAGAAGGAAAAATAGGCCTTGTCAAGAATAAGTCATAACCACAATAACTTGATTTTCTTTTTTTTTTTGATAGAATGAATAAATTAGTGGATAAAGAGAATAGGGAAGCTAAGTGGCACAGTAAATAGAGTATCATGCCTGAAGTCAAGAAGACTCCTCTTCTTGAGTTCAAATATAGTCTCAGACACTTACTGGCTATGTAACCCTGGACAAATCACTTAACCCTGTTTACCTCACACTAAATGGGCTCATTTTACAAAATGAGCTAGAGAAGGAAATGGCAAATCACTCTAGTATCTCTGCCAAGAAAACCCCAAATAGAGTTATAAAGAGTGAGACATGACTAAAAAAAATGGCTCAAAGAGAATACAGTGGTATTGCTTATCTTGATTTTATCAAAGCTTTTAATAAAGTATCTCATATAATTTTTGTAAACAATTTAGAATAATATGGACAATTAGATTCAGAAATCATTGTATGTCTGGACTCAGAGTGGTCATTAATGGTTCATTGTGAGTGTTGTAGCTAACACATTTGATGACAGAGATAGAATCCTAAAAGGTCTTGACAAGCCAGAGCATTGGGCTGAACCTAGTAAGATAAAATTCCATGCAGATAAATGCAAAGTCTTTCACTTAGGAACAAAAAATCAATGTCACCAATACAAGATGGGAGAAGCATGGTTAGACTAATGTTATTCTTAAAAATTTCTGGGGATTTTAGTGGACTTCAAGACCAATATGTGTTAGTAGTGTCAGATGGCAGCTAAAATATGGGCTGCTTCAAGAGGTCAAGGTCCTCTTTGGAGGTTTTCAAACAGAGGCTAGAAGGCCAATCCTTGGATATGGTCTAGTGAGTGTTCCTCTCATGTATTGGTTAAATGAGATGACTACTCACATTCTCACATTCTGTGATTCTCTGATTCTCTTCAACTAAAAGAACAATTTGATTCCTATCATGTGACAGCCCTTCAAACACTTGAAGACAGTTACCATTTCCCTTACATCCTCTCTCTTTTTCTGCATAATTATCTTCTTTTCTTCACCTGAACCTCCTATGAAATAAACCTGAGGCCTTTCAACATTCTGGTTACCCTCCTCTGCGTGCTTTTATCGATGTTCTTTCAAAAATGTGATACTCAGAAGTAAACACAGTGTTCCAGATATAGTCACATCAGAGATCACTGAGCCTGTGACTTCCCCAGTTCTGGGCATGTTAATCAAAGCCACATAGGTAGTAAACACAAGAGCCAGAATTTAAAGCCAGGTTTTCTAACTCCAGATATAGTGCTCTTTGTACACCTGGTTGGAGATATATTATAATGAGACTTTAGAATTCTGCATTCTATGACAAATGCTGTCATTGGGTGATAGCAATCTTATTAAGCTTTTATTATGTGCCAAGAACTGTGCAAAGTTCTGGAGATACAAAGAAAGACAAAAGACAGTTCCTGCCCTCCAGGAGCTTACATTCTAATGGGGGAAACAACATGGAAACAACTGTGGAAAATGAGGTATGGACAGGATAAATTGGAGATAATCAATATAGGAAAGACATTAGAATTGGGGGAATTGGGAATGTCTTTTTGAAGAAGCTGAGATGTTAGCTGGGCCTTCAAGGAGGTCATGAGATAGAGATGAGGAGGCAGAGCATTCTAGGCCTGGGGTACAGCCAGAGAAAATGTTCAGAGTCAGGAGATGGAGTGTTCATAATGTCAGAATAGAAATCCTATGCACAATGATGAATTCCTTTTTGTTGATTAAATTAGTAAAACCCAAACTTTCTATTTACATTTTTTTGGTCTTTTTGGAGGGAAGAGGACAGGGCAATTGGGGTTAAGTGACTTGTCCACGGTCACACAGCTAGTAAGTACTAAGTGTCTGAAGTCGGATTTGAACACAGGTCCTCCTGACTCCAGGGCCGATGCTCTATTCACTGCACCACCTAGCTGCCCTGAAGTAGGGGTATTTTATAGGGGGCTGAAAGAAGTTAGGTGACTTACCCAGGGTTACATAATGAGTAAATGTCTAAATCAAGATTTGAATTCAGGTCTTCCCCATTCTGAATACTGTTTTCTGTTCCTCACACAGAGCTGAGATTATTAGGAAACTTTGGGGCTGCAAGGTGGTACAGAATAAAGTATCAGAACTGGAGAAAGGAAGATCTGAGTTCAAATCTAACCTAAAATACTAACTTTGTGATCCTGAGCAAGTCACTTTCTCTGTTTGCCTCAGGTTTCCTCATGTGTAAAATGAATTGTAGAAGGAAATGGCAAATCACTCCAGCATCTTTGCCAAGAAAATCCCAAATTGGGTTTCAAAGGTTTAGACCCAACTGTGAAAGGACTGAACAAACAAAAGCAAGATGAGGGCAACCAGGGGATGCCACAGTGCATAGATCCAGTGATAGGCCTGGAGTCAGGAACACTCATTTTTGTGAGTCCAAATCTGGCCTCAGACACTTACTAGATGGGTGACCCTGGGCAAGACAATTATTCCTACTTGCCTTAGTTTCCTCATCTGTAAAATGAGCTGGAGAAGGAAATGAAAAATATTCCAGTATCTTTGCCAAGAAAACCCTAAATGGTTTCACAAGGAGTTGGACATGACTGAAAATGACTGAACAACAATAAAAGCAAGATGAACTGACCTTACCATGGACTAAGCAGACCTAGCTTGTCACCGTAAAGTTCTAAAAGCTTTGTTCTCCTTATAGCCTGGCTGCTTCAAAGGAGGTGATCCTTTTTGTTAGACCTGCATGATATTCTTTTCTCCAAAGGGAAGAAGAGCTTTAGGGGACTACTTAAAGAGAAGCAGAACTTTCAGGAATAAAGAGGTGGTGGTCTCATTGTGTTGCTTCCTGGTCAGACTATGGCTGGCTTATTCCATTCAGTTCAGTGATGTGGTAGAAAATTGAAGACAGAAAGACTAGGGAGTAATTCTACCCGAGACTATGGATAGTTTCTTAACTTAGCCAAGTTTCATTTTCTTCATCTATGAGATGAAGACCATTCCAATTTCATTTTGAAATGTGGCTTTTACAACTTAACACAAGACTTCTATTCAACAAACATTTACGAGATGTGATCTAACTGAAGAGGTATAAGTATGGAGGATTTCTATTGAAATTCTTTCTAGGTTCAGCATCTGAAATGAATTACCAGGCTTAAGCAATCTTGGCAGAGTTATAAAAGTTTATTGTTACACAGGGGTAAAAGGGGTAAAGATACCTGCAAGCTGACAGGGATTCAAGAGGTGGGGAGAGGGGGGGGTTGTCAGACAAAGCCTGCAGAGTGTGACACTCTGCAGTGGGCAGGAGAGAGTTAAGAAAAATCCTGCAGAGAGCAGGAGATAGAGATACAGAATTTAAAGATAGAAAACTGTCAGTCATAGGTTCATTAGGCTAATGAGGTGTACAAAGGTGGAGTTAGGGAGGGGCCAGGGAGTGGCTAATACTTAAAGGAACATGCACCCTTCACATCAGCTGTGTATGTGCTTTGCCCATAATTCACTGGGAGAAACTGCAGGGTGCTTTGAGGAGGAGGTGTGGTTTTTGCCTTGAAATGTCATAAAGTCAACCAGTGGTCAGATTTGAGGTCAAATTTAGATGAGGTCAAATTAGTTTGCAACTGGATGAGTCTTATTTACTAGAACAAAAGGAGGTAGTGCCTTGAAAAGATTCTTGTTATCATAGCTATAGAGTTAATGGTTTCAGAGGAAAAACCTCTAGGCTGGGGGCAGGGAAGGCACAGAGTTAATGCTTTGTGGCTGAGGGCAGCGGAAAGACAGAGTTAATGCTTTACAGCTAGGGGAGAAGAAATGTGGCTTTTACAACTTAACACAAGACTGAAATTACAACAATGTTTCAAAATTATAAAAATCACCCCGAAGAATATTACAAAGGCCACGGCGTCATAATCACTGGCCACAGTATTTAACAACAATAACAATAATTGTCATTTCTATACAGTGCCTTAAGGCTTACATATATTCCTTACAACCTTACAACCACCTGGGAGGTATATGATGCTATTAATCAACCCATCTCACAGTTGAGGAAATTGGGGCAGGTGTTAAGTGAATCACCCAGGTTCACAAAACTAGTAAGTATCTGAGGCCAGGATTTGAAGCCAGGTTTTCCTCACTCCATCCCCAGCTTCTTCTAGCTGCTTTTTCAGTTTAGATATCAGTCTTTTCACTTACATTCTCAAGGGTATTGAAAACCAAAAGTTTGACTTTGATATATTTCATATAGAATGATAGCATGAGCCTTTCTCTGTTAAATTGGGGATTCCTAACTTTTTGTGTGTGTCATAGACACCATTCCCAATATGGTAAAATCTATGAACCCCTTCTGAGAATCCCATTTTAAATAATTGAGCAAAATGCTAAATTTGTAAGGGCTCATGGAAAATAAAGACAGAATTCTTTTTTCTATTCAAGTTCCATGACCCTCTGAAATCTACCCAGGGTTTCCAGTTAAGAACCATTTGGTCGGATCATTTTGGGATATAATGTTGCAGGGACCTAACTCTCTCAGTCTTGTTATTCACAGTGAGGTGAAATTGCGCATTTATTCTGAGACTCTGGGTAAGATAAGGCAGCCACACAACTATGCAGCTGTGTTTGTTTGTCTGTTCAGAGGTGTGTGTGTGTTTGTTTACACAAATATTGTCATCACAGATGTCCAAACTGATCATAACTGTGGTGAAAATTTATTTTAAGATTTATTTTTGTATTAATAGCTACTGTACCATTGGTGAGCTGTTTCCATTAAGATAAAGTCATCTTAAATGGCAGAAGAGTTTGGATGGATGTTTCAGTGATTGTTCTGCTCTGATGCATTAGGAGAACTGCTTCCAGTTCTAGGTTTAGGAAGAGTCTTGAGAGGATGGAGAACAGATAAGATCAGGAAGGGCGTTGAGGCCATGACGCATGAGGATTGGTTGAAAGAATGAAGATGTTTAGCTTGGAGAAGAAAACACTTAGGAGAATGGAATGGCACCTGACTTCAAGTATTTGAAGAGTTATCATGTATCAGTCAATAAACATTAATTATTATTAACTAATGTATTAAACTCTTACTCTCTGTCTGGCACTGTGCTAAGTGTTGAGGATCTAAAGATAAAAATGATACAATTCCTGCCCTTAAATAGTGTGTAGTCTAACCAGGAGAGAGCATGGATGTTTCTGTTGTTGGGCTAGTTGTTCAGTAATGTCTGACTCTTCATGATCTCATGGACCATACAGTCAATGGGGTTTTCTTGCCAAAGATACTAAAGTGGTTTGCCATTTCCTTTTCCAGTGGATTAAGGTAAATAGAGGTTAAGTGACTTGCCCAAAGTCACACAGCTAGTAAGTATCTGAGGCTGATTTCGAATTCAAGTCTTTCTGACTCCAGGGTCAGTGCTCTACATACTGAACCATTCAGCTGGCTCTGGATATCTCCAGGTAATTACAAAATCAGCACAAAATAATTTGGCAGGGGTGGAAGAAGGCACTAACCTGGGGACATCAGAAAAAAACCTTGTGTTTCAGAAGATGGTGCTTATGAGTTTCAAAGGAAATGAAGGATTTTAAGTAAAGTGAGAGTGCATTCCTGTTGTGGGGTACAGCCAATGCAAAGATCTGGAGATGGAGTACCATGTGTGAGGAAGAGTAAGGACAGTCTCTCTAGAATGTAGTGTATGTGAAAGGGAGAAATGCGTAATCAAGCTAGAAAGATAGGTTGCGGCCAGGTTGTAGAGGGTTTTATAGCCCAAACAAAGGAAATTTGATTTGATCCTAGAGAAAACAGAGAGCCATTAGAGTTTATGGAAGGATTAGGCTTATTCTCTTTAGTCCAGAATTTAGGGACAATGAGTGGCAATTGCAGAAGGGCCAATTTAGGTATAGTAGAAGGAAAAGCTTCCTAAAAGGGAGACTGCCCGGGCTATCTTAGGGGGCTCCTTAGGGTTCCCCTTAATTAGATATCTTGAAATAGGGACTGGAAAAGCTACTCGGTAGGTATTATTTAGAAGGGTTTCTTGTTCAGGTATAGGTTGAGATCACTACCTGGTACATTGGGCTTGGAGTCAGGAGGACCTGAGTTCAAATCCAACCTTAGACACTAGCTGTGTGATCTTGGACAAGTCACTTAACTTCTGTCTACCTCAGTTTTCTTGCCTGTAAAATGGGGATAATATCAGCACCTTTCTTGCAGGGGTGTTGTGAAGATCAAATGATATAATATATGCAAAGTACCTAATTAGCATAGTGCCTAGTACATAGTAGGCATGTCATAAATACTTGATCTTTTTTTCCCTCCTCCTTCCTCTAGCTTGGAGATGCTGTAATGCTGAAAGATGCCTTCACCATTATTCATAGCTTCAAGGCCACCTCCTGTTTGCCGGGGTAGACTCTTGTCTCTATCTTACTGGGTGTTGCTGAAGCTAAGGCTTTTCCCTGTGTAAACTCCCATAGTTGTTGTCTCTTATCTAACCATGTGCTTTGGGAAATGGATCCAGGAACTGAGTATAAGAGACCCCTCTATCCCTTGGTTACTCAATCCCTCCATCAAAGAAAAATGGTTGTTCAACAATTCAACTGGCACTTGTTAACTGCCTGCTATATACAAGGGGCAGCTAGGTGGCAAAGTGGATAGAACTCTGGTCCTGGAGCCAGGAAGACTTGAGTTCAAATCTGACCTCAGACTCTTACTAGCCAGATGACCCTGGGAAAGTCACTTAACCCAGATTGCCCCAGTTTCCTCATCTGTAAAATGAATTAGAGAAGGAAATGGCAGACCACTACAGTATCTTTGCCAAGAAAACCCGAAATGAGGTCATGAAGAGTTAAACACAACTCTAAGTAACTGACCAACAACAACATGCAAGGTATTATTCTGGGTCACAGGGATGCAAAGATTAAATCTATCAACAAAAATTTATTGAATGTCTGCTGTTTGTCAGGCACTTTACCGTTCCCCAAAAGCTCCCTCTTATCCCTTTCCCTTCTCCTGTCACTCAGGAGCCTTTTGTCACTAGTGCTGCCTGCCTCAAGTCTCTCCCTACTCCAGGTATCCTTCATTCGGTCACCAAAGTGACTTTCCTAAAGCACGTCTTTCCATGTCCCGCCTCCGACTTAGTAAACTCCAGTGACTCCTTATCACTTCCAGAGTCACCCACAAAATGTTCTGTTGGAGATTCAAAGCCCTGCATAAGCAAGCCCCTCACCCCACTTCCAATTTTGTTGCACCTTACTCCCCCCACCACACTGTGATCCAGTAACTCTGGTCTTGGTTTTTCCTTGATCAAGACTCTCTATCTCTCAGCTCTGGGCATTTTTCTCTATTCTCCATGCCTGGAATGCTTTCCCTACTTAGCCCTGCCTACTGGCTTCTTTAAAGTTCTAAATAAAATCTTATCTTCTACAGGACACCTTTCCAAACCCTTCTTAATTCTAATGCCTTCCTTCCTTTAATATATCCTATTTTTCTTGTATATGGTGTGTTTGTACTTGTTTCTTTGTTTACTGTCTTCCTCATTAGGTTGTAAGCTCCTAGAGGGCAGGACTGTCTTTAATTGTATCCTTAGCACTCACCAAAGTTCCTGGTACAGAGTAGAAGCCTAATTACTGTTTCCAGGCTGACTGACTACCAGGGACTGAGGGCACAAATCCAAAAGGTGAAAACAGTTGCTGCCCTCAATATACTTACATACTTCTGGGGAGAGGCTCACAACACATACATAGATAGGAATGGGGACCAGACCCAGGCTTTCTTAGGGAAACTATGAAGGGACTGGAATTTCCTAGAGGAGTAATTTCTTTCTTTTCATGTAGGTTGGATCTTCTCTGCAACCTATAGTGTTAGAGAACTGCCTAGTGCTCTGAGAGGTTAAGTGATTGTCCAGATTATACAGCCAGGGGTAGGATTTAAACCCAGGACTCCATGTCTTCCAGGATAACTGTCTAACCACTATACCACACCACTGTTTAGTAATTTTCAATTGTGTCTGACTTTTGGGATTTTCTTGGCAAAGATACTAGAGTGGTTTTCGATTTGCTTCTCCAGCTTATTTAACAGATGGGGAAACTGAGGCAAACAGCACAAGTAGCTTGCCCAGAGTAACGCAGCTAGTCAGTGTATGAGGCCAGATTTGAGCTTAGGTCTTCCTGACTCCAGGCCAAGCACTCTATCCACTGAACCACCTAGCTGCCCAGTTATGATTAATAAGACAGTAGAATGGCTCATTTTACTTTCATCTGTTAATGGATCTCAGATTTCACCAATGTGGGTGATCTGTTATCCCTTTAGAGCAGTGGTTTTCAACCTTCCTAATGCCATGACCCTTTAATACAGTTCTTCATGTTGTGGTGACCCCCAACCATAAAATTATTTTTGTTGCTACTTCATAACTGTAATTTTGCTACTGTTATGAATCGTAATGTAAATGTCTGATATGCAGGATGTATTTTCATTGTTACAAACTAAACATAACCCACAGGTTGAGAAACACTGCTTTAGAGGAATATACTTTGCCTTGTGGCCTTTCTAGACAGGTAAGCACAAAGTAACTTAAAGAAGATTGAGTGGAAGACTTGGATTGGAAGTGAGTGAACTAACAACTGAAGAGATCAAAAAAGACATTCTGTAAGAGGTGATACCCAAGCTGAGCCTTCAAGAGATGTGGGAATCTCAAGAGACAGAGGCCAGGTGAGAAGGAGAGGGATGTCACCTGTGTGAAGGTATGGAAGTAGGAGATGGATATATTCAAGGTCTTTCTAGAGAGTAAAATATAACATCCATAAGTGCACTGGAGATAGATAATCCTAACTGAATTAAATGATTAGCAATCTATATTTATGATAAGAAGACTTTTCTGGAAGATAGGTCAAGAATAAATTGAAACAGCAAAATTAATATGCTTGAGATTTGGAATCCAGGGGGAAAAAGAATCCAGTCTGTAAAATCAGATCTGAGTGTATTGAGCAAAGGGAGAGTTGTAGTGGTGGTAGTGGTGGTGGTGGTGGTGGTGGTGGTGGTGGTGCCTGGAAGAACATTGCCTGAGTTGCCTCAGTCATCTGTTGGGCGTAGTGGTGATCTATAGGGATGAGCCAGGGGCTATTGTTTGGGGCACCTCCTAGGCTTACCTTTAACTGTGTGGTCTCTTCCTTAAATTTTTGGTTCTTAGTCAAAAAGCATTTACTAAGAGCTTACTTCTATATTTTAGGGACTTGCTGAGCCCTAGGGTTACAAAGAAAAGTGAAATCAGTCCCTGTTCTCAAGGAGTTCACATTCTAATGAGGGAGACAAAAGACAAGAAAGTGGTACATTCAGTGTTAATAGAAGATTATCTAGAGGGAAATTTATGGAGGGGGAGGTAAAGGAGAGGGGAGTAGGAATAGGAACGGGAAAAGGAGGAGGTGTGATTTGAAGGAAGTCAGGAGGCAGAGGTGAAGAGGGAAAGCACTCCAGGCATAGAAGACAGCCAGTTCAAAGGCATGGAGTCAGAAAATGGAGTGTGGTCTGTGAGGAAAAGCAAATGCCAGTGTAGCTGAATTGTAGAGTGTATTGGTGGAGGTGAAGTCTGAGAAGACTGGAAGGGTAGGAAGGAGTCAGGTTATAAAAGACTTTAAATGCCAAACAGAGGGTGTTTTTTATTTGATCCTAGAGATAATAGGGAACCACTGGAAATTAAGGAGTAGAGGAGTGACATGGTCAGAACTGTGCTAAAGGAAGACTGCTTTGGAAGCTGAATGGAAAATGAATTGGAGTGGAGAGAGTCTTGAGACTGGGGGACTAACCAATGGGCTATGTCTTAGTCCAGGCTAGAGATGATGAAGTCCTGAACAAGGATGGAGCTTGTTTGAGAGAAGGAGGAGTAAGAAAAGGGAGATGAGGAGGAGGAGAAAAAATAGGATAAAGAAGAAGGGGAAGAAAGGAAGGAGGAGGAGAAGAAGGAGTAGAAAAGGGATAAGAAGGAGGAAGAGGAAAAAGAGTAGTGATAGTAGTAGTAGTAACAGTATAGAAGATAATGAAGATGAAGAAGGAAGGAAAGAAATGAAGAAAGAAAGAAAAAGAAGACAGAGACATAAAAGAGATATTTTGAAAATAGAAAAGACAAATGTGGCAATAGATTGGCTACTTACAGAGGTGTGAGTGAAAAATCAAGGATGATGTCAACATTGAAAGTCTGGGTGAATGGGAAGGCTGGGGTGCCATTGCTAATAATATGGAAGTTTAGAAGAGGGGAGGGTCTGGAGAAAGTTAATGAGTTGACATAATATACATAATATGTTGACATAATATGTTGAGATGCCTTTGGGACAATGTATTGTAGAATGTGGTTTTGGGGTTGGAGGAAGCTTTGTTTGCCAAGTTATCTGAGCCAGCCATCTCTGCTTTCTGTTTGTTTGAGAGCTGCAAAAGGCCTTCAGGATCACAGAGTCCTCCCCCTTCATTTTCAAATGAGAAAACTAAGCCTCTGCCTTCTGGAGGGTTTGGACCAGTGTCACCAGAATTCAGTGTCCAGAGTTGGTGACTACAAGTGTAGGGCTCTTTACCCTATGACGCATCCAAGGATATTTTCAGAAACAATCTCAGGTGGTACGAAGTAAGAGGAAACTGTTTTGGTGACACAGTGAGTCCTTGTCATTGATTAGTGTTGACTGACTGTCTCAGAAGCAGTTAATCAAGGAGATGCGCTGTGTCAGAGTGGCTCACTCCAAGCACAGCAGATATGGAAAGATGAAAATGCATCCATCAGTTGTGGTGGTTTTCTATGATTTAAAGATTGAGCTCATAAACCCAGAGCAGCGTCTGGAATGAGATAATAACAGTACCTAGCATTTCTATACCACTTCAAGGTGAGCAAAGTGTTTTCTAAACATTATTTAATTTTTATCTTCCCAACAACCCTGCATGGTAGGTACTATTAGCATTTTACAGATGTGGAGCCTGAGGCTCAGAAAAGGTTGAGTGGCTTGTTCAGGATCACACATCTTGCAAATATCTGAGGTAGTATTTAAACTCAGGTCTTACTGATTCCACGTCCAGCTGCCTTAGGCTCTACCTTTTAAAGAGTGAACTCACTTAGAGATGATGTCTCACAATTTATCCTATGGCTTCAGTAATGTAAAGGAAAATTACATTGAAAGATAGGAGACCTCTGGGTCAAGTCATGATTGTTCTTAACTCCAGAGTATTGATACCCACTCTCCTCTCTGCAAAGAGGTTGTTGACTCTGTGTATAGAATGGGACATCAGTCATTGAACATCGCCAATATGTGGATGTGGTTTTTTTTTTGTTTGTTTTTTGCTTTTTGGAGGGGAGGGGGCAGGGCAGTTGGGGTTAAGTGACTTACCCAAGGTCACATGGCTAGTAAGTGTTAAGTGTCTGAGGCCAGGTTTGAATTCAGGTCCTCCTGACTCCAGGGCTGGCACTCTATTCACTGCGCCACCTAGCCGCCCCTGGATGTGTTTTGTTTAGGTGCCCTTGAGAACCATTGGGTGCAGAGCAATGTTTCTGTAATCAGAGGCCCAAAGAGAAGGGGCATTAACCCTTCCATGTGACCCCTCCAGGAGTATCTCTCTTCTGGTCGGGCTCTGACCCAAGATTATTTAAACTCTTGACAAGGGGCCATAGGGAATCTGAGTTCAAACCTAGGCTAGCGACCAAGAGGGAAGATGTGGTTATCCAAGTGAGCACATGGAAGTGAACATGAAGAATTCAGAGAAACGTACAAAGGCTTATATGCAGTGATGCAATTCATTTTAATAAGTATTTATTAAACACCTGCTATGTGCAAGCCATCTCTTCATTTCCTACCAGCTGCCTTTCTTGGCCTGGATTCCATTATGACTGTGCCTCTAGGAAAACCTCTCATCGGGAAACTCACCATCCCCTACGACTCATTCAGTTTTGGTATCACCCCTCATCAGATAGTCACACCTCTATATCCTCTGTCCCTCTGACTGGAATATCCCTCCTCTCTTTTCAGCTTTATTTAATGGAATGTCTTTCCTCTTAGATTGTAGGCTCCTTGAGGGCAGGGATTGTCTTTATCTTTATTATTTGTATCCCCAGTGCTTAGCACTGTACCTGCCACATTATAGGCCCTTACTAAATGTTTATTGAGTATTGAGTATTGATGTGCTGGGTGCTGTGTTAATTCCCAAGTAGACAAAATTAAAGAAAAGAAAAGAATTTTATTCTTTTATGCTAAAGAAACTCGTATTCTAGGGATCTGGAGGTGGGATTTGGAGAAACAACATAAACAGAGCAAGGAAAGCAAAGATTAAAACCACAACATACACAATCAAGAATTCACACAATCATAGTTGAAGAGACCCACCTCCTCTGACATCCATCTAATCCATACACAAAGGGGATCCCAGCTATAAGACAGCCAAGTGATCATCCACACTCTGCCTGAAGACCTCCAAGGCACCACCTCTCAAGGTGGCTCATTCCACTTTGGGACAGCTCTAATTGTTAAGAAATTTATCCTGACATCAAGCCTAAATTCATTACGCATTTGCTATGAGCCAGGCTCTCTGCTAGTCACCAGAGAGATTCAGGAATAGTACAATAGCGTAGATGATATCAACATGGAGAAAAAATAGAATTCTAGCTAGTTAAGACGGTCCATGTTTATACTGGATTCCTTGCTTTCTGTTAACAATCAATAAACGAATTGGGGGAATACAGTTTGTAAGCAAGTAGGGGTTGTCTGGATGTTCATTGAGAAGTATCTGTTTTGTCAAAACAAAATGAATTGATACTTTTGAAAAATGAAAATACATCTCTATGGATGGTGCAATCTGGCCCAGAATGATGATTTGATGAAAAATTCCTCCCCTCTGGCAACAGGACTCTTTCTCCTTTAGTTGATTAAAATCTTTACACAGTCACCACATTCAGCCTTCTTTTAAGAGCTAGGTGAATAGTTGAAGTGAAAGGCAATTTCCTTCATATCAGAGATTAATCCTTCTAAGACCCTTCCAATAATAAGAAAGTGCTCTTGGGGCCAGGTAGGTGAGGCCTAAGATGTTTGTACTTGGATGCTGATTGAGCATAAGATAATAGATTTAGAACTGTGAAGGTATGTCAAAGGTCATTGAGCCCAATTTTCTCATTTTACCTATGGGGACACTGAGGCACAGGAAAGAGAATGACATCTATAGTCACAAAGCTAGTAGGTATAAGGAATGAGATTTGGGTCCAAGTTTTCCTCTTCCAAGTCCAGCTGTCTGTCTGCTGCCACCCACCTTGCCCATGGAGTTCTATGCCTTACTAAAATCATGTTACGGGACAGTCACAGGTCTTGCTCATGTCTGTTCCTTGCTTCCTGTCTTCCTTCTGAACCCATTCCCCACCTGCTACTCCTGGTCTTCAGATACTGCCATTGGGAGAACAGGAGCTCTGGGAATATGTTGGGAGCGCTAGAATTAACTGCAAGTGTGATATATAGTAGATGATACAGGCAGAGAATGAATGATGCCTGAGAGAGGAAAGTCATGGAAACTGGCCAGAGTTGGGGGCAAGGAGGAAACATCGGCTAAGATTATTGTAAACCATGCTTGTTATCAAATGAGATAATGTTTGTAAAGTGCTTAGCACACTGTCTGACCCATAGTAGGTGCTTAATAAAATCTTGTTCCCTTCCCCTCTGTGTATGTTTTAGTCTCTTGGAATTCTGGGTAAGTAAAAGTAGCTATGGATGGTGCATTAGGGATACCAGTGAGGTTCGGGGGTTTTGACAATTACCCATCATTCCATCTTCCCCTAGGCTTTATTCCTCTAAATCAGTGGTTCTCAACCTGCCTAATGCCCTGACCTTTTAATACTCATATGTGGGTGTATCTGCATATGGGTGGACTCACCTGGAGACAGATAGAGGAGCAGTGTCTCGGTTCCTAAGACCATGGGAAATATGTGTTTTCCCATGGTCTTAGGCGACCCCTGTTGAAAGGGTTGTTCAACCCCCAAAGGGGTTGTGACCCACAGGTTGAGAACTGCTGCTCTAAATCTTATTCTTTGGTCCTATTGTGATCTACAATCCCTCCACCCCTAAGTATTTTCCCAGGCCATCACCCCTACTCTGACTATACTTTGCTTCTTTCCTGATTTTGACCTTTTATTTAACCAATTCAACTTCATACTATCCCATACTCTCTAATATCTTCTCCTTTGTCCTTTTATTGCTCAGGCCTTCATAAACTTTGACCCTAGATACCTCTTCCTTTTCTGTTCCTACCTACATGCAGCTGAGTGAAACTGAATAAGTCACTTAACCACATTGCCTGAGTCCACTACAAATTTTTGTTATCTAACCTCAACTGGGCAGCTAGGTAGTGCAATGGATAGTGCTTGGGGTCTGGAGTCGGAAGACCTGAGTACAAATGTGGCCTCAGATATTTGCTAGCTATGTGACCCTGGTTAAGTGACTTTACCGTGTTTGCCTCAGTTTCTTCATCTGTAAAATGAGCTGGAAAACCACTCCAGCGTCTTTGCCAAGAAAACCCCAAATGGGGTCATGAAGAGTCGGACACAACTGAAAATGACTGAACATCAACAACAACTTCAGTGAGGCCTTCCCTTACTGTAGCAAGGCAATTCTTTTATTATGATAATGATGAGTATTTATTATTATGATGCCTGGCATTTATGTAATGTGTTAAGGTGAGCAAAATGGTTTACAAATATTGTCTCATTTGGTCTTCCAACAACTCTGGGAGGAAGGTGCTATTATCATCCTCATTGCACAACTGAGAAAACTGGGAGTGCATGGGGAGATGGTCTGTTACCCAGGGTCAAACAGACAGTAAGTATCTGAGGTCAAATTCAATCTCAGGTCTTCCTGTCTTCCTTTATCCACCTTTTATCCATTTTATCTACCTTTTATTCTTCCCTAGCTGATTCTCTTTCCCAGCATCCACAGCAGCTATTTCAAAGCTTCTCTTCTCTTCTTTCATGCTACCCTTCCCTCTACCTCAGCTGAGGACCACCCTCATTTTTTCCTGAGAAAATCAAGGCCATTTATCATAAGCTCCCTCTCCTCTTCTTCTCCTCATCTTGAAAATTCAACATCATCCGTCACTAGCTTGTCCTTTGCTCTAGTCTCTAAAAACATTGTAGCTCTTTCTCCTTAGCAAGACAAACCCTTCTATGTTGCATGTACCCTATATTCCTGTTACCTCTGATCTTTTGTAGTAGGTTAGTCCCACTATCATTCCCCTTCTCTCTCTAATCATCAGACTCTCCCTATCTATGGTTTCCCTTACTGATGTCTTCACACATCTTTAAATCTTCACTATCCTTAAAAAACCCTTCCATACGCCCTACCTTCCCCCACCAACTATCATCTTATTTTTCTCTGCCTTCATCAGTCACATTCCTTACATAATTTTTCTACACTCATTGCCTCTACTTCCTCTTCTGTCACTCTTTTCTCAACCCTCTGCAGTCTGAATTCTGACCTTGCCACTCAACTGAAACAGCTTTCTCCAAAGTTACCAACAATCTAATTAGCAAATCTAATGGTCTTTTTCAATTCTCTTCCCTCTCAGATTTTATGTCTATATACACATATTTGAAAGAGATGTTGCACCTAGCAGATAGAGAGCTGATCTAAGAGCCATTAAGAATTGTGTTCAAATCCTTCCTCTGACATATACTAGGTATGTAACCTTAAATAAGCTATTTAATCATTAAGTGCCTTAGGCAATTCTCTAGGTTTCATAGAAGGTCCCAACCTGAACTGGTAGAGAGAGGATGTCCCCTCATGGGGAGTTTGCCATATCAACGAAGTCACAACTCACTTCCTATCCTTTTATTTGTTTAAATGCTCTCTCTCCAGCTCTAGTGCCCACCCAATGCTAGAATATAAACTTCTTGAGGGCGTGACAGCTAGTTGAAATAATGGATAGATTGCCTGACTTGGAGTCAAGAAGAACTGAGTTCAAATCCTGCCTCAGACTTTTACTAGCTTGACGACCATTGCCAAATCACTTACTGCTTTTTTGTAAAATGAGTTTTCCCATTTGTAAAATGGGCATAATATTAGCACCATTTCACAGGGTAATCCTGAGGGTCAAGTGAGATAATAAATGTAAAGCACTTTACAGACTTTAATACATTATATAAATGTTAACTATTAAAATGATTATTGTTTTGACATTGTATACCCAGGACTTTACTTGCTTTGTTAAATGATGTCAGTGGTTAGAGTAGATTCTGGGTCCAAGTGGTACCAGGGGAAACTACCCTCTGGTCACTGGATTTGCAGGATCATAGAACTTGAAAGTTGAAAGAGAACTCAAAGGCCATTTAATTTAACTTAGACTTAACCAAAAATCCTTTCTATGACATCTCCCACAAGGGATCATGTAGCTCCTTGAAGACTTCCTTCAAAGAATGGGCTGCCTCAAGAGGTAGTGAGCTCCCCATGCACAGACTGGATGACCACTTGCCCCAATGTTATATGGGGCACTCCTCTTGTGTATGAGTTGGATTAAATGATTGCTGAGGTCCCTTTTCAACTCTCATATTCTGTGATTCCTGTGAGGAGGAACTCACTTCCTCCTGAGGCCACCAAGCCTACTTTTGGATAACTATATGGTACCCTATGAATATTACCTAAGGTAGAAGTTCTTAACCTTTTATGTGTGTGTCATGGACTCCTTTGACAGTATGGTAAAGTTTATTGACTCTTCAGAATAAGGTTTTTAAATGCAGGAAGTAAAATATATAGGATTATAAAGGAAACCACTTTGAAATAAAGATGGAATTTTTTCCCATTCAAGTTCATAAAACTCTTGAATTCTACTTATGGACCCCTTGGGTGTGTTCCTTAAGGTTGAGACTCCTGATCTAAGAACTTCTCTTGGTCTGGTGCTACCCAGAACCCACAGTGTGGAGGCCAGCACTGACTCAGCCAGTCCGTGACCATCACACATGACAGCGGGCAGCACAAAAACTCCAGTGCTGGCTTTAAAAAGAATTGTTCAAAAAGGAAGGAGCATACTACAAGGCAGTATGAGCCCCAGTCAGAAATGAACATGAGTCTATTCATTTTCATCTTTCTTTTCCAAGTACAAGAGGCCAGTCATGTTCACCTGCTGGGCCATGTGGTTGCCATGACAACTGCTGATAGTCCTGTTTGGCATAGCATTTTCTTTGTTCGTCACAATCAGTCTGGTTTGTTGAAACATCTTTCTCCAAGCCATTCTTCACAGTTACCTTTTAATTATTGTTTTAAAAAGTAGAGCCAGATCCTCATGAAGTTTTGCCAGACATGGGACATATGTTTTTGCAGTGAGATTGCAAACAGTTTCCCCCTCCTGGTGTATCTGCTGGGTTGTTTGTAAGGGCTATTATGTGAAAATATCTTAGCAATTTTAGAGATAGATCTCCAAGGTTAAAGAGGAATTGGACAGAAAGATCCCTGCTTTCCTTTTGGATGAGGAAAGGAAGCCTGAAAAGTGTTACTTTGCATATGGATCCTTTTCTAATTTAAAAAAAAAATCTGAAAACTTCCTAGGAAACATGCATTTGAATGACTGGTGGTTGCTAGTTTACAGAAAGCATTTCCCTTCCATTTTGTCTTGACTTTTTCCCTTAGGTAAACTCATGAATGGTTTCCCCATAGCTTTTTAGACCCAATCATGCAAAAAGTCTTCATGATCTACATGTTAATTGGGGAGGGGCACTTATTCATTCACACAAGTGGTAGGTTGTAGAACTGGGTCTCCCAAATCTACAGACTCCAAGTTCAGTGCTTTTTCCACGACATAACACTCTTTACTTGTCCCCCTGACCCCGAATTCCTTAAGAGTGTTCCACTCCTCAATACATAGGTGCATCTTTACCAGCTTCTCCTGATTCCTCAAATGATCACTTAAGAAATTTGCCTCTAATTGTTTTGACATGCCTTCTAGGTTCATACTGAAATATTCAGACAAATTCATGATCTCATCAATTTGAATTTTCCTTCTAATGATGGCGATCGTACCCCATTTGTGCCTGCCTGTATCATGTGGCACTTGTTTCTCATAAATGCACCAAAGGACAGTCCATCCAATATGCTGGAAGCCTTCCTTTCTTTCTCCCAAGATTTCATGGGTACCGATGGGGTACTCTGGCAGTCCCCCTGTCAACTTTCCCACTCCCATGATTAGTCTATCTTTTCTTCCCATCAGATGATTCCTCAATTCCATCTTTTACTCCTCCTTTTCTGTGGAGTTCGTATGGTTCCAGATTTAGAGCTGGAAGGGCATCTTCAACATCATCCTGTTCAGACTCCACCCTCCTTTTTTGTAGATGCCAGGAGGGCAAAGTGACCTTGCCTTGGGCAGTCACTTAACTTCTTGATGTTCCAGGCAGAGAGGTGGTGCAGTGGATAGAGTGCCCAGACTAGTGTTAGAAAGACTCAGCTTCCTAAGTTCAAATCAGACTGCTATCTGGATTCGTGATTGTTCAGTCATTTTTCAATTGTGTCTGACTCTCCATGACCCCATTTGGAGTTTTCTTGGCAAAGAGACTGGAGTGGTTTGCCACTTCCTTCTCCAGCTTATTTTAATGATGAGGAAACTGAGGCAAACAGGGTTCAATGACTTGTCCAGGGTCACACAACTAGTACGTGTCTGAGGCTGGATTTGAATTCAGGTTCTGCTGACTCCAGCCATGGCACTCTAGACACTGGACCAAAATCCTACATTGGACACTTACTATCACTTAACTATCACAGGCCTAAGTTTCTTTGTTAATAAAATGAGGGGACCTAACTAAATGGCTTTTGAGGTCTCATCTCTGTATACTTCTAGGATCAAATCCAAAAGAATAATATATACAATGACTACAAAAATATAACCAGAAAGACAAGACAGGGGCAACAGAGTTCAGATGAAATAAAACAGTAGTGTCAATCAGCAAGTATTTATTAAGTGCCTGCTAGGTGCCAAGCACTATCCTAAGTGCTGGTGACACAAAGAGAAATTTTGAAATAGTCCTTGCCCCTAAGGAGCTTACATTCTAATAGGGCAGCTGGGTGGTACCATGGATAGATCATGGGACCTGGAGTCAGGAAGACCTGAATTCAAATCCAACCTCAGATACTTACTAATTGTGTGACCCTGTGCAAGTCATATAACCCTGTTTGCCTCAGTTTCCTCATCTGTAAAATGGGCTGGAGAAGGAAATGGCAAACCCTTCCAGTATCTTTGCCAAGAAAACCCCAAATGGGGTCACAAAGAGTCAGAGGCGATTGAACAAGAACCTCTTGACTCTAAACTCAGAGCTTTTCCCAGTCTGCTACCCAGTAGCCTTTTAGAAACAGACTATGCAACCTTATGCATTTATCTGTGGAGCCATGACTACTTCCTTTTGTGTGAATTTATTGTCATCTGCAAATCACTTATAAGGAGCCAGGGACATTTCCAGTATAGCAAGCTCAGGTCTGCTTACAAGCTAGCTAAACCCAAGGATCTTTGGCCCCCTATGATTATGAGAAGACATTGATTCATTAGCATTTCTGCCCATCAGAACCCGCAAATTATCTGAAAACACCCCAAGTAACATCAATTACCATCTGTTCTTTCCCCAAACCCAGGAAACCAATTACTATTCTAATCCCTTCTCAGAGGAAGGAGCTCTCCATGTTTCAATGTTAGTGCCCTTTCAGCTCAGGATTGGGGAATCAGTCCTCATGGGTGTCAGCTCAAGTGTTCTGGCAAGCACACCCATTATCTGCCTTAACACACAGCTCGGGAAACCGCTCTAATGTAGGAACATTTTGTCTGATGATTCATTTATTTAAGATGAGGTGGGAAACCACTGGATGCATTGCTATCACTGTAATCTAATTGTCTGAGCACCTAAGGTGATTTTTCTTAATTTGCTACCAACATTTAGTGGAGGGTCCAGGCTACTCGGAGATTCGAAATAGGTCATGAGGATGAGTGGGCTGCATCCTACTGTGGCAAGAGCCATGCACCCTGTAATGCATTTGAATTGAATTGCATGGAACATTTATTAAGCACCTACTGTGTGCTTTCTCAGTATTTGGGAGAAAAAAAGGAGTTTTTTTAAAAAATCAGTCACTTCTTGCTTTCAAGGAGCTTATATTCTACTGGGAGGGCAGAGAGGGGAGGGCAATGTGTACACAGAGAAGTAAATGGAAGACAGATACAAAGTAAATATAAAATAACTTCAGGGCATCTAAAATTCCCATAAGGGGAAAAAAAGCCTGGATCTTTGAATAGACGCTTGTCGTGATTACAGGGATGATGACGGTAGCTGGCATTTACATAGTGCTTTAAGATGCCTAAAGTTCTTTACATTTGATCTTCACAGCAAGCCTGGTCAGGTGGTGTTATTATTAGCCCCATTTTGTAGATGGGGAAACTAAGGTTGAGAGAGGTAGAGGGTGTTGTTATCCCCATTCTACAGATGAGGAGCCTGAGGCAGACAGATGTTAAGTGACTCGAGGAATCTGAAGAAGGATTTGAAGTTGAGGCTTCCCAACTTTAAGCTCCAAGCTCTGTTTCATTTGCTCCTTGCACCCACTCTGATAGATGAGGAGACTGAGACCTGCCTCTACTTGGCAGTGTGCTCATCCCCAAGGCAAGCTGGGCAGGTTCTGTTGAATGCAAATTAAACTATCGGGACTATTTATTTCATTGTGGATCTAGCCCAGTGATGGGTGATGTAAATCTCTCACCCTGGGATTCAAGGCCCTCTACCATCTGGTCCTAGCCTACTTTGGCAGCCTTATTTCTGCTGCTCCTCTATATTAAGCCCTTTTCTATAACTAAACTTATCTGCACAACGTTCCTCAAGCATGTTGTTTCTCCCTTTTGTGAATCCCTCCCCCACATGCATGTGTGTGCATATTCACATACATGCACACACATACATTCACGTGTGTGCATATACATATACATTGCACATTGCACGCACGCAGACTTCTCTGCTATGCCCAGTGAGCTGTTCTCCAAGACCTACTTCCTCTGTGATGCTGCCATCTTAGGAATGAAAAGTTTTCTTTAAGATAGTGATAAGTGTATGATTAAGTTGAAGCTAAGGACTTCTGTCCATGTTATGCTCACCTTTCCCCAGTTTGAGCAAGACTTCAGAGCCAGGGGTGGCTTGGTGGCGCAGTGAATAGAGCACCAGCCCTGGAATCAGGAGGACCTGAGTTCAAATCTGGCCTCAGACGCTTAACACAAAACTAGCCATGTGACCTTGGGCAAGTCACTTAACTCCAATGCTGCTACTTTCCCCCCTCCAAAAAAAGAGCAAAAAAAAAAAAGACTTCAGAACCAGAAAGGACCTCAGTTGGCCACTTCCTCCAACTGTACCTCAACAAACAAATATCCTCTGCAATGCCCCTATCAGGTGGCCGTCCAGCCTCTGCTGGAGGCCAGAGTCAGTGAGATCTCACTAGCTCCTGAGGCAGGTCATTATACTTAGGAAGAGCTCATACTGGGAGGAAGTCTTTTCTGACATCCAAACTAAATGTGCCTCTTTGTAACTTCTACCCATAGATCCTTGTTCTATCCTCTGGGGTCACACAAAAGGTGTCTTCTCTCTCTGCCATATGACAACTTTTTTAAATATTTGAGGATAGCTAATTTATTCCTCACTCCAAGAGAGGTGGTACATTTGAGAGCACTGGGCTTGGAATCAGGAAGATTCATCTTCATGAGTTCAAATCCAGCTCCAGACACTTACTAGCTGTGTGACCCTGGGCAAGTCACTTACCCCTCATTGCCTCAGTTTCCATATATGTAAGTTGAGCTGGAGAAGAAAATGGCAAACTATGTTGGTATCTACACAAAGAAAACCCCAAAACGGGGCCACAGAGAGTCAGATGTACCAGAACAACAACAATCTCTCCCCCAACAAGGCTTTTCTTCCTCAGCTAAATATTCCCTTTCACCTCAGCGGATCCCTGCAAGGCATCATCTCATAGTCCGTTAACTGGCATTTATTAAGTACCTACTATATTGTGCTAAGCCTTTCAGTTGTGGCTGGAATATATTCAGTTGTAATATCTATAAACAATAATATAACATCTGTATAATATCTACATAAACTGTATCTATACAAAATATAGCTACAAAAGAAATTCTATCACATTTTTTGCCAATTATTGACAAAAATTAGATATGTTTGTTAACTCTTGTTTTACTCCATTTTTTTTTACACATTTATGTTTCATCTCCTTTGTTAGATTATGAGATGCTTGAGGGCAGCGAGCCCATTTGATTTATCTTCATATTCCCCTCCATCCCCACTATGGGGCCTTGCACAGAATAAGTGCCCAATGAATAGTAATAGATAGATGGATTTGTCTGCAATAGCCTCAGGTCTCATTTTCCTGCTCCAAAATTGTTTTCATTTAGGTAGCAAAGCCCCAGGCTTTCTTGGTGTTTGGTAGATGGTTGTTTTATTTTTTTCTTTTAATCAAAATGTCACCCACTTGTTTTTATTGGAGGAAACAGATTCTTTCTGAGCATTTTTGTGCTCTCCCCTCCCCTCCCCTGCCCTCCCCTCCCTTCCCCTCCCCTCCCTCTTCTCTCTCTCTCTCTCTCTCTC
>CM053580.1:555739043-555769653 GCA_028627135.1 Pseudochirops cupreus
TCTCTCTCTCTCTCTCTCTCTCTCTCCTCAGGATGAGGGTGTGGGAAGTGATTGGCATGTCTGAGTCTGACACAGAGCAAGAGGAAGTGGGATGTGTGATGGTGTTGGGAACTCTTGGCTCTGAGCTGGGAGCCTGCTGAGCTCCCCAGATAAGCATATGAAGCACTTATTTTTTTCTTATTTCAATCCAAAGGCAAATTACACCCTTTCTTTCTCTTTAGGAGCTTTTACATTCACTCAAGTGGTATCTTCTGCACAGCACATTGAAAAGAGCACTGAGTTTGGAATCAGAAGAGCTGCCTTCAAATCCCAACTCTGTTTCTTAATGCCCTTGTCATCTCCAGGTCACTTAATCTTCCTTGCCCCCAGTTTCCTGATTGTTTTGAACATCTAAGCTGGTCCCTGAACAAGTTCACTCCAGTGTTAGGCTATCTTGTGGGTCCATATCTGTTTAAAATCATAGCTCCTGAGTCCCTATCAATGTATTCACTTTTACTAATTGGGCAGAGGACACAATTATTTAACCACAAAAGCATTTGATTAAATATCATCAGAGGAATAGTAGCAATAAAATATTTCCGTCATACATCTTGAGTATACTCGCTCACAAATGCTTTTGTTATCAATAGAAAGAATTTGAATGCATGTAAAGAACATGTGTGGAGAGTCACACATATAGGGATCCCATGTGTTCAGGGCGCATTTGTGGAGGGGCAGCTCATGGCTTTGATCGGTAAGACAGCCTAACGCATCTGGGAATGTTACCTTACTAGTTCTGCTGGGCTTGTTCTCTATTGTTTTCCAATGGCATGATGATGCCTCTGCCAAGTCTGTAATCATTGCCTGGCATGTGGGCATGGCATGGAAGCTCTATCAAGTTTTGTTACTTATTGGGTCCTTACTTGATGTTGCGTCAATGATTCCATGGCCCCTGCTGATTACTTCCAGGAATGGTATTAAGGTATAACTCCCCTCTGCTTCCAGCTCCTGGCTTAGAAGGAGATCTTAGCTGAGGTGTTGACATTTCCTCAGAGGAGAAGGAGCTGGGCTCTGCCTTTGCTCTGTTAGCTTAATACTCAGAACATCTTTTCCTAGAATTCTTTTCATAAAAGCAAAACTATAACACCCAGTCACTGGATTAGATGGGGGACAAATAGCTTTTCTCTTTGTTGGAGTCGTCTGTTTCTCAAAACTATAATGGGAATGGGTGCCTACTCTTCAGGAGATTCCTTGCCCCAGGCCTCATGCTCTTTGAATTTGGATGTGTGATGTTTAAAATATTTCTAGATATAGTTTCTGGACTTTGTTTCTCGATAATCAATCATTTTATTAATAATGCCATCATATTACTAATAAAATGGGTCAGTGACACTCTCGAGTGCCAAAGATAAAATCATGGTTGTGGGCTCACAGTATGTGTGCCCTGGAAAGAATGGGTATTCCTGAGGGTGGCAATCAACCAGATTGGTTAACAAGTAATGAGAGTGAATGAATATTACAATGAGAAGTGGACCTATTCTAATGAGGGATAGGGAGATAAAACACTGGTTATGTCATATGCTTCTAAATTGTCTAGTCTTGGGTAATTAAATCAAAGAATTTATTCCCACCTAAACTTGTGTAGTGCACAATGGGTTTCCCCACCTTAGATTAAATTCCTTGTAAGGTTGGGTGGGATCTGAACAAGATTGAGAAGGAAGTTAATTCATTCTCATTATCAGCAATGTCCTTTAGAGACTGAACAACCTACAGGCTTCTGAAAAAATCTTGATCCTAATTCAATAATTGATTATTGATATGAGAAGAAAATAATCATTTCTCTTAGATGTGAAGGCATTTGAAACGTATACTTTTATTACTGCTATTGTGATTGATGTATACGATTCAGCATAATATAGTTTCCTCATTTGTCCCTTTTTTAGTTTTCAAATGTTTATTTTTCCTGTCAGCATGATTTCAATTCTTGCTTTTTAAAAATTCATTTGATGCATAGTAAATATTTTTTGCCATCCCTTCAGTTTTATTTTGTATCTATCTTTGTTTTTTCAATGTGTTTCTGGTAACAGTATAGTTTTGCTTACTTATCCAATCCAGCATTCTTTTTCATTTTATTGGATTGTTTAATCAATTTACATTTAAAGTAATAAGAATTAGGTTTGTTTTTTCCTCCATCCATCTGTAATATTGGGAGTTTTTTCAAGTTATGATTTCCCCCCCTCTTCTTCTGTTAATTACAGTATTATCTTCCTTCAGTTACTTTACCTTAATCTTTTCTAAGGTAATAACCCAGTTCTCACTGGCCACTAGCTTTCTTCCCCTTCACCCTGATCCCTTCCTTTCATTTATTACCCACTTTCCTTTTGATTTTTGCTTATCAGCTCCTTATTTTCTGTCCTTTTATCTGGTTATATAATTCTTTCCCCCTTTTTATCTCCTCAGTCAAATAAATTCCCTTTTTTCTCCTCCATTTCAACTAGACCTGTTTATTAGTTTTTATTTTAATTTAATTTTGCACCCTTTTCCAAAAATGACTCCTCTCATTTTCTTCCTTATCTATTCTCTCTGTCTACTCTACACCCTCATTCTCTGATTCATGATCTCTATAATTATCTGCTCTTTCTCTTTTCTCTGTATTCCTCATGTAGTCAAAACTCCTAAAGTATCCATTCTAGACTCTCTCTTCTAGTGGTTTTTGCCTCTGTCTTACAGAGCTTGCCTTATGATTCCTCTTTTCCACTTGACTCACTCTCAGAATATACCAATTATTGCAAATGTCAGAGAGGACACTGTCCCATGATAGGGCTCCTCCCTAACCATATCCCCAATGATGCAGCCTACCATTGACCAATACCCTCTTCCGGTTACTTTTTTTTCCCCATTTGCCTCAAAATCTTTCTGCTGGGTCGATGTTTTCCTACTCCCCTGGGTGCCAGTTGCCCCCATGAGTTCCAACTCCTCTCTTCCTGACATAGAATGATTATACTTTTCAAGTACCAAATTCCCTAGAACATACCCAACTCAGGGTCCCCCTCTCCCTTCACAGACTGTCATCACCCACAGGAGCATTCATCAATGGAACTACCTCTCAAAGTCTCCTTATTTTCTTTTCCTTACCTTCTAACCCTTCCTGCCTATTCCTTAACCACTCTCTTACAGCTTCTTCTCATTCTTCCTCTCATTGCTAATTCTAGATTTGGCCCTGGCATATTGCACATTCCTCTTTATTCCTGTTTTGCTCCCCCCTATGGTGTAATGTAGTCCCACTAAAAAGCAGTAGTTTCCCTTTAGACAGGGCATCACTGGGTTGTGTTTATAATGTCCCAAATCCTTCTCTTCTCTGTTACCTCTACAGAACTTTTGCCTTCACTCTTGTCTCCTTGTGTACACTTAGAAAAAAAGCTTCTTTCTGGGCCCTCTAGTCATTTTTTTTCGTGGTTCTTGGCTGCTTCATTTATTCATTCATCCTACATTTCTGTTGTTTGGGGGAAGGGGGAAGTAACTAATCTCTTCTGATTTTCCTTCTGAAAACGTTCAAATGCTTCTTATTATTGAGGATCCATTTTTTCATGTATGGTTAAGCTCATATTTGCAGAATAGGACACCCTAAGCTGCATAATGAGCTCCATTGCTCTTTGAAATACATTATTCCATTACCTCCTATCTTTTCTGGTGGGTGAAGAATAATCTTGTGTTATTTAAATTTCTTTTCCTTTGTGTTTGAAGGTGTTTTTCCTGATCATTTGCAGAACTTGTTTCTGAAGGGAACTGTTAAATTTAACCACTATGTGTCTTGGAGTTCACAGCTTTTTTTTTTTCTCTCTGGGACTGATCTGTGAATTCTTTCCATTGGTATTCATTCTTGATGTTCAGAAGTTCTGGGTAGTTCACTTCTATTATTTCCTGCATTCTGGATGTCTTTGAGTTTTCTTCTTCCTGAAATCTTTGGTGGTTTCAATCTTCCCTCTATAACCCCCAATTTTCCCTTCTTCCTTTTCTCATAGTACCCTTTGATGGTTTCCTTGTGAGGTGGATCTCGAAGTTTTTTAGCTTCTTCCCACACTGGAAAATTCATGGTTCAACTTTCTATTCTGCCCCAGATGACTTTTGTGTGGTCAGAATTTTTTCCTCAGACTTACTGGAGTTCTGCACAGCCCCTTTCAGGCCTATCCTGCCCTCTCCACTAGCCACATATATAAGCCCTATGTCCTGTCCTAATATCTTATCCCACTTTCTCTGGGCAGTTTAGCAATAGCCCATGCTAGCACTAAGGGCACTATACCCTGGCACTGGCAATTCACACTGGTACTACAAGGTTATTATTCAGAAGCACCAGCAATTAAGGACTTTGCTACTGCTGGCGCTACATAGTAGGCTTTTGCTCCTGAAGAGTTGCTACTTTCCATGCTGACTATTTGTTACTTGCAATCTTCTGCAGCCTGAAGCCAGAGTCTCCTAATTGGAAAAAAGAAGAAGTGTGGGGTTGGTTCTTGTTGCAAGCCTCAACCTCTGTATCAGGTTCTTGAGCTAATAAAACTTTGCTGCTGGTAGTATGAGAGGTGTGGGAGGGATGCTGAGTGATCTTATCAGTGATCACCAATTCATGAGATTTTGGGGTTATTTTAACTTTTTAAAAATTCTGGCTGCCCTAGACCATGGAGACAGTTGAAGGTGCTTTATCTTTGGCCCAAATTTCTGTTTTGGAAAGGTTTAAGAGGTCATGGGGATCAGAGTAAATGTTTAGTCCTTAATCTTGTTGCTCACATGATCCAGAAATCATTTTGGAACCCAGAAGCATCCTAGCTGACCAGGACAAACCTTTGTATTTGATGAGACCCTTAGTCTACTTTTTAACCTCAGCTTCCTGGTCACCAAGGACATCATTTCTGTCGCAGGTTTTACTCTGACTCAGGGTTAGAAGTTCCTTGTGATTTCCATGTTTAATTTTATATTGCTAAATTGTGCCCAGTCAACACCAGCTGAGAGGCTATGCTTCCAGGCTCTCTCATTTTATCACTTTGTCGGCCCCAAGACTTTTAAGCCTTTGGGGATGGTAGGCATTGTCCTACAATATAATGGCCTCATCTGGAAATGTCATTGTCCACATATTCTGAGACTTATCTGAGTATTTGTCTTTATCAACATCCAATGAAATGTGTGCGGGTGTATGTCTGTGTGTATTGGGTTGTCTAGTTATTTTGTCCAGAAGATGCGTGGTTCAACTATGTACCTCCATTAGATTATAAACTCCTTGAAGGCAGGGACTATTTTTAGCCTTTCTTTGTGGCTCTAGTACTTAGTACAGCATCAGGCACACAGTAGACACTTAATAAATGCTGGTTGACTACTTAAAGTACTGAATTCAAATTTATATCCATTATATGACAGTGGCACACCCCTAGGTATGGTTTGAAAATTGGGTCCCCTTTGCATTACTGACCATGGGAGGAAGGGTGAATTTAGAACTGGAAGGAGACTTTGGTGAGCATTTAGTTAAATAGTTTAATTTTACAGATGAGGAAACAGGCTCCTAGACATCCAGTGATTTCAGAGAACTAGTCTAAGAGGGAAAACCTGGGTTCAAATCCTGCCCTTGACACTTACTAGCTGTGTAATCAAGGGCTTACCACTTTCCCCATCCATAAAATTTAGATGATGCGTGTAGCATCTTCCTTATTGTTGCTCTTGTTTAATTGGTTAGTCCTGTCTGACTCTTCATGGCCCCATGCAGGGTTTTCTTGGCAAAGATATTGGAGTGGTTTGCCATTTCCTTCTACAACCCATTTTATAGATTTTATAAGAAACTAAGGCAAGCAGGTTTTTCCTTTCTGTGACTTTCCCAGAGTCACACAGTTAGGGAGGATTTGAACTCAGGTCTCCTGACTCCAGGCCTAGCTCTCTATCCACCGCTCCATCAGGAACCTTCAAACTCTACAGACTTGTTGTGACAGTCCTATGAGCTGATGTCTATAAATCACGTTTCAAACTTTAAAGCACCATTTGCATGTCTATTGTTGCTACTGCTGCTGATTTTGGGCTGTTATCCCCAAAGTTACAAAGAGAGTGAGTGGCAGAGTCAAAGATCACTCTCAGATTCTCTGACTCTGACTTGCACCTTCATTGTAATGAATGAAATATGGCTTCCCGCAACATATATACCTACAAGTCATGGACAGCAGAATTTTCTGGCATTAATGTGCCAGAATTTATGAAGGCATATTAAGCAGTATCCATTATTGGGTGAAGATTTAGAGCTAGCAGAGATATTAGAGACCTTCAGACCTAGTCCAAGGCCCATAGAAGTTAAATCGCTTATATAAGGTCACACAGGTAGTAAGTGGTAGATCCAGAATCTGAACCTAGGTCTTCTGACCCCAAATCCAGCCCACCTTCCATTCTACCATTGCTGCACCCCACCTTAAATATTGCACCTTAGGGGATTGCCTGCTTCTCATCTCAGCTTTATATGGAGAAAACACATGGAGATGCCCTGAAGTCTACGTAGAAGTCGGGTGCAGCTCAAATAATGTCTTGCTCTCATTCTTTTCTTACACAGTCCCTTTTCAGTCTCTACATTAAGGACCAGGATCTTCCCTTATTTAGACTTGACACAGGACAATAAATCAGGAATTTCATTTCCCTCTTGTGGTGGGAGGTGATGTAATCTTCCATTACTCGTTGTGTGGATCATATTGCTTCCATTGGCCTTTATGATGTCCCAAGGCCTCAGAATGATAACCATTTGAAAATAATTTCAATAGTTAAGTGTTAGTGTGAAATGTGGACATAAAGTTACACTACTCTGCTAACAGAGTTAGAATATGATACGTGACAATGTCCTGCCTTCAGAACCCATCTTGTGCTGAAGTCTGTATTCCCCAATTTGTCAAGGACATCACCCTATGAACCAATCAGTTGTTTCAGTCATGTCCAACTCCTCGTGACCCCATTTGGGGTTTTCTTGGCAAAGATACTGGAGTTGTTTGTCATTTCCTTCTCCAGCTCATTTTACAGATGAGGAAAATGAGGCAAACAGGGTAAAATGACTTGCCCAGGATCACACAGTTGATAAATGTCTGAGGCCAGATTTAAACTCAGATCTTTGTGACTCCAAGCCTTGTGCTCTATCCACTGAGTCACCTAGATGCCCTGTGTGAGCCAAGTAATAAACAATCTCTGCTGAGAAACATGAGAATTTAATTAGATTTCTTAGTCATGATTTGGGCATTTTGCTGCAGAATCATGAACAGAGAGTTTCTTTCACTCTCATTTACCCCATACATGTCTTGTTTGAGCTTGACTGTGTGCAGCTTGTCTCTCCCATTAGAAGGTAAAGTCCTTGGAGCCTTTCTTTATAACTTCAGCACTTAGCATGGAGCCATGCTCATATTAAGTGCTCAATAAATGTTTATTGATTGAGCATATATACATCTTTGGGAACATTCTTAGTCTTTGAGGGAAGATCCTTGAATGCCAGGCTGGCCTGCAGGCTCCCTCCTCACTCCTACCCCATGGAATCCTTGGAAGACAACATAGTATACTTTGTAGTGCTCTTGGCTTGGAGTTAGGAAGATTATGGTTCAAATATTGCTTCCAAGACTCATTGTGTGACCCTGGGCAAGTCACTTAACTGCTGTGTGTGTTGGTTTAATCATCTGCAAAATGAGGTGGTTGGATTTGGTGGCTTCTAAGCCCCTTCCAGCTCTGCCAGCCTCTGATCCTCTGATTCCTACCTTCCTTTAAAGAATAGCTGGTGTGCCACCTTCCTGTATGAGGCTGGGCATTAGAGTTCTTTCTTGAAATTACATTGTTTTACTCTGGGTACAACTTGTATTCAATTCTCTGTATCTATAGCTCTCCCTAGTAAAATGTAAGTTCCCTGAGGGCAGCGACTGGTTTGTATTTGTCATTCTCAAGCTGGGCTTTGAATGAGACCCCTTTTGTTACTATTTATACTTGGGTTATATTTATATCCCCATACCCTAGCATCATTATTATATTTATATCCATCTAGGATTATCATTCCATGCACAAAGTAAGTTCTTAATAATTGCTTATTCAATTGAATCCCTTTTCAAAGGAGAGAAGGCCCAAAGCAGAGTTCCTCCATCCTAGCTGGATAGCCACCCTTGGGCAGGTAGAGATCATCTCTCCCCCTAGATCTAGACCCTAGACTTGCCTCTGTAGATCCAGCCTACTTGCTCCTCTGTAGAGAGGCCAAATGCACTCACTTTTGGAAGTCTACTATGGGTCTGAGCTGAACAGTTAGGTGAGTGTGTTTGAAATTCACCCAAACCACGAAATCTCCCCAGCCCCAAGTCAGGCTTCCCAACCTAATCAGTCATCTACTCTCGTCTTCTTGCCGTCTGTCTCCTACTGCATTCATTTCTTTCTTAGACCTCTCCCTTCTGGTTTTCTGTGTCTCACTCCAGGCACAGTAATCAAATCAGGACTAATATTGCTTCCAGAAAGGGCACATTAACAACTGTCCAATGGATCACCTCGCCATCCTGGAGACTACACAGATCAAAACTCCCTTTCTTGACTAAAACTCAGCTATGTGTATTATCTTCCCATATTATGTAATATTATGTAATATTCCCATAGAATGTAATCTCCTTAAGGGCAGGGGTTGTCTCTTTGTATTTGTATCCCTGGTGACTGGCAAATACCTTTTCTCTATTTTTTCATTCATTCATTCATTCATTCCGTGCAAGAGAGAGGATGCTGCTGATATAGCAAGCTATAGCATCTACCAGGCCCTATACCTTCTGGGTTGTCATACAAATCCTCTTCTCATCTTCTTAATTTGGCAATTGAGAAAGGAAGTAATCACTCAAAATGAGGCAGGGTTTTTTTTTCCCCACTTCTCGCCATGTTACCTGAACAGAAGTTAAGTCTAAGCTGATTCATTACCTCTTCTATTAGATAGAGACAAGGCTCCATTCCTTACCCAAGGTCTTTGATGGGAAGACAATATGCTGAAACCCAGGGCTAAGAAGCGGCCTTTCATTTACCTTGTTCGCAGGTGGCCAGGGAATCTGAGAAAGCATTCTTCTGACCCGGGTTAATGATAATAGTAATAACAATTAGCTAATATTCACATAGTACCTGTTAGGTGCCAAGCCCTGTGCTGAGCACTTTGAGCCCTTGCTAAGGGTTTGGGTGGATCCTGATGGATAGATCAGTGGGGCTCAGCAATCTGGTTTCTCCCCCAGTTCCTTCACTTGGTATTATCTCTCAATGCTCTCAGTTTGAATCATTTGCCATCTTAAATTTTCTCAGGTCAGGGAAGCTCTGAATGATTCTAGTTTACTCTTGAGTATGGAAATCACCATCTGACTTGGAGAGAGTTAGGTTTGATTTACATTAACAAAGTTCTATGCTAGGTGCCAAGGATATTTTTGGACCCTACCTGGGATGTTAGCAGAGTAGGGAGCTCCCATAGAGGAAAATCCCTCTACTAAAGCAGATCAACACTTGCCCTGTAACATAGAATTTTATTTTTAGGCCATTGGGGTTAAGTGACTTGCCTAGGGTCACACAGCTAATGTCTGTGGTCACATTTGAACTCAAGTCCCCCTGACTCGATGGCTAGTGCTCTATCCACTGCACCACTTAGCTGCCCCTGCCCATAGAATCTGGGGATGCTGAGATGCCCCAAATAACGTGGCCAGGCTGCATCAGAAGATGGGGCTTAAGCCCAGGTCTTCCCCTTTGTAGGCCCTCTCTATCCATCACATCCCACTTCCTCTCTAATGTTACAGATACAAAACCAAAGAGGAAACGAAAAATCTTTACCTTCCAAAAGCTTAGATTCTACTGGGAAGAATGGGTGTATATAGAAAGCAGTTCAAAGTATATGATCGAACAAGCATTGCTTAAGCATCAGATTTGTGCCAAGAGCTAAGCTAGGCAGAAAGACAAAAGTATTCCTGCCCTCAAGGCATTTTGGTACATACAGAACATATGACAAAATAAATACAAGGCCCTCGGGGAGGGGGAGGGAGAACACTAACCATGGGGAAATCAGGAGGGGCCTCCTTGAAGAGGAGCCACTTGAGGTGAGCCTTATAGGAAGCTAGCAGTTGTAAAAGGGCAAAGACGGGGAGAAGCCTTCTAGGCTAGGGAGATGAACTCATGCAATGGGGCAGGGGCAAGAGATAGGTCATGGATGGGGGCAGGGGCAGCATCATCTTGGTGCTAGGGAGTTTTTGGATTTATAGTGAGGAATCGATTAGTGTAAGAGTTGGAACAAAGGATTAGAAAAGTCCCCTACAGGTCCCAAATACTGTGATTCTGTAAAGCAGGACAAGGAGGCAGGAATATACTGAGCAATGGGAAGTAATGGGCAAGTGTCTATTAGACAAGTCCTTATATTAAGGGGATTTGTTCTGTGAAGTTTGAATGAATTCAAAGGGCTGCACTTGAGGACCTAGAGGGCCACATGTGCCCTAGAGGCTGCAGGCTCCCCACCTCTGGACTCTACAAAGCTAGGTTTAGAAGCTGTTTCCCAATTGCTGTTTGCTATAGGTTTCTGGGCTCCTCTGGTGGGTGAAAATTCAAACCAATAGTGTTTATTTATTATATGTCCATCTGTATGAGAGGAGCTGAGGGATTCAATCATTGTTTATTAGGTGTCCATTGCAGGTAGTAGAGACAGTGCGCCACAGTGGATAGACCCCACACATGTCACTATGTGACCATGGACAAGTCACCTGACTTTGCAGTGTTCTAGGTAACTCTCTAAAGCTATATGTTGTAGATATGGTACTAACTTGCAATTGCAGAAGGCAATTCCTCATGAGCAGGAGAGAGGCAGACAAAATACTCTGGGAAAATGCGAAGAAAGGGAAAACACTTCCACTTGGGCAGGGGGCAAGGAAAGCTTCATTAAGGAAGTGAGCCTTGAGCAAAACTCTGCAGAAAGAGGATTTTTTTTTTCAGTTCAAGATAAGTAGGGAGGGCATACCAGGTAAAGGTTAGAGACAGCAAGATGAGTCTAGGAAATATCCCAGAGTCCAGTTTGATTGAATTGGAGAGTGTATGGGAAAGGACTAATGTGAAATAAGACTGGAAAGGTAGATGGGAACCAGACTGGAAAGTCTGATGTGTCTGATATGGGTAATAGGGAGCCAATGAAGATTTTTGAGGACAGAAGTAAAGTAGATTTTAGGCCTGGATTTTAGGAAGATGGGAAGGATGGTATTACAGAGGGGGAGAGAGTGGAAGCATGGATACCGAGGGTTCCAGAGACATCAAATGAAAGCTTGAACGGGGTTGGGGTGGGGGGTGGCATGATGAGTGCTGAGAAGCTGACAAAGAGATCGTAGGGTTAAGGATAGGGAGAAGACCTGTGATTTCACTGATATAAGGAATTCCTGGATGAAGGAACTCCATCTGCCAGTGTAGGTTGACACCTCCTTTGCCGCTTAGAGTCTCAGATTGTTGCTAATGGCACAGAGAGCTTAGGGGATTTACCCAGGGTCACACAGCCAATACAGGTCAGAGAAAGGGACACGAACCTAGGTTTTTCTGGCTCTGGGGTTAGTTTTCTATCTGAGGGGGTTAAATGAAGAAGAAATAAAGAAGTATAATTCCTTTCTTTCATTGAAAAGATGAATGATGCTATGAGTGTGGAATTATTATACAGGTTGTCAGATATGGTCCACATGTTACTTGGTTTTGTTTAGCTATTATTTCACTTTGTTACAAGGGAAGCCTCACTGAAGGGGAGGAGGGAAGGAAGATGTATCCTAAAATGATTGTGTTGTAAAAACAAAAGGTATAAATAACACTTTAATAAAAGACAATTACTAGATAATGAAGAAAAAAAAGAAATTTATTCTGGATGGTATCTTCAGCCCCGTCTTCCTTTCCATTCTTTCATCTTCCTCTTTTCCTACTGGTACAATTATATAGTGATCAATGACTCTTTCCTCCCTAAAAATAAACTGAATTGTGGCTGAGGAGGTTGGGGTAGGAATTAGAGGCTCCTGAAGAAGTCATTTTAAAAATATCAGATAACACTGTCAAGGAAAACAAACCAAAATGTTGATCACTCGGCAATCTAGGTTTATGAAACTCATGAAGCATAAAATGAGTCAAATGGCTATAACATTGTCAATAAGAGAGACATTTAGCAGCCTGGCACTGGTGGAGATAGCAGAGGCAGAAACATAGTTCACTTCAAATTGATCTCACAAATTCAATTTTCCCCATGCAGTCAACATCACGTAACAGTGCAGCTGCTTGTCCAGATGCCTTGCTCTGGCTAGCGCCCCTCTGCAAGAAGCGGGAGAAACACTGACCCCTTCAGTTAGAGTTCTATATTCAAGTGCTGGGTTTTTAGTTTGTTAATATTTTTAAAAACTGGGCCTCCTTATGTTGTCCAGCTTGGAAGTATGAGCAATACTCATGGGCCTGCATGGGCATGGGAACTTTAACCTGCTTTATTCCTGACCTGGAGCAATATACCTCCCCTTAGACATCCTGGTACCCCTTTTCCCAAATCAACAAGTTAATGCCAAAGCTAGTGCAGACGACCAATTGGCATGGGCCACCACAGGTCAAAAGCTCAAGAGATCCAGCAGCCTTACCCTCTGAGAGCAATGATGGCAAAGTCCAGAGGAGTAAAGCCAGGGAGAAAATATCGGAGAAAATATCGGAGAAAATATCATTGATGATGGGGAAATGGAGACCACATGGTGATTTGTCACACATGTTGAGGAACATGTTCTTGCTCTGAGATAGGTTGGACTAAAGGCCCTTCCCATCTTTGAGATTCTATGATTCCTCCATCTTCTAGACTTCAAACTTTGAACCATCCTCTGTTGCCCAGGCCCTCCCTTGTTCTCTTCACCTTTATTTCCCATGATTCCTAGCTCTATTCTATTCTTGTACTCCATCTTGACTTTCTCCTGCTCCATTGATCTCCTTCCCTCTCTTCAAGCCTTGGTTGCTCAGATGGAGGCACTGTTGCCAAGTGATTAAAATACTGGAGTAAAAGGTTCAGTTCTTGGCTGTGTGACAGAAAAAATGAGAGGGGGGGGGAAAGGAGAGGAGAAGGGAGGGAGAGAGAGAAAGAGAAGGGAAGGGGGGAGAGAGCAAGAGACAGAGAGAGAGAGGGGAGGAGGGAGGGAGAGAGGAAGGAAGGAAGAAATAAACCAGCCACTAAAGCTCTTTCTTCATTGTCCACAGAGATAGAGGAATATCACAGAATGTCAGCTGAGGGAGGGACCTTAGAGGCTACCAGTCCAACCTAGACCCTCTACAACACTCTCAACAAGTGGCCACCTAAGCTTTGCTAGAATATTGTCTCTCTCCCTCTCCCTCTCTCTCTCTCTCCCTTTCTCTCTGTCTCTCTTCCTCTCTCTGTCTCTCTCTGTCTCTGTCTCTGTCTCTCTGTCTCTCTCTGTCTCTGTCTCTGTCTCTGTCTCTCTCTCTCTGTCTCTCTCTCTCTCTCTCTCTGTGTCTCCTCTCTGTCTCTCTCTGTCTCAATGTCTATCTCCGTCTCTGTTTCCTCCTAAGGCTGCCCGCCTCCACTTTTAGAGAGCTCTAATTCTGTTCTGTTTTTTTTTCCTGATCAACCAGTTGACAAGCATTTATTAATCACTTAATGTGTTTTAAACACTGTGCTAAATGCTAGAGACACAAACAAAGGCAAGAACACAGTCCCTTTCCTCAAAGAACTCACATTCTGATGGAGGAGACAACATGAAAACAATTCTGTACGTTCAGGATATATACAATGTGAGTGGGACATAATCCCAGCAGGACAGCACTAGCATCAGGGGGCAGGGAAGGGTCCAACCTAGGAAAGCCCTCCTGTGCTAACTGGAATTTGAAGGAAGCCAGAGAGGCTGAGAGGCAGGGGTGGGGAGGGAGAGAGTGTTCCAGGCATGGGGAAGAGCCAGTGACAAGATGCAGAGGCAGAAGATGGAGTGTGTGGTTTGAGAAACCCCAGGAAGCCCAGTGTCATTGGATACTAGAGTTATAGAGGGGAGTGATGTGTGAGAAGGCTGGAAAGGTAGGAGGGAATGAAGTTTTAAAGGGCCTTAATGCCAAACCATGGATTTTCTATTTGATCCCAGAAGTAATAGGAAATCACTGGAGCTGACTGAGTAAGGTGATGATGTGGTCAGACACGATCTTTAGGATACCTCAGATAAGTGGAAGATAGATCAGAGTGGAGGAAGGCCAAGTCTGCCAATCAGCCACTTTGACCCATTTCTCCTAGCTCTACTCTTTAGGGCCAGACAATCCATGACCTTTCTTCCCCATGGGAACTTTTCAAATATTTGAAGACTGCTGTGTCATGTGACAACTCCTTCTCCCACCCCATCCATCTCTTCTTCAGGCAAATCACTTCAAATTCCTTTAACCAAACCTCATAAAAGCATAAACTCAAGGTCATGAATTTTTATCTTGGGCCTCCTTCCTTTACAAAGACATGGAGCCCTATTCATTTATACACCTGGCATTGATCAAATAATAAAATGCCTTCAAAGGGGCAGAATAGTGAAGTGGGAAGAAGACGAGACTTGGAGTCAGGAATAACCTGGGCTCTTTAGGCAGAAGATCAAAGAGCACAGGGTTGGACCAGATAGTCTTTGAGATCATTGCCAGTTCTGACTATTATCCTGTCATCCCATGGAAAGTAGAGATTCACTTTTCTTCCCTGATTAGACCAATGGTAACAGGTATCCACGTTCCCTTACACCTTCCATGAAATCTTTACGGCAATCCCTCACCTTCCCTTCACCCATAACAACAAGAAAAGCAGCAAAAACTAACATTTATATGGTGCCTCTATGTGCCAGACACTGTGCTAAGTGCCTTACAAGTATTATCTTATTTGAGCCTCACAACAACTCTGGGAGGGTAGGCACTGTTATTATCCCCATTTACGGATGAGGAAACTGAGGCAAACAGAGGTTAAATGACTGGCCCACAGTCATACAGCTAGTGTCTGAGGCCAGATTTGAACTCAGGTCTTCCTGACTCCAGGCCCTGCTTTTTATCTGCTGTGCCACCAACAAGTGAGCCCAACCTCCTTTAATCCCTCTCTAAGAGCTCTTAACTTGGTGTCTATGAATTTGTTTTTAAAAATATTTTGATAACTGTATTTTAATATAATTGGTTTCATTTGTCATCTTATGTATTTATTTCATTATTGTTGAGTTGTTTCAGTCATGTCTAACTCTGCATGACCCTATTTAGGGTTTTCTTGGCAAAAAGACTGGAGTGATATGCTGTTTCCTTCTCCAGCTCATTTTACAGATGAGGAAATCAAGGCAAAAAAGGGTTCAGTGACTTGCCCAGGGTCACATAGCTAAGTGTCTGAGGTCACATTTGAACTCAGGTCTTCCTAACTCCAGGCCTGGCACTCTATCCACTGTGATACCTAGCTGCCTCTTATAGTATTGTTAATGTGCCTAAATTTACTACGTATTTATTCTGTGCATGTTTTGTATATACTTGCCTATTAGATATGCTGTTTCCTCTGATAAAATGTAAGCTCCTTGAGAGTCTGGACATTTTCATATTTTGTCTTTTATCCCCAGATCTCATCATGGCCCCTAGTATATGATAGGTGCATGCTGGGAGAATGAATAAATAGCAGTGGTAGGGCCTGTTTCTAGAACACAGTCAAGGGCACTTACCCCTTACAACTCTCTTGGTGTTCCCCATCAATGGCCCACAGCCTGGAGGAATGAGTCATGTCCCAAGTGGGGTCAGCTGTTGTTAGTCCTAGAAGAGTACCTTTTTGGAATCTCCAGACAACTGCTTAGTGCAGGGTTCTGAAAGGGCTGTGCCATGTGACATTCACTCCATGGTTCTATGATTTGGGGAAGGGAGTGAGGTAGGGATGGGGCTTCGTCTGAAAGCTGTGCCTTATAACCATATTCTGGTTATCACAGTACTTCCTCCATGCAGACCTCAATGGCTTCTGATGGATGCTCCATTGTTATTTCTCTAATTCTTTGAGACTAGAAGGCTCAGTCTTGAGATTGTTCCCTTCCTCTTCCCCCCAACTTTCATGATTTCCTTTTCTCCTCTGGGGATTAGAAATGTTAGCAGCATCAAGGGATTATGCAGATCTCTGATCAACATTCATTTCAGCCCCAGGGAAGCTTTAGAAGATGAAGAATATGGGCACGATGTTTCTAAACAGAATCTGTGGTTGAAGGACTCTGAGTTGTCCAAAATGCTCTATGAACTCCCTCAAGTTTCTCTGCCTGGTTAAGCCACATTCTATGTAGGGAATGATGGAGTAGGAGATATGTTTGGGGAAGATGGAGAACCCCTTTTTTGGCTTTGAATATGAGATAAGATCATATTTTTAGAGTTAGGAGTGACTTATATGCATCTAGTCTAACCTCCTCATTTTACATATAGGGAAACTGAGGTCCAGAGAGGTGAAGTGGCTTGCCCAGGGTCACACAGGGAGTGACAGAGTTAGCATTCGAACCCAAGTCCTCTGACTTCAGAGTCAATAATCTTTCTAGTACTCTGTCTTCTTCACCACCTTGCTTCCTAAATGGACAGCAACGTGGGTCAGGTTGGAGTGTTCTGGTGCTGAAAACTTTGTCTTATACAAGCATGAACACACACACACACACACACACACACACACACACACACACCGTTATCATTATTCACACAAGTACAGTAGCCCTGGTTCTAACTTCTTATCATCATCATCTCTTCTGATGAATGGAGAGAGAATATGAATTCAGAGCAAAGTCCACATTATATTCAATCTCCCTTAACAACAGAAGCTAGTTTTAATAATAGGCAAGTATGTTACGGGGGAAGAACACTGGGCTTGGAGTCAAGGAAAGTATGGCTTTGTCTCACCTCTCACTAGCTGTGTGACCCTAGGTAAGTCACAACCTCTCTGTGCTCCAATTTCCATGTTTACAGAATGGGGATCATAATACCTTGCAGGCTCAAAGGAGGTTGTGCCTGTAAAGCCCTTTGTAAACATAAAGACGATAATTATATTACTACTACTACTAATAATAATAATAGCTAGCATTTGGATCACTTTTTAAGGTTTGCAAAGTGTTTCACAAACATTATTTCACTTTTATCTTTACAAGCAACCTGGGAGGTAGGTGCTATTATTATCCCCATTTCATAGATGAGGAAACAGAGGCAGACAAAAGTTCAATGACTTGCCTGGCAAGTGATCCTGCCTCCAGGTCCAGCTCTCTATTCACTGAACCACCTCGTTGCCTTTATGGAAATGTTAACTCTTACTGCTAGTCTCTGCTCACCTGTCTTTCTGAGCTGACTGTCAAGCTTCCTAGACCTAGAAAGCACAATGCAAAGAGCCTGGATCTGGAGGCAGGAAGACCTGAGTTCAAATGTGGTTTGAGATACTTAGAAGCTGTGACCCTGGGCAAGTCACTTTATCTCTGCCTGCCTTAGTTCCTCATCTATAAAAGTGAATAATAGCATTTACTCCCACAGTTGTTATGAAGATCAAATGAGGTCATATTTGTAAAGTGTTTTGCAACCTTCAACTGGTATATAATTGTTACCTCTCATCACTGTCATCACCATCTTTGTCATCAGCATTATGGTGGTGGTGGTGGTAGTGTTATCATGGTCAAATATGTCACACTCCTTAGAAACAAGAGTCTAAAATAGAATGGTCTTGTCAGGTTTCCAAGGAGAAATGAGTTGAAGGAATCCAAAGCTTGTCAAGATAGGAGCCCCTTGCCTGGACGGAGCTGGTATACAGCTGTGCTTGAGGATTCATGGTCCAAGAGTGAGTCATTCCACAGCTTTGCTCATGAGCTAGCCCTTATTTCTGTGAATGGAAAACATCTTGAAAGCAGTTAGTGTCTCATTGAAAACTGGTGGGGGATGAAAGTTAGCTTCAAGTATTGGAAAAGCTATCTCATCAAAGACGTTCAGTTTCATTATGGTTGGTCCCAGAGGGCAATATTAGGAGTAGCGTGGGGATGTTGCAATTTAAACTTGTTGTCTGGGAAAACTTCCTAACAACTGGAGAGTGATGGGTTACCCCCTCATTGGAGGTCTTCAGGACTACAGCATAAGAGGTGCTGTAGAGGGGATTCCTGTCCATGTGTGAGTTGAAGGTCATGTCCGGGGTGTGAGTTGGAGGTCGTTTCCAGCTCTGAGATTCAGTAATTCTGATTCATTGGAGAAAAGGAATTATTGTCACCAGTCGCTGTCAAAAAGAAGAAATATATGGGAAGAACACTTACCTGGCATCCATATGTTTTCCTGGTATGGAACAAATTTGAGCAAATAAAAGCTAGGAGCTCTCTAAGTGAAGGGGATGAATAGTCAAGGGAAAGAAGAGCCATCTAAGACTTAGCAGAGTGAAATGAGCTCTATACTAGGAGTCAGGAGACACGGATTCTAGTCTCAGTCTGGCCATTTGTTTGCTGTGTGACCCTGAGTAAGTAACTTCACCAGTCTGGGCTTGGTTACCTTAACTGTAAAATGAGAAAGCAATGATAATTATAGGAATTGACAATAGAACTATTAATTTATATAGTGCTTTAAGATTTGCAAAATACTGTATATATGTTATCTCATTTGGTTACAGTTTTCCTGTATAAGGAATTCAAGGAGTGATTGAACTAGCTGGTCTTTGAAGACTTTTTCAACCCTTAATTTTGGTTACTCTGTGATACCTAAGGCTCCTTTCCTTTCAAATCTTTTATTTTTATAGTATATATATTTCCTACCATAGCTGTCTCCCTACTCCCAACAGAGCTATCCTTTATAATGAAGAATAAGGAACATGAAACAAACAAATCAGTGCAGCAAAAGTGTTCTACATATTGAAAAAATATGAAGCCAGAAGCAGTGTCCCATAGTCCCTCACTTCTACAAAGCCTTCTCACGCTCTTCTTTGGGACCAAACTCAACTGTGGCCATTTTGCAGCATTCAGTTTCAATCATTTTGTTGTTGTACTGGGCATTTATGTTGTTTCACTCACTGCGTGATGGTTTTTGTTGCTGTTCAGCTTTCCTCAACTCTGCCTCAGTTCATATGTCTTCCCATATTTGTCTTTATTATTCATATTCATCTTTTCTTACAACACAGTAATATTCTATCATACTTATGGGCCATAATTTGTTTGTTCACCAATTAATGGGTATCTATTTGTTTCTAATTCTCTGCTATTTTAAAAAAGTGATAGATGCTATAAATATTTTGGAGAATTTGGAGTATTTCTCAGATTAGCCAAGGGAGCTGAAAAAGGGATCGCACATTGGAATCAACCAATCAATAAGATGTATTAAGCACCTACTATGTGCTAGGCATTGTGCTGTAGTAGATAGCTGACCCTGAAGCCAGGGAAACTTGGGTTCAAACCCCATTTATGACATGTGACCCTTGGCAGATCACTTAACAACTTAGTGGTCTAGGCCTCTCTTTAATGATATATACGGCCGAGAAGGGACTTAGCTGCATTTGTAGAGAATCATACCCACCCTACCCCACCCCACCATGTGGGAGTTCTCTGTGCCAGTAAAATCATAGACCTTGTTCTTGTCTCCTATCTGTGTGTGCTAGGTGCTGGGGATACAAAACAAAAATAAAGACTCTCCCTGACTTAAAGGAGCTTACATTTTATGAGGGAGACAGCATGCATATATAACTATATACATGATACATGCATAATAAATATAAGGAAAATTGGGGAGGGAATGACAATGGGGAGAAGCCTCAGCTTCTTAGAGAAAATAATTTGATTCTTGTAGTATTTATGAAAATTCATACTGTTTGTTGAAATTGTCTTGAGTTCATCTTCTTCTCCATAATGTTCCTTCTCCAGCAAACTGAGTGCTCCTAGCTTCTCACCTTATGTTGGTTCCATTATGTTAACAAGGCTGGGTTATTATAGTGTGGTTTCCATCTCTTCAGCCTTAATACTGTTCTGGTCCTTAGCAAGCTGGAAGCTTTTATCTCTGCTTCTCTGCTATGCCTCAGATATTTTTTTTATTTTTGATAACAACTGGAGAGTAGACAGATTATTTTTAGTGGCTGCTTTCATACAATTGCCTTTGCTAAAAATAAGGAAAATGAATTTCGACAGGAGAGGTCACTGGCATGCTCAATGGTACACTTGTTCATCAATTACTCATTTACTTTGGGGTCTGACCTGGGAGAAAAAGCCTGAAAGTCTCTATTGAAGAATTTTGAACAGTAGAAGGGAGAGCAGGACAATGTATATCTCTTTTTGCCTTTGTCTCTTTTAAGGGGAAATGTGGGTCTGTCCATGAATCATGCTGGAATGTAGAAAAAAGAGGGTCACAGGCACAGTTTTCCTAGAAGCTCATAGAATAAGTTGTTGTTGTTGTTGTTATCTTCTATTTTTATATCACCTTCTTTTATATTTGTTTAACTTTCCCTACTTCTGTCCCAATGAGTCATCCCAGGTAACCAGGAATAGGAAAGAGAGAGGTGTTGGAGGGAGGCATAAGTAACCAGCATGTTCAGTGAATCCAGCAAGTTAAGTCAATGCCACTGATTATGCATTTACTATGATCCAGGCAGTATGCTAAGCCTGGAACATTATGCAATATTTTACGCTCTGTCCCCCACTTCTGCAAAGAAGGGAGTTGAATATTTTCAACTTTTCTTTGGGACAAAGCTTACAGTGTTAGTTACAGTATTCACCTTTGTTATTGTCAGTTACAGTGTTGAGGGTTTTTGTTATTGTTAGAGTATCCAGCTGTGTGTAAGGTTCACATTGCAAGCGGTTGTGTCTTGCCACAGGGAAGTGTTTGAGGCCCGGGAATTAGTTGGGTCACGTGGAGGTCAGGGCATATCGCACTGTCCCCCCGCCAGGGGATACTGCATTGCTCAGGACTCTCTTGCGTGGGGTTACCCTCTGTTCCTGATTGGCGTCTCCACACCTTGGGGCCTTCATACCCTTGTGATTGCACTCCCCCTCTCACAACTCTGTTCAGCTGGGTTCTATCACGTGTGGTATGTGGATCTGGGGTCTATTTAAGACCTAGGGCTGGGAGGCATCTTTGGAAGCCTGCCTACCTTGGTATATGACATTGAGGCTTCCCCATGGAGAGACCTTAATAAACTTTCTGTTTAGACCTCAGAGCTGTGACTCTTCTGCTCCCGAAAGGAACGCTAGTGTGGTTGAGTTGTGTGGGAGAGCGGTTGCCTCTGCTGGTAGGTTGGGGCACTCTAAGAGAGAACCCTAACAGCTGTGTTATTGTCAGTTACAGTGTTTGGAGTTTTTGTTATTGTTAGAGTATCCAGTTGTGTTATTGTCAGTTACAGTGTTCAGCTGTGTTATTGTCAGTTACAGTGTTTGGAGTTTTTGTTATTGTTAGAGTATCCAGTTGTGTTATTGTCAGTTACAGTGTTCAAAGGTTGGGTTTTTTTTTTTTTTTTGCTATTATTAGAGTATTCAGTTATGTTATTGTCACTGTTCAGGTTTGTTATTGTCAGTTACGGTATTTGGTTTTGTTATTGTTATTCATTTGTGTTACTATCAGTTACACTATTTGTGTTATTGTCAGTGACAATGTTCAGTTTTGTTATTGTAAGAGTGTTATTGTTAAGAGTATTCAGTTGTGGTATTGTCAGTTACACTTTCATTTATCCACCATCAGTTACAGTGTTTGGTTTTATTATTGTGTGTTTGTTCTTTCCATTAGAAAGTAAACTTCTTGAGGGAAGGGGCTGTGTATTTCTTGCCTTTTTTTCCCCCTTTGGCATCCCCAGCACTTAGCCCTGGTCCTGGCACATAGTAGATACTTGATGAATTCTTGATGATGATAATTATTCACATTGATGTAACGCTTTGCAAGGAATTTTGCACACATCTTATTTGTTCTGCTTGGCTCCAGAGGTCAAGACTAAGAGCAATGGGTAGAAATTGTGAAGAGTCAAGGTAAGGCTTCATGTTAAGGACAAACTTCCTAACAATTAGAGATGTGCTGAAGTGAAATGGGTTGCCTCAAGATGGAATAAATTCTTTGTCACTGGAGGTCTGTAGGCAAAGGCTGGAGGACCACGTATTGAATGTGGTGTAGAAAAGGGTTTTATCCAGTTTTATATTGGATTAGATGACTTCAGATGCATACTAGTGCAATGATAGTATGGTGAACGTGATGTCAGAAGACATTGGTTTAAATCCTGCATGACATTTATCAGTTGTGTGTCCATGGGCTCTCTGAGTCTCAGTTTCCTCCTCTGGAAAATGATGGGATTGGACTCAAGAACCTTTAAACTTCCTTCCAGGTTGAAATCTATTATCAGGTTCTGATCCCTTTTCAGCCCTAAGATTCTGTGAATGTCCTTTCCCTTACCCTTGCCCAATGTGGCCAGAGAGCTGGGTAGTGAGCGCTTTTTTCTGGGCTCTCTGTTTGCTGGCCATTTGTTAAATGGTGTCTGTGCCCACAATGCTGGTCCTCTGCTGAGTGGGCTCTCTCATGCCAATCTGGGCTCAAGCTGGCTCTGTTGGCGTTACTTAGCAGCTGATTAGTAATACTCCTGACTCACTCCCAAATTGATACTAATCCTGTAAAATCTATTTTGCTACTTTTAAAAATACATTTGCTTTATTATATTCACAGCTGTTCAGCAACACAACCAAGAGGCAGAGACCGTATTGTGGACAGGGGAGTGTAACAAGGGGGCTCAGTGAAGGGACCATGGATGCATTTAGTTTTCAACTCAGGGTTAGGGGGAGGCAGAGTTTTCTAGTGAAAAAATGTTAAATCTGGAGATAATAGACCTGAACTTGAATCCCAGCACTGCTGCTTACTAGCTGTGTGACCTTGGTTGAGTTGCTCTCCCTCTCTGGGCCTTGTATGTAGCAGAGGTGAAGATTAACTCTGCTGCATGTAAAATGAGGGAGTTGGATTACACATATAGAAGAGTCAGAAGAGATCTCAGTGGCCATCTAGTCTAACCTGGACATATATAAGAATCCCCTATTCATCATAGCTGACAAATGGTCATTACTCCAGTGAGGAAGAAAGCTTTTCATGAGAAGGAGGGCAGGCAGGAAGAAAATACTTATTAAGTGACTACGATAAATGCTTTACAAATATCTCATTTGATCTCCAAAAAAGCCAGGGTGGGAGTAATGCTCTTATTATCCCCATTTTACAGATGAGGAAACTGAGGCAAACAGCAATTACATGACTTGGCCAGGCTCACACAGCTAGTAAGTGTCTGAGGCTGGATTTAAACTCAAGCCTTCCAAGCCCTGCACTCTATGCACTAAGCCACCCAGCTGCTTCTAAATTATTCTTTTTGCAAATTCCATCCATTGTTCCTGGTTCTTTTCTCTGAAAACCAATCAAGGCCCATCTTTTTCTCCATGGCAGCCATTCAAATAGTTGAAGGCAGCTTCCTTATCCTTCCTAAGTCTTCTCCTCTCTAAGCTAAACCCTCTAGTTCCTTCTACAGATCCTCATAGGGCATGCACTTGAATCCACATCTCTCTCTATGTCTAATGCTCCACCAAACCAAGCTACCTGTAGAAAAAGAGTATACCATTGAGAAGATAAAGACAACTTTAAAGTGGTATAAGCATCCACCAGGGAGAGAATAGTTTTACCTTCCTAGCTAGGTATCAATAAGACACAAATTTATTGTCTGGACCTGCCCCCCATATTGCAAGGAGACCATCTCTTGGAAGGCAGAATGACTTCATAATAACAATAGGTCTTTAAGATTTGTAACGGTAATTCGTGTGTTTACTCAGTTGATGTTCACAGTCGCCCAGGGAGGTAGGCGCTATTCTGATCTTGATTTTGTTGTTGTTGTTCAGTTGTTCTGTTGTTCTCAGTTGTGTCCAATTTTTTGTGACATCTTTTGTGGTTTTCTTTGCAAAGATCCTGGAATGGTTTGCTATTTCCTTCTCCAGCTCATTTTACAGATGAGGAAACAGAAGCAAACAGAGTTAAGTGACTTGCCCCGGGTCATATGGTTAGTAAATGTATGAATGGATTTAAACTCAGGTCTTCCAGCATTCTATCTACTGTGTCTTCTAGCTTCCCTGTGGTGCCTACATGTCCAAACTGGAAAACAGAGGTTAAATGACCTTTGCGTGGTCACATGGTTTAAAAAAAAAACCAGCTGACGCAGGATTTGAACTCAGGTCTTCTTGACACCAAGTCCAACGTTCTATCTACTAAGTTACCTAGATCCCTAGTAGATAGCATAATAGGACTTGGAATTAGGGGACCCAAGTTTGATTCTGACCTCAGAACAAGTGGGTAATTATGGAATGAAGGAATGAATATCCAGTGCTTAGCTAAACATCCAGAATGGATCCTTAATAAGTGTTTATTGATTGATATACCAAATGCCCTGCTAAGTTCTAGAAATGCAAGCAGAAACGACAGTCTCTGTTCTCGAGAATTTCACCCTCTAATAGGGAATATGCTAGAATGTAAGCTCCTCGAGGGCAAGGACTATTAAACTTTCTGTCTTCAAATCCTTAGTACCTATTATGGTGCCAGGCATATAGTAGGGGCCATCCCTTGACTCACTTCTTAAAGGGGCCTATTCACTGAATGAGCATTACCTCACTCAAAGGGGGAAACTGAAAAGACCTTGGCCTAAAAGGGTCAGGGTCTCCCATTGCATCCTGGGTCATCTCTAGTCATCCTGATGAATATCTGGCCACTGGACCTGGCTCTGGAGGAGAAAGTGAGGCTGGTGACCTTGCACAGCCCTCCCTCTCTCAAATCCAAGTCAACTGCAAGTCATGTCATCATCTCCCTGATGTCACGGTCCTTTTCGAAAACAAAGGGCAAACAAAACAAAGTACTAAATAAATGACTGAAATTGTAGGCAAGTTAAAGTCCCAGAGCCTCGCTTCCTTCATCTATAATGAAGAATCTCTTAATGCTTAGACTGTCTCCTTCCCAGATTTATTATGAGAGGATGCTTCCCTTCCTCACAGTGCTCTAGAAGTGCAAGTGGTTGTGATCATTGTATGTACACACCCAGGGAAAATTCCCTAGCTCCAAAGGTGCTTTTTGGAGTTACCCTGGGGACCTAGGTGTTAGCATTAATCAGCTTCCTGAGAGGCTTGGTCAGCAGACTCCCGGGAAAAGGCTTTGCCAATTCAGGCTTTCCCAGAGGAGCCCTCCTTGGTCTTCAATTCATTATGAGCCCACTCAATAAAGAAAGCTCCTTGAGGACTGGACTCCTTCAATAACTTTCTCTTAATTGTTTTGGGCTGCCTTTGACATCAAAGAGGGTTCAGTGGAAATGGCAAGCTTACTAGGGTGGAGTTCCTTGGGGAAACCTTTGGGAGAACAACGTTGGATGGGCTGCTGAGTGTTTTCTCTTTATGCTGGAGATATCTATTCATTAAGGATCTATGAAAGGCTGCATAGGTAGTAGATCTGATGCTGGATTTGGAGTCAGAAGGTCTGAGTTCAAATCCTGTCTGCTACTATGTCACCTTGAACAAATTACTTTTCAGTGTCTCAATTTCATTTATTAAATGAGGGGGGTTAAATTCAGTCACTTCTAACATCACTTCCAGGTGCCAATTTATGCTTGATACATTTGTAGAATATTGTTTATAGAGGACATTTCTTCAGGGGAGATTAGGAGGAGGAGTGCATTTCTTTCAGGTAGGAGGAATAGCCTCTATGAAGGCCCATGGGCAGGAAATAGCATTGCTGCATTTAGGGGGAAAGCTAGTCTTCCTGGCTGACTGAAGCATAAAAGTTTGTGACAGGAAGTAAAAGATGTGCAATAAGGCTAGAAAGTTATACTGGGGTTGGATTGTGGAGGCTCTTAACAGACTAAGGAGTTTGAAGTTTTAACCTAAAGGCAATGAGGAAATAGCAGAGCAGTGAAGTGGTGCCACAGCGCACAGAGCACCAGGCTTGGAGTCAAGGAGACCTGAGTTCAAATCTGCCCTCAGACACTTACTAGCTTAGTGACCCTGGGCAAGTCACTTAACCCTGTTTGCCTCAGTTTCCTCATCTATAAAATAAACTGGAGAAGGAAATGGCAAAGCTCTGCAGTTTTTTTGCCAAGAAAACCTCAAATGCGGTCATGAAGCGTTGGACATGACTGAGCAACAATAATAACAAATGAGGAATTCCTGCAGGAGTCAATTAGCCCCTTTTAATCTCAGTGCCCTTTTCTCTAAGCTAGAGGCACTAACCCAGACCTCAACACCACCAATGTGTGACCTTGCTTGCAATGCTGCAAAGACTTCTAAGGCCATCGTAGGCAAGTCATGCCCAGACAAGACCTTCTACAACCTACTGGCAAATGGTTTTCAAGCCATTATTTCAGGATCACCAGTTAGTGATCACAGGCTAAAAAGATCCAGAGCTGGAAGAGGCCTCAGAGCTCCACCCCCCCCCCCCATTTTACAGATGGGGAAACTAAGGCCCAGAGAGATGAAAGGACTTCCATACCAGTAAGTGTCTCAAGCTGGATTTAAACTCAGGTCTTTCTGACTCTGGGTCTGGCATTCAATCCACTGTGCCAATTAGCTGCCCTGTGGATCTGCCCAAATAGGCAAATAGAGCTTAAACAATTTTAAGAGACAGCTGAGGCAGGATTTACATCCCTAGTATGCTTCAGAGATGGGATCTGAAACCAGGCTTTCCTGACTCCAAGCACCCCTTCTAAATGCTTTCTATGTCCAGAAAACATTTAATAAGGGGTGATATAGATAAAAGTAGAAAGACAGAGTTTCTCTCTTAGAACAGAGAGGAAGCTAGGCCATAACCTTTAGAGTTAGGGGGAATCTCAGCCTAATGGTTCTCAAACTTCTACAGTGGTAAAATTTTGCAACCCAGCCAAAACCTTGGTAAAACCTCACAATGAAGTCCTCCAAAATAATTGTTTTTTGTTTGTTTGTTTTTACTTTTTGGAGGGGGAAGGGCAGGGCAATCAGTGTTAAGTGATTTACCCAAGGTCACACAGCTAGTAAGTGTTAAGTGTTTGAGATCAGATTTGAACTCAGGTCCTCCTGACTCCAGGGTCGGTGCTCTATTCACTGTGCTACCTAGCCACCCCCAAACTCATTGTTTTTAATGTCTACTAAAAAAAAACCAATGTAACATTCATTTTTGTAAAAAAATTGAAGGTATTTCAGGGTTCCTTGCAGCAAATTTGAGAAACATTTTTTCAACAGTGTTTAGTCCAATCTTTTCATCTTCTAGATGTGGAACTGAGACCCAGAAACACTTGTAAAAGAAGCGAGCCACCTCAAAGGTTTGTTGATAGAGCAGTAACTAGAAATCTTTGTGCCTGAGGCAAATTCACATGTCCCATGACAGGCAATGTGAAGTTACTTTCTAATCAGTTTTGTAGTTTATGTTGTGAGAATAATATAATTTTTTGTTGCTGTTAAATAGGAGGAAAGGAAGACCATTGCAGCATGTATGCTGCATGTCTTAATATCTTTGTACTCTTGAAATTTTAGTGTGCTAATACAAAGGTGGCCCAGTTACCCTACCTCGATTATAGCTCTGGCCATATTGGGGAAAGAACTTTACGTACCTTTAAAATATTAGAAAAATGGAAATTCAGAGATCCTAGATTTCATGCTAGCAAAGATTAGCCTAGAGTCCCACAGGTAATAAATGCCAGGGCCCAGATTCAGATGAAAGTCCTCTGACTTCAAATCTCACAGTCTTTCCACTCTATGGTACTGTCTAAGCAGATGCACAAATGATTTTCATAGAATGCATCCATCAGTTAAGCATATAGTAAGTGTCTAATGTCTGCTAAGCACTGCTAGTACAGAGACAAGATGAAATCAGCTCCTATTTTGAAGGAACTTATTGTTCTGTTGGGGGAGACATATAATTAGATTTCAAGTACATACAAAAGTGCAATAAGAGAGATATAAGGGAGGTGCCATTGGATTTTGGAGAGAGGTGGCAATCGTAGGTAATAGAGTTAAAATTGGAAGAACCTTAGAGGTCATAGTCAAATCTCTCATTTTACAGTTGAGAAAATGAAGACCCAAAGGGTTGGAATGGTTTGTCTCCATGGTAGGTAGTAGGTAGCAGAGTCTGGTTTTGAATCTAAGTCTTTCAATTCCAAATCCATAGATCCTTCCATTGTACCAAGCTCCTCCTAGAAAAGAGAATGTGGCACCAGACAGTCAGAGCTGATGGGAAGGACAATCCAAGTTGAGAAAATAGGAGGAGTAAATGAATGGAGATTTCTCTATCGCTCCGTTTCTGTCTGTCTCTTTGTCTTTGTCCCTGTCTCTCTTTTCTTCTCTCCTCTCTCAATTATACCTTCTGCATTTCTCTCTCTGCCATCCGTTTTAGCCTTGGACCTATCAGTGGACTTCATAGACAATACTTGGGGCCAATGAATGACCCTTAATGCTAAAGAGTTATTGACCCTTGTCAATCCTGGCTCAGTTTCTTATTATCCATATAACCTTAAATAAAACACTTCCTCTTTCCGCTGAATATCCTCTTCTATAAAAGGAGAAGATTGGATTAAATGATCCCAAAGATTCTTGCCAGTTCTAAATCAACAATGCTTCAATCCTATGAAATTAGAACTGCCCACTAGTGTTATTTATAAAACCTCACTTAAAGGGCTCCATTCTCAATTTCATTTTGGTTTTTCTTATTCTAGGATCCTTGAAATAACTTTTTATAAAATTTAAGACAGTTCAACATCACAAGCCCTTAACCTTATCTCTGGAGACAGAATATTCATTATTCTTTTCACCTTTGCACAAATTCCAACACTGACTATTTGCTTTCCTCGGAAATATATTCTCAAGATACATTGCCTTTTCTTCACTCCCCACTCTTTCAACAGCTACCATACCATTGCTCTACCTCCTTCCAATTCTGGAACCATGATCAAATCAACTCTGTCCCTACTCGTAGGAAGACTGGATCACTCTACTCCTTTGTGCTTCCATTCGCCATCTCTATAACTTTCCAAATCAAAATATTCTTTCCTGTCAATCAGTCCCCTTTTTATACTATTTCCCAGGCTTAAGCACAGTGCCTGGTACCTAGGAGATGCTTAATAAATTTTAGTTGTCTGATTTCCCCCATCAGAATGTGTGCTCCTTGAGGACAGGTACCATCTACACTTTTGTATTTGTGTCTCCAACTCATCACATTCTTGGTATATAGTGATTATTTAAAGCTCATTTGTTCATTCATTCTCTTAATATGGACACATCTAAAACTGTAAATAGGACTTTGAAACTGAAGGCAGCATATTGGGAGAATGTGGGATCCCTGGACATTCTGAGAGGGAAGGACTGGGGAAGTCCTCTGTCCAAGTGCTGGTTTTGATACTTATTAGCTGTGGGAGCCAGGGTTGGTTCCTATGACTCTGTTAGTGTAGTAGAACATGGATGATAATACTTGTTCCCTCTACATCAGAGTTATTGTGAGGAATGCACCTTGTAAACCAAAGTGCTTTAGAAAGAAATGGGAGCTCTCCCTAGTCTTGTGAACCTTTTCCCTGCAATTTAGTGTCAAGTTTTTATGTTTTGATTGTGTCTCTGTGTGGGTTTGTGTTTATAGCATCATCAAATCAATCAACAAGCTTTCATTAAGTGCTTAGCATGTTCCAGACGCTGGGGATATGAAGACAGAACTGAAATCATCCCTGTCATCTTTTCCTTTTCCTTCTCTTCTTCTTCCTCCTCCTCCTTCATCATCGTGACATTTATATTGTACCAGGCACTGTGCTAAGTGCTTCACACATATTATCTCGCTTGATCTTCACAATAGCTCTGAGGGGTAGGTGCTATTATTATTATTATTCCTATTTTAGAGTTGAGGAAACTGAAGCAAACAGAGGTTAAGTGACTTATCCACAGTAACACAGCTAGAAAGTTAAGACTGGATTTGAACTCAAGTCTTCCTGATTCCTTTCATGGACAGTATGTTAGCAGGGAAAACTTGAAGCCTGGTCTCCTTCCCAATGTCTTTTACTGATTTCTCCATTCTCTGTGACTCTTCAGAGACAATCAGCCTGGTGCCTCAGTTTCTTCATCTGTAAAATGAGGGGCTTGGGCTCTGTGGTCTCTGAGCCCCTTCTAGCTCCAAGCCTATGCTCCTTTAATTTTCTAGTCTTTTCTGACTTCTAACTTGTAACTCCCTTCCCCTTTCTCCAACGCATGTTTCTCATCTTGTGGTTGTGTTCTTTTAAAAGACCTTCCCAGAACTGCTTCAGTGACCCATGGTAAGAAAGTGTTCCCTGTTGCCTAGGTGAGTGACAGTAATAAACTAAGACCATCATCCTCTTGCCTTAAATGGATAGGCTCTTAGCCAGTTTTCTATATTCAGAACCATGGAATTTCAGAGAGAGAAGGGACTTCAATTGCCCCTTATCTCAACCCATGCCCCTCAATTTCTCCCTCTACAATCCCATCAAGGTTCAGTTCAAGGACCTCCTTCAAGAGGCCTCTCCTGATTGCCCCAGTTTCTAGAATCTGTCCCCTCTCCCCACCCCTACCCACCACACTTCCTGCTTATTTTGTTCATTTATCTGTGAACACATTGCTCTTCCCAATAGAAGATATATGCATATATATGCATATATGTGTATATACATATATGCATGTGTGTATATGTATATATCTATATCCATCTA
>CM053580.1:555770153-555802981 GCA_028627135.1 Pseudochirops cupreus
TGTGACCTTGGGCAAGTCACTTACTCCCAATTTCCCAGCCTTCCCCCCTCCAAAAAGCAAAGGAAAAAAAAGAAAAATATACATTGTTTGGAGCAGCTAAGTGGTACAGTGGATAGAACACTGGGCCTGGAGTGAGCAAGACTAGAGTTCAAATTTAGCTTCAGACACTTCCTAGCTATGTGACCCTGGGAAAGTTACTTAACTCTGTTTGCCTCAGTTTCCTCATCCGTAAAATGAGCTGGAGAAGGGAATGGCAAACCCCTCCAGTATCTTTACCAAGAAAACCTCAAATTGAGTCATGAGGAGTCAGGCATGACTGAAATGACTGAACAATAACAAAATGTTGCTGAGGAGTTTTTCTTAAAATTGAACCAAAATTTGCTTCCCCATTTCTTAAAGAAATCTCCATTATTGGCAGTATGTTAAAGAGGAAGAGCTTGGATTAGGAGGCAAAGGCCCTGGGTTCAGAGCGAGGCTCACCAAGATATTGCTAGGTAGGATTTGGTGCCAACTCCAAATTCAGGGTCCTTTGCCCCACACCGAATGTGAACAATCACCATTAGCTTTCCTACCTCTTAAGTGGCAGTGATTGAACTTTCCTGGGATCACTAAGAGGAGAGAATTAGCCTAGCTGACTTCTAAAGGTCCTTTCCACATATAGGGACAAAATGGGAGAGTGTTGAGAAGATGCAAGCTTGGAGGGCTTTCTGGAGGAAGTGAACTTTGACCTTTGTTTGGATGAAAAGGATAGAAATGTGTTTCTTTTAGGAAAAATGAGCTATTCTTGGAGTAGATAGTGCCAGACAGATTTCTGTTCCAATTCACAACCTTTCCATCCAAGATGAAGTTGGGACAGAAGACTCCTTTCTTATAATCACATAAAATTCTACACTGAAACAGCAAGGTTAGGGGCACTGGGAAAGCAGGCTCCGTATAGTGTCCAGGAATGTTGGTGGCATCTGAGCTAAAGTTCATCTTCCTGCTCTAGGCTAGTTCACCTATTCCCAGCCCAGCATCACTCCTAATGTTCAAGATTCCTAAATGATTATGGCCTCTTGTGTCTCTTTAGTGCCATAGATTTAGACATGGAATAGCCTTGGCATGGAGGATAGAGCATTGTACTTGGACTTGGGAAGACCTGCCTTCTAATCCTTCCTCACATGCTTACTCATTATGTAACTAGGTGTGGACAAATCACTTGATCTCTCTCAGACTTATTGTTCTCATCTGGGAATTAGGGATAATTTATTGTTATTATTCAGTTGTTTTTCAGTGACGTCCAACTCTTTGCGACCCCATTTGGAGTTTTGTTGGCAAAGATTAACTAGAGTAGTTTGCTGTTTTCTTCTCCAGCTCATTTTACAGATGGGAAAACTGAGGCAAACAGGGTTGAGTGACTTGTGTAGGGTCACACAACTAATAAGTGTCTGAGGCAGTATTTGAACTAAGATCTTCCTGACTCCAGGCTGGCACTCTATATACCTAGCTGCCCTGAGGATAATTATAGCACCTATTGTGGTGAGACCAAATGAAATAACATTTATTACACTTTGTAAAAATTCCATATAAATATTAGTTAGTATTATTATAAAACACTTTACAGATATCACCTCACAACAATCATTTGTGGTAGGTGCTATTATTATCCATATTTTTCAGATGAAGAAACTGAGTCAGACTAAGGTTAAGTGACTTGACCATAGTCACATAGCTAGGGAGTATCTGAAGCTTAATTTGAACTTGGTTTTTTCTGATTCCAAGTCCAGCATTCTATTCATTGCACTTCCTAGACATCTATGTTTGACCAAGACCCTTAAAACATATTTCTTGACCTTTGGTGGCTCTACTAAATCTCAAACTTTGACATCTATCCATTAAATAAAATTCTAGGTTAGCTTCTATTAATGACTTATTGTTCTTGTCAGTCATGTTCAACGCTTTGTGACCCAATTTGGGGTTTTCTTGGCAATGATACTGGAGTGGCTTGTCATTTCTTTCTCCAGCTCATTTTACAGATGAGGAAACTGAGGCAAATAGGGTGAAGTTACCCAGGGTCACCCAGCCAGTAAGTATCTGAGGTCAGATTTGAACTCAGGAAGATGACTCTTCCTGACTCCAGGTCCAGTGCTCTGTTTACCACCAAGCTGCCTCCTTGCAGATGATGTTAATCACCTTACAAAGAGTAATTGTGAATTTATGCCTTAGGGAAGTTCTAAGGATGGGAGCAGTGAGACATGTATTCTATTTCTTAAGCTATAAAAGGACTTCAAAGAAACACAGAGCGCTCAGACTTGTCAAGGATCCCAGTAGCCAGTCAGTGCAATGCCTATGTCTTCTACACAAGGAAGGTGGTCACTCAGCCTCTGCTTGAACACTCTTGGGATCCAAAATCCCATGTCCTCTCAGGAAGCCATTCTGCTTTGGGAAAACTCTTGTGGTCCAGAGATACTCCCTCCTATCAGGCTTCTTTGTGTCTTTCTGCAAATTCTATACATTTCTTTCAGTTCTTTCCTCTAGGGCTCTTCTTTGTGAAAATCCTTCAAACACCTAAGGACAGTCATCTTTTCCTCCTGGGTCTTCTCTTTACCACGCTGAACATTCTAATTCCTGTGGTCAATCCTTATATCACATGATCTCAGGACTCTTCACTGTCCTAGTTACCTTCCTCAGAATGGTCTTCAGATTATCCACATGTCTCCTCATTCAATCAAATTCAACACGCACTTATTAAGCACTTACTGTATTTATAAAGGCCATATACTCAAGAAGATGACATTTACATGTATTAAAAAAATTTAATGCAAAATGTCATTGAGAAGATTGCATTTATGCAATATGTGCATACAATTAATGCACATATATATAAAGTAATTTCTAAGGAGAGGCCATCAACAATGAGGGGGATCAGGACAGGCTTCCAATAGTGGGAGGTACCTAGCCTTTGGTTCAATGATTGGAAACCTACTATTTCTTGTGGTAGCCCATTCTACTTTGAAACAGCTTCTCTTGAACCATAGTGTCATTTTTCTTTCCCTGCCTTCCCTAGCCACCTGCCAAAATAAATTGATCCAATGTCCTGGGAAGCTAAAAACCAATGGTATTCAAAAGATTTCTGCCTCTAGGTTCGATGCAAGTCACAAACCAATCATGACATTTTCACCCCTGAGAACTTGAAAGTTCTTTTTTTCTCTGGCTGTCTGGTGCATCACCTAATAGCAAAACTGCTTTAAGACATTCTTATCAACAAAATCTTTCCATGACCTCTTCTAAGAACACCTTCCAGGAAGGTAACAACATCCCAGTGGCAGGGCTGGAAAGTTCATGCCTCCCACCTTCTGCATGTCTGGTGGTATCGGCTTGTCACCTTAAGCAAACATCATGACGTGTACAGTGTGTGGAATCGATCAAACTCTCCTGCTAAAGAGTATGACCTTCAGAGGACCTGTTATAACAGCATGATTCATGTGAAAACATTTAGGGAGAAAGCAAATGTTTAGCTGGGTTAAAATGAATCTACTCTTTCTGCATCATCAACAACAGAAAGAACTTGGAAGTAAATGGGAAATTGTTTCTAGATCTTTCTCTGGTGACTCACACTTGTCTGAAGTCAAAGGATAGATTTGGAGTAAATGGACATCCCCAAAAGGTCACCATCCTTAAATGAAGATATTCATCCATACAATGAGATACTGGACTAACATGATCATTAAGGTCTCTTCCAGCACTACAAACTATGAGCTTTTGGGGTGGGGCAGAGAGTGGGGTTTAGACCTGTGACTTCATCAATGGAGGGAACTTTTGGTGCCTCTCAGAAACCCTGAACTCAAGTAATCTACCAGCCTCAGCCTCCATCAGTGGCAGGGATTACAGGGGAACTTTTGGTGTTGAATTTCCCTCCGCTGACATGTTTTAGTAATTCGTCTGAAGCTTGTGGTCTGCCCAGGGTCACACCGCTACCAAATGTCTGAGGTCAGATTTGAACTCAGGAAGATGAGTCTTCCTGTCTCCAGGCCCAGAACTCTGTGCCACCTACTTGTCCTGTGGGGCCAAAAAGCCTAAATCCAATACCTCTTCCACATCGCAGCTCTTCATAAAGACACAGCTCTCATGCCCTACCCACCCCTCAACTTTCTTTCCTCTGGGCTCTCACATTCAGTTTCTTCATGTCATATTGCATAAACTTGAGGCCCTTCAACATCCTCATTTCTCTCCTCTTGTCCTTCTCATATTTATGAATGTTCTTCTTAAATTGCAGCTCCCAGAACTGAGTATAATGCTCCAAATCTGGTTTGACTAGTGTGAGACCCAGGTCCTCCTGATTCCCACCCTAGCCCCCCTTTCACTCTTCCACACTGTCACCCAATGATTGTAAGTAGCAGAGGCAAGGCTCAACCTTGTCTCTGTCTACTACTCCAGTGTTCTTTCCATGATATTAGCTTGGTTAGCAAATAAGCATGCAACCTCAACCTCCACAGGCTTTTCTGTAAATAAGTCAAAGACTTATTCTCCTGAATTTATCTGATTTCAAGAAAGGTTTGGAATTGTGCATCTGTGCTTTTTTTTGGTGACATTAAGAACATTCTATGTCTTTTGCTTTTCTGCCGGACAGCATTACATGAAGTCTCTTTTGATTCAACGTAATTCAATTCAACAAATGTTTGTTACTGTCTCCTACATGTCTGGCACTGAGCTTAGCCAAGACAAAATGGAAAATAGTCCATGCCTCACAGAACTTACATTCTACTCTTCTCTCTCCTGCTTTTTTAAAGGTAAAAACAGACTATGATCGACTCAGCCACATCCTCACCATAGTGACCAAAGAACGTGATTTGGCCGTGAAGGAGAAATACCAGCTCCAAGTCAAACTGGAGAATCTAGAGCAGGTCCTAAAGGTAAGGGTACAACACAACATTGTGTCTCCTCTCTGGAATGTCAAGACCAGCATGAGAAAGAAGGGTGAAGGACAAGGCTTTTATTCAGGGGCACTTATACCATTTTCGTTTTGAGACTGGCATCCACAAGAATCTGTAAAGGATATCTATCATCAAAGAAATACATGGTTGAAAAAGAGCATGGCGACATGGTCATTTGGTAAGAGTGAGTGATGGGCTCCTCTGATAGCCTCAGTATGCCAAGTGAATATGAGAAAGGCTGTGTGAATCCAATATGGTGAACTTTAGGGACACCATGGACAAAGGTCACACAGGATAGACAGGTTGTGATTTGCATGGTTGGAAGTAAGTTACCCGTGTTGCTGAGATAATAGAACTGTTGAAATGTCAACAATGTGGGCTTTTAGTACAACTTTTCTCCTTTCTGTGGTTAAGAAGGAAAAAACACATGAAGTAACAAAACATTAATGTTTTGGGAAGTGATGCTATAAAACCAATTATGCATTTCCATGGTTTAGGAAGTTAAATAAAACTGAGCTGGGGGATTGAGCAGAAACCCATCCACCTGGATATGTAGCTTACTTAAGTTGAAAGACTTGTGGTATCTGTATTGTTTTTTTTAAAAAAAGAAGAAGTCATAAATTTTCAGCTGCTTCTCAGATGTTTAACAACCTTTATTAAAATGAGGAGAGTTAGATCAGAAAATTACTTTATCAGGGAACAAGTAATTGGCTACTAGCCACACATTTCTGACAGATGGAGATCTGCTTAAATAGACCATTCCCTAGGATGCAGCTTATAGGAGAGTGGGTTGCTTGATTTGCTAATGATGTAATTGACTGGAGTTCTGATAGCCTCCTGTAGACAAGTCCTTTTAATTCATACTTTGCAAGCTCACATGCAGGTGACAGAGGCGTTAGATCTGTCACCTTTAAAAGCAAGAAGATGTTCTATCTGGAAGTGTCTAAAGCTGATTATAAAGGGAAGCAGGAGAAAATTTGAAAATGTGGCAAAGTTTGCTTCTCCTCCTCCCTCCCTGAACCCCCTTGGAAAAAAAAAGAATCTCTGTAACAACTAATTGAGGTATTTGGGGGCAAGGAACCTGCCCAGGTAGGCTCCCAGATGCAGTAATGAGGCTGATTTCAAAAAGAAACATGACAACCAGCCACTTTACTCTGTTGTATAAAATGGGGCCCATAATCCTCATCCTCTCATTATTGCCTCCGGTGAGATCAGGGGAAGTAAGCCAAGGCAAGGGGGTTAGGTGGTTAGTACAGTGTATGCTGGGCTTGGAATCAGGAAGACGCAACTTCCTGAATTCAAATCAGACCTCAGACACTTCTAGCTGTGTGACCCTGGGCAAGTCACTTCACCCTGTTTACCTCAGTTTCCTCATCTGTAAAATGAGCTGGTGAAGGAAATGGCAAACCCCTCTAGTGTCTTTGCCAAGAAAACCCCAAAATGGGGTCACAACAAGTCTGATATGAATGAAATGGATCAACAACAAGAAGCAGAGATAAGAGAACACATAGGTGTAATTAATGTAACAATGCAAGAATGAAATGTTGCAGCAATTTTCAATTAAGGTCACTGTATTATTCATTTTGTCTAACTGTTTTACTCTGTTTTAAGAGACCACTCACCAAGTGGGAACAGCATGTAAATTTCTCTAAAACAAAACACATCAATAAAACTGAAAGTGTAAAAGTTTTTTAAAATGCCAGAATGTGACCAAAGAGGACCTATGAGGAGGCAGCTCTTTACGAAGATGGGAGACTCTGAATATAGAACAATGAGAAAGAGAATAATGTCAGACTTTTTGGCATGGGTTGTTTGGATTTACTGAACTTTTTTTTCTTTTTAAAAATTCTTTGTTATACGGAATTGGTTTTGGGGAGAGGAAGGAGAAATGTTGGTGACGTAAAAACAAAAGATATCAGTAAAATTTTCTTTTAAAAATGAGTTAATGGATTTATAACACTTTGCAAAACCTTAAAAGCTGCAGAAATGGTGAGCTAGGCTTTTAGTGAGATTTGCCAGGTGTTCTTTGTGCTCATTTATAGATTATCACAGAGTTACTGATTTGCGAACACCTCAGCTCTTCTGGGACCATGATGTTCCAGTATCTTTTAGGCTCATTGCACATTAGAATGATAGAATCATAGATGGAACCTGGAAGAGGCGATAGAGGTAACTGAGTCCAACCCCCTTCATTTGATAAGGCAGGAAGATGAAGCCCAGGGGAGTTAAGCATAGGTCACCCAGGAAGTAGCAAAATAAGGTTTTGAGCCCATGACCTTGAAGGACAAGTTCAGAGTTCTTTTACACTGTACCACAAGAGAGCAATGGACCCAAGTGCCCCCATTTTACTGGAGAAATAACTAAGGATCAGATAAGGGAAGGGACTTGCCCAAAAATCACAGTTGATAAGTGGCAGAATTGAGACTTACTCTTAGATCCACTGGATCCATATCTAGAAATCTTCCAGCTCTAGAACTCTGCTTCTTCCTTGACATTAGGAAGTTGTTCGTTCTCATTTAAAGACCAGTAGGACACAAGGATGAGAGATGATGAAGAATAGGAGGAAGAGGAGGAGGGGGAGGAGGATGGAATCGAGGGGATTAGGATAGTGGTAGTGGGAACTGAGTGAACCACACTGACCCCATCTTATGATTCAATTCTGAAGCTAGCTTACACTTCCCTTTCTATTAGATTAGGGGTCTGGTCCAACCATTGTTTCATGAGAAAACATTATTCAGCTGTGGGAATTGGGAGAAAACCTTATGGCATTTTTTGAACCTAGCCATGCCTGACTGAGAAGCTGGACCACATCTATCTGCTATTTAGAGACCCTTACCCAAGGACCTAGGTTATGCTGACCAGGAATTCAGACACATCCAAAGATGGAGGCAATGAGTTTTCTCACAATTGTACATCTCAAGCAAACCCGCATGTCTTATCTGAAAACTGGTTCCATACTTATCAATCAGTTATTGTTTCCATGTTCTTTGGATTGTTTACAGACACTTGGGAGAGAAGGACACCTCCTTTTCAGGGAGTTGCACCTGTTTACCCTTTCCCTCCCATATGGAAAGCCTCTAATCTTTCCTCTAATTAGAAATCAGATTGTCTAATGTTGTATTGTTTCCTTTTGGTTAATTGGTCTTATTTGACTAATTGTTTTGAGAGTACGAAAGTCTGTCTCCCAGAGCATCTGAGGCCCAGGCCTAAGCTGAGGAGGTCTGGTCCCACTTTATTAGGCAATTGCCATGAATTGCTTAATAAATCAATGCTTGGAAGATCAAACCTTTGTTTCTTCAGTCATTCATCTTTCACCCACCACAAAGATGATGATGATGATAACTATTTGAGAGGCACTATAGTATAGTACATGGAGAGTTGACCTTTGATTCATGGCATTGTTCGATTGTGTCTGACCCTTTATGACCCCATTTGGGGTTTCCTTGGCAAAGATACTGGAGTGGTTTGCCATTTCCTTCTATGGCTCATTTTGCCAATGGGGAAACTGAGGTAGACAGAATTAAGGGACGTGGCCAGAGTTCCACAGCTAGTAAGTGTCTGAGGCTATATTTAAATTCAGGTCTTCCTGACTCCAGGCTCAGTGTTCTACACACTGTACCACCTAGCTGCCTTCCTGGGTCAGGAGGAACTGACATCTTTGACATATACTGTATATGTGACCCTGGGTAAATCCTTTAACTTTTCAGTGCTCTAGGCAACTCTCTAAGACCCTACTGTTGCTAAGTAGCATTGTACATATGAAATTATGTAAAAATATATACAGCAATAGAAGGAGCTTCTGTACCTGGGAGTTCCTTCTACAATGAAGTAGCAGGTCTGGTCCTAATAATAATCAAAACTGATATTTTTATAATACTTTAAAATTTGCTAAACACTATATGGATATTATCACCTTTGTGCCTCCAAACTGCCCTGTAAGGTGGGTACTACTGTTGGTATTCTCTTTATTGTTCAGAGAAGGCAACAGGCTTAGAGAGGTTTAAATCATGCACTCATCTGGCACTCAACTTTTACCCAATTACCCCATGAATACTACTGCTATGGGCAGCTATGTGGTACAAGTGGATAGAACACCTGGCTCAGAGTCAGGAAGACCTGAGTTCAAATCCAGCCTCAGACACTTACTAGCAGGGTGACTTTGAACAAGTCACTTAATCCTGTTTGCCTCAGTTTCTTCATCTATAAAATGAGCTGGAGAAGGATATGGCAAACCACTGCAGTCTCTTTGCCCAGAAAACCCTGCAATGGGGTCACGAAGAGTTGGATGTGACTAAAAATCAATTGAACAGCACTACTGCTAATATTTTCCTCATTGTACAAATGAGGAAACTGAGGCTCAGAAAGGTTAAAGTGCCTTGCCCATCTTGCTCTCCATCCCTTCCTTCAGGAATGTATCAGAGTCACTTTTGATCATATGATACTAGAATAATATGACTCTGTTGTCACTGTATGCACCAGACTTCCTGAGAGAGAGAGAGTTGCCCCATAGTGGAATGGCTACCTTGCAAGGTAGTGAGCTCCCCCTCACCTGAAGTCTTTAAATCAAGCCTGTAAGAATACTTTCCAGGATACGGTAGGAAAGATTCTTGTTCAGGTGTGGCTTGGGCTCAAGGGCCTCTGAGGTCCCTTCCATCTAACTCTAAGACAGCGTTTTTCTGTGATAGGAAAAAACATTTGCAAAGATGATTTGGAGAAATCATCTTTGGGTGGGTCCATAGACTCTGCGTACTTCCTTGCAATATCCAAGTTGAGTTTTCAATGTCTTTGGTTACAGTAGTCACTAGAGAAAAGTGTATGCTAACTGAAGCTGAACCACAGCTGGCCCATCTATGTCGTGGAGGAGGATTATACTTTTGAAAGGCATGAGTATATATCTTTCTTGCTTTTTTGTTTTTGAAACATGGCTAATATGGAAATATTTTACATGATTTCACAAAATTGGAATCATATATGGAGGGGAGGGAGGAAGAAAGAGAATTTGTAGCTCAAAATTAAAAAAAAAAGAATGAAAAAATAAATAATAAATTTGGAAAAACACACGCAAAGAAAGTTATAAGGATGGTTAGTGGAGCATTGGGGGAATGCATTGACAAGCCATTTCCAAGAACAATGGCAGTGTCAATTTGATTATAGTTATAGAACTAGAGAGTGGGAAAGGGTAGAGGTGGAAAGTGTATCCATTAGGAAGCCCAGAGGCTGTGGAGAAGATGCTCGAGAATTGTTGTGACCTTGACTTTAGGAAGGTGCTGTGTTGACTTGCAAATGACTTGGATTTAAGTGAGGAAAGGCTATGCAAAGTCACCAACTTCACCTTTTCCTCCAGAGCCATCTGGGTCTAGTGGTAAGATAAAGATCAGGATGACTAGAGATGACCCAAGATGCACTGGAAGATATTGAACGTATGGTCTTTCTGAGGTCTCAGTTTGATGGAGGCAAATCATTATTGACTGACTGATTGTGGATTGAAATTCTTGAAAATAGACTGGTGAGGTATTCTATGATTAAGGCTAGGTAAGAAATAAGGCCAAGAATGGCCTGAGAAGTGGAGAATAAAGTCAAGCATGGCTTGAATTTGTCTGAAATAGTGACCCAAGAGAGACTCTCACTTCTCAGGATAGTTCCAGAACTGAAAGGATTAAAACCCTCACCATCAGGTCTCTGGTCCAAGCAGCAAGGGCCTGGAAATAGAATGGTTATATTAGGTCATGGAGAGGCTGTTATCTGCAGTGATGGAGAGGAGTCATTGAATCATAACATATCAGTTCATGGAAGATCATCTGCTCTGATCCGTTTCATTGCACAAAGAAAAGAAACTGAGGAACCTCCATGAATGGAACCATGGACCCCTGAGGATGAAATTGAAGTAATATTAACTGGACAAGCAGCTTGTTAGCATGAATCACCTCTTAATTTACTAATTCCTCCTTACCTAGCAAATAGCGGGAGAAGATCAGGATGGCATCATGGGTTAAGACAGGTTTGGAGTACTGAAGGTGTGTGTGTGTGTGTGTGTGTGTGTGTGTGTGTGTGTGTGTGTGTGTACACACGTGTGCATGCGCATGCATGCATGTGTACTTAGCGACAAGGAAAAAAGGAGACTTTTATGCACAGCAAGGGAGAGAAAACAAATTTTGCCCACTTCATGAGTTTACTTAGATCCCATCCTGGCTGCCAAGGCTATTTACAATCAGCCTTGAAGAGTGGCCTTTTTCAGAAGGAAAACAGCTTTGTTTCCAAGTGCTATAAACAGTGGATAAAGAATAAAGAGAGATCAAGAGGAGCATGGAGGGAGGGAGGATAATTATGTGCTATTAAATAATTGAAAGGAAATCATCACCATGCAATTTTTATAGAATCCTATGTGATCTTGCCAAGTTCCTATAACTGGGGAAATGAGGTTGGCTTGGTGAATGAGAACTCTGGGAAATAGGTGGTGGTGACCTTCTTCTCCTGGGTTCTGGAAGAGAGTTCTACAGACTTTTCTCCTCTAGGACAGTGTCCCCCACCCTGCTCCAGAGTGGCAGGATAATTACATCCTCAGGACATTTATGCTGGTTTAAGACTTTTCAGTTTCTTCTGATATCTTTGGGGGATAACTCTAGCTTGTGTTGAACCCATACCCTTTTCCAAGCAGTGGGATCAATCATCCTACTCTTTAGTAGTAATGTAGGAATGGTGAATTGAACAGCTCACTGAGCAAAGAAGTTCTGTTACTTAGGACAAATATCAGAGAAACACATATTCTTGTAGAACATCTGAATGGACCAATCACCACTGTCTTTGAGCTGCCTTGAGTTTCATCATTCCCACTGATGAAAAATGAGTCCTCACCAGTCTATTTTCAAGAATTTCAATCCACAATCAGTCAGTCAATAATAACAAGTCTGCTATGTGCCTAGCAGTGTGCTAAGCACTGGGGCACCAAAGGTTAAAAAAAAAAAGGCAAAAAGACTGGTCCCTTCCCTTAAGAAGCATAAAATGTAATGGGGGAGACTACTTACAAGCCACATATATGCAAGAGAGATAAAGAGTAAATTGGAGATGATACTAGCAGTGAAGGAGGGGTTTAGGGCTAAGCAAGGCTTTGTGCACAATGCAGGGTTTAATCTGTGTCTTGAAGGAGACCAGAGAAGACAGGAAGCAGTGATGAGGAAGGAGAATGTTCCAGGTCTAGGGAATTTGCCAATGCAAAAAGGCAGAGTCAGGAAGTGGAATATTCTGTTGGAGAAAAGCCAAGAAGGCCAGTATTACTGTATTGTATCACACATTAAGGGGATAAGGTGTTGGGAAGACTGGAAAGGTAGGAAGGGGCCAGGTTGAGAAAGGTTTTAAAAGGCAAATAGAAGGTTTTCTATTTGATCCTGTAAATAATAGGAAGCCACTGAGTAGAGGGGTAAGCTCAGTGGAGAATGGGCTGGAATAGGGAGAAACAACCAAAAACAGCCTTGCTCATAACACATTTGTGAGGCACAAATCCTGGCATGTGTCAAGGAAAAGGAGTTGATGTCCTTGATATAAGAAGCTCCTTGTGAGAAACCTGTCTCTACAAATATAAATCTGCTCTGCAACTTATAGACTCAAAGTGGCCTAGAGCAGTGAAAGGTTGTCACTTACCCATGGTCACATAGCCATTATATGTCAGAGATGGGATTTGAATCCATTTTTTTCCTGACTCCTGGACTATGTAGTATACCACACATCCTCTCTCACAAAATATAGTGCCTAGCATATGGTCGGAATATAACAAATGCTTAAAGAATTGAATTGAACCTATGTTATCTCATAAACCTCACCACAATCCTGTGAGGTATAGATTATAATTTAGCAGAAGAGCTATGAGGCTGAGGAAGTAAATAAAGAAATGGAGACTCAGAGACATGCCCTAGGCCTTAGAGGTATAAGATCATGTATTTAAAGTCAAAGTAGCATCAGGGACTATCAAGACCATTGTCACCGTTTTATAGATGGGGAAACTGAGGCACAGAGTGGTTTGAATGACTTAGCCCCAGATCTTAGAGGTAGAAGATTGTAGATTTAGAGCTTAAGGGCATTAAGGGTCCTCAGGACCAATATCTTTATTTTACAGATGGGGAAACTGAGACACAACATGATTTAGTGATTTGCCCAGGGTCACACAGATAATAAATTGAGTTGGGATTTGAATCCAGTACTATCAGTGTCTCATCCATTATGGCACATTGGGATTTGAAGTCAGGTGCTCTGAATCTCAACCTCCCTTACCGTGATATCCCCACCTCTTATTCCATTGTTCCCTTCAAACAGAACTGGATTGCAGTCAAAGATCCAGTCAGTGGAGTACTTCACCCAGCCCTGATGTATGATTCTAAATTCACTAATGGCTTCTGTCCAAGTGAGCTGGGCTGCCAGAGCCCCATCTCCAGCTCTACCTGAATTCTGCACAGAGGTATCATACTTTTTGGGCAGAGGCAGATCCCATTAGGTGTTTCCTCTCACTCAGGCAATCCCCTGCAGAAACCGTGTGTGTGTGTGTGTGTGTGTGTGTGTGTGCGTGCGCGTGCGTGCGCGCACGCACTTCACAGTGTGAACTCTCCCTTGTCACTTATCTCACTTTGTTGTGTCTCCTATTTCTTGTGGCTTTGACCTGCTCCTCACACCTCCCTTATACTGTATTGCATACTCCCCAAGGAGAGGTCTATAGCTCCCTGTAGTGAAGGTACTAAGCACAGTGCCCTGTATGTAGTAAGAACTCAGCCAGTTTTTAAGTCTACCAACACATTTTCCATCTGTCCAGGTGAGTGTTGTAGGACCAAGGAGCAGGGCAAGAGACAGTGTGACTTAGCAAAAGGAGCCTTGTGCAGGGAGGCAGAAGAGCCAGGTTCAAGTTCACTTCTGCCAGGAGTGTAACCTAGGTGAAATCCTTTCCCCTCCCTGGGCTTCATTTCCCTGTTGGAGTGGGGAATCTCAACGGACTGGGACTCATGTCATCACAATCTCAAATGTCATAACTCTAGGGCTGGAGGGGATCTTAGAGGCCATCTAACCCAAGCCCTTCATTTTGTAGATGAGGAAACTGAAGCCTAGGGAATCTAAGTGCCGTGCCACAGTTTGAATCTCACCTCTGCTAAGCATTGTGGTCCCATGGAGTCAGACAACCGAGATTCTTTCCTTCCTTCCTTCCTTCCTTCCTTCCTCCCTCCCTTCTTTCCTCCCTTCTCTACTTCCTTCCTTCCTTCCTTCCTCCCTCCTCTTCCTTTCTTCCTTCCTTTCTTCCTTCTTCCCTTCCTTCCCTCCTTCCTCCCCTCCTTCTTTCTTTCCTTCCTTCCTTTCCTCCTTCCTTCCCCTGTATCCACATACTTCTGGTACCACACCTGCATTCTCAGCCCACAGGGCCTTTTCTCAATCTGTTCCTTATACCGGGAATGTCTTCTCTCATCCTCTTTCCCTATTGAATAATTATCTATTCTTTCAAGTTCAACTGAGATGTCACCTCCTCCAGGAAGTCTTCCTTCATTCCTCAGGTGGAGAATATTCTTGGCTTTGTACTTCTCTAACACACTTAGAATATCACATTGTAACTCTCTGCATTGGTGCCTTATCACCCTGTTAAGCTACGAACACCACGACTGATTGATTGGTGCTTATTAACCAACTAAACTTGGTGTCACGATTAGGCCCTGGGATAGAGTTACTGAGGAGGAATGTTGGTTTTCTCATCTGTCAGACACCTGATCGTGCAGTATTGAATAGAGTACTGGATTGGGGGGGTCAGGAAGACCTGAGTTTGAATCCTGCCTCAGATACTAGCTGTATGCCTCTGAGCAAGCATCTCTCTCTGAGTCTGACTTTCTTCATCTGGAAAATGGGATAATAAATAATAGGGCTTACCTCCCTGGGGATGATCTGAGGGTCAAATGAGATGATCTATGTAAAGTGCTGTGCAAGCCCTAACGTACTGTATAAAGGCTAGCTATTAATAAGATGAGAGAATTGGGCTGGATTTCTAATGTCCTTCCTAGAGCTAACATTCTATAATCTTATGAGTCTACAAAGGCAGGCCCCGTCTCTTATAATAGTTGACATTTATATAAGGCTTTAAGATCTGCATGGTGTTTATACGCATCATTTCATTCAATCCCCACAGCAACCCTGTGAAATGAATGCTGTTACTCCTCCCTGTTTGACAGATGAGGAAACTGAGTCACAGAGAAGTTAAGTGACTTGGACAGGTCACTCAGAGAGTCTGAGGTCAGGCGCAAACTCAGGTCTTTGGATGCCAAGTTTAATTCTCTCTCTTTTAGGCCACATTGCCTTTCTAAGCTTTATTTCTCTCCAAGCACCTGGCCCAGCTCGCTGTACTCAGTAGGTACTTAAATATATTTTTGTTGATTGACTGGTTTTGGAACCATTTAGCAACAAGAGTAGGTTATTTATAGCTTATTTAAGTAGACCCAGTGTTGGAAGTGAAATTCAAGGGGAGGGATTGTGTGAGGCCTCTCCAGAGGCCGTCCAGACTCTGTGAGTCTGCTGAACCCTATGGGCTGAAACGCAGAAGAATGTTTTAAAATGAATAAAATTAAAGAGTAGGATTTCAAATGAACCAATTATATTGAAATACATTTATCTGTATCGACATCTACATGCATGTGCACCCATGTATACATACATGTACATACATATATCCGTAAACATATACACTTGCTCATATGCACGCACCTTGAGTTCACATACTCCAGGTTAAGAATTAAACAAGGAATTGACATCTCTAATGAGAGCCAGACAATGATCAGCTGACCCACAGCAAACCATGGAATTCGGGGGTCAGTGTGGGGACTGCTGTTGTCCTGAGTACACACATATGTGTTTAAATGTGTACGTGCTCCATGGCAAATAACACATGGCCACAGTGTGCCAAAATGGAAAGTGCACTAAATCTGGAGTCAGGGGAGCTGGGTTCAAATCCCACCTTTGCTACTCACTCTGGGACTTTGGGAAAGCCCCTGCTATTCTCTTGGCCTGCATTGTCTTCATCTGTAAATATTGACTAAGCCAGTCAATGGTGGCACCAAGTGCTGGGTGATATAATGGATAGAGTGATGGACCTGGAGTCAGAAGGACTTGTGTTCAAATCCTGCCTCAGACTCAAAAGCTGTGTGGTCCTAGACAAATCAGTCAACTTCTCTGTGCCTCAGTTTCCTGCTCTGTAAAATCAGGATAACAATAGCTCCTGCCTCATAGGGTTGTTATAAGGAGCAAGTGAGTTAATGCATGTAAAATGCTTTATAAGCCCTAAAGTGCCACATACAGGTTTTGTTGTTGTTCAGTCATTTCAGTCATGGCTGACTCTTGTCAGAGTCTTGGCAGAGATATTGGAGTGGTTTGCCATTTCCTTCTCCAGTTCATTTTACAAATGAGGAAACTGAGGCAAACAGGGGTAAGTGACTTGCCCAGGGTCACACAAGTATATGAGGAAGTCAGGTTTGAACTCTGGTCTTGCTGACTCCAGACCAGGTGCCCAGTCCAGTGTACCACCTACTTGTCCATTTTGAAGGTGCGGCTTCATAGATAGTATTAGACTTGGAGCCAGAAAGACCTGGGTTTCACTCCTGTAAAACCAGCTCTTTGGCCATGAGCAAGTCACTTAAACTCTGTTGATCTCTTGATTTCTTCTGCAAAAAATGGGAACAAAAAAATAAAATCCTATAGTATCTACCTTTCAAATGGGATTATGTACATAAAGCACTTTCCAACCTCTAAAGCTTGCCTAGGGTCATACAGTAAGTGCCTGAGGCCAGACTTGAACTCAGGTCCTCCTGACTCAAGGGCTGGTGCTCTATCCACTGCACCACCTAGCTATCCTTTATTATTGTTAATACTGACTAAGACATCTCTAGTGTCCCTTCTCTATCTATGGCCTGTTTGTCCATGTGGGCAAATCTAGGGAGTGTCCAGAGGAGGTCAAACCAGGATGGGGAAGGACCTTGCACCCAGATGATATGAGTATTGGTTAAAAGAACTGAGGTTGTTTGACCTAGAGTAGAGAAGGCTCAGGGGCAGGGTGACAGCTCTCTTGGAAGATCTGCTGTGAAAAAGCAGGGATCAGACTTAGAATCTCCAAAGACTGGTCCCATGTCTTACAATCCTTAATATTAATGTGCTTGAAGATCTGTAAAATGTTTCCCATACATCATCTCATTCTGTTTGACAGCAGAGGGTAGAACCAAGGAATGATGGGTGGAAGGTGCCCAGAGGCCAGTATAATCTTGATGTTGTGAAAACATCCTCCTTGGAGGTCTGCAAGCAGAGACACATCAGGTATGGTATAGAAGGGATTCCCTTCATATTTGGGTCAGACTCAATGGCTGTCAAAGCCCCTTCCAATTCTCTAGTTCTGTGTCTCTGAAATTCACCAAGCTTGGGGAAGAAATTCTCTATTATAGGATCACAGAGAGATAGTTTATACAGTTGAAAGTTTTGTAAGACAACTTTTCCTCCCAATTTACAGATGAAGAAACTGAGGCCTAAAGGATGAATTGATTTGCCCAATGTTACACAGATAATGAGTGGCAGGGCCATGATTCAAACTCACCCCTAGTAACTCCAAATTTATTAGTTTTTTCACATTACCACATTCCCTCCCATGGGATCACCTCACCTTTAGGCCAAAAGGAATGTGATATTGACACATAGAGACATATAACCTTTCCCAGAGGTCCAAATGGCATCACTCTGAGCTAAAGCAATATCCAATAAGGTTGCATATATTAACATGCCATCTTTAATTTGCATGGCAGTCCCATGAGTTGTATTCATTAGAAGTCAGATGGCCCTGAGCAGGGAAATCTCAGATGTGTAATTTTCTTAGCTGCATTATAGGGCAGAGAGGTGCTTCAGTAATGGGGTTGTTACATGCAGAGAGGCCTTGCTTGTCAAAGCTGCCAAAGTGTGTTTGGAGATGGGATGCTTGTCTCCGTAAGAGATCCCTGCCTTTTCTCCTCTGCTGCCACAGGTCACCTGGAAAGGGAGGGAGGGAGGGAGGATGCTCTCACCTGATTATTGGAAGAGCAGAATACCAGCTAAAGCAGTTCATGCTTATTAAAGTGTGATGATCAGGTGACAATAATGGGACCTTGTGATTCAAATCTCTGCTGTTCACAGTTCCATAGGATAAATGCTGGGTTGAGAACATCTTCTAGAACAAGGGGTTTTTAATTATGCTTTGTGGAACGGACCCCTTCAGGAGCAGTCTGGAGATTTCTACAGATCTATTCTCAAAATAGCACTGCTCAATGCATGAAATAAAAATACATAGGGTCGCAAATAAAACCAATTGTGGAGAGAAGAACAAAAAGAAATTTACATGTTAACTTTGTTGTATGTTTAGAGGGAATAGCAAGTAGTATATAATGGATTTGCAGCTTCATGTGCAATCATCTTTTTTATTATACTACATTATAAAAATGCTTGTTTTTCCATAAATTCAAAATAAAATAAGTTTTAAAAAAGAAATACTGCTATCAGAAAACCAAAAACAAGTTCACAGATCCCAGATGAAGAACTCCTGGCCAAGAGGATCATGAGATCATAAATAGAAATGAAAAGGGACCACAGAGGCCATCAGGTCCAACCTTCTCATTTGAAACAGAGGTGAAATGGCTTGTCTTCTTGCTATTCCTCGTACCTGACGCAACTCCCATCTTTGTGCCTTTGCAATGACTGGCCCCCTGACCAGAAAGTTCTCCCTTCTTATCTCTACTTCTTGAAATTCCTGGTCTCCTTCAATAATCTCAAATGGCACCTTCTACAAGAAGATCTTCCTCATCCCCTTAGCTGCTAATGCCTTCTCTGCCAATGTTACTTTTTATCTCCTTTGGATATATACATACACATGCATGTACACGCATGCACAGGAACACATGCATACATATGTAGATATATGTACGGATATGCATATATAAGATTTACAAGTATACAAAGTCTTTTGAGGCATCCACTATGTGTGTATGTACACATATATATGTATTCACACATGTGTGTTGTTTCCTCTGTCATAATGGAGGTTCCATGGGAAAAGGGACTGTATCCTCAGAGCTGGCTCCACAGCAGACCCTTAATAAATAATTGTTCATTGATTGACCTAGATCATGAAGTAATAAGCCGTGAAGGTAGTGTTTGAATCCAGGTCCTCGGACTGTTCTTTCTCCTGTAAGGGAGGCCCTACAACACTCACCAGGATGGTAAAGAGTCTTGAGTCTTGCCAAGTGAAAGTCCATGAGAACAACTGGAAGTGACTAGACTGGAGAAACTCAAGGAGGGGACATGAGAACTAGCTTCTAGTATTTGAGGTATATGACATGCTTTGTTTGGTCTTCCAGGGCAGAGTAAGAGTGAATGGCAGAAATTATAAAGAGGCAAATTTTGCTGCCAGGTAATTTAGCGCTATCCTAACATGGAAGGGGTGGCCTTAGGGAGAGAGGGGTTCCCCCTTCACTAGCAGCCTTCAAGCAAAAGATAGAAGACCATTTGTTAGATGTGTTATAGATGGGAAGGTTTCTCCCTCTCTAGATTTTGGTCGGATTGGGACCATCAAAGCATTAAGACAACTTTGGTTCTAATTACGTAGGAAAACAGATTCATCTGTGCATGGAAGAATATAGAGTTAGATCCTTAAGACACTTTATAGGCCATTTAATCAACCCCTTCATTTTACAGAGAAGGATGCTGATCCCCAGAGAGTTTAAATAATCTGCCCAAAGTCTGACCCAGAAAAGAGCTAAGAGTGAGGCAGTTAGGTAGCACAGTGGATTGGAGGGCTGGAAGGCAGGAATACCTGAGTTCAGATCTATCCTTCTGACCATTACTATCTGTGTGACCTTGGGTAAGTCATTTAACCTCTCAGTTTTCTCAAATGTAAAATGGGGATAATAATATTGTCTGCCTCCCAGGGTGGTTGTGATGGTGAAATGAGATACTATTTGTGAAGAGCTTTACACAGAGAAGGCACTTAATAAATGCTTCTTTCCTTCCATCCTAATATTTTATCAGCTGACAAAAGCAATCCCTTTGGTGATTGGTTATTAAACATAAGGAACAACAGTAGGAAGATGACTTGTCCCCGAACTGTTTCTTTAAGAACTCCATCGAATATAAGAAGAAAACTTTCAGACTTGCAAAGTCCTTTACATATAGCACCACATTTATTGCAGGGCCTCTCTGAACTTCTAATTAGGTTACTATCCACCATTAGCATTGTCTCCTGTTGAATTTTTAGCTTCCAAATAAATATTGCTCATTTCTTTATTATTATTATTGTTATCTGTTATTATTTTGAGACTATATTTCACATGCTGGAAGTACAGTGGCCACTCACAGACTTGATCCCATTACTGATCAGCCCACCTGTGTTGATCACTCCCCCTCCCATTTCTCCACCTCCTCCTCCCTCCCACCTTGGTGCTGGATTTAATGTGGTTATCGGATTGGCTTAGCCCACTGCCAGTTAGAACTCCCAGTAAGCAATCCGCCAGCCTCAGCCTTCCTTCCCAATATCAGGTTTTTCAGGCATGTACTACCACACCTACTTTTTCATATCTTAGTATTGATAGTCACATTTAGTTGAAAACAGCACAGGGACTTTGCTCACTGCCCTGTAATTGGCTGTTTAAGGAATCAAACCAAGGATGGATAGTTCTTTGTTGAGGTGTCTGTAGCCATATTGGGCAATGCTAATTAACTTCTCACTCTGAGAAATGATAGCATAAGATAACTTTAGACATGAATAAAGAACTGTCTTCTACCACTGAAAAAAAGAGCAGCAGGCATTGGGCAACTCTGGAGTAAGGGTCTAGTTGGTCTGGGTAATGAGCCTAGAACAGGGGTTCTTAACCTTTTGTGTATCCTGGACCCCTTTGGCAGCCTAGTGAAGCCCATGGCCCCCTTCTCGGAATCATGTTCTTAAATGAATAAAATATGTGGGATTACAAAGGAAACCAATTATTTTTAAATTACATTTTATTTTTTCACAAACCAACTATTTTGAAATACTGTTATCAAAATATTTCATAAAACAAGTTTGAAGACTTGTGAACTGCTGGTCTTGACAATTCCAGTCTTCTTATCATACTAAATATCAGGTAGGTATTTGGTTATCCCCTGATGGGTGACTCACATTTTCTTCCAGCTCCTGAAACTATTTGTAGATTAGGTATACCTGTCCAGACAGTTTGCTTCTCTGGAGGTCAAGCGTATCTATATTGAAATATAGTGGGAAGGCATTATTGTATAACAAAAGTCAGTTTTTCTTTGTAAATATTCAACTCAATTCCACAGGCATTTATTAAGTGATTCCTATATGCTAGAGTCCTCCTGAAAGATCTTCTCCTTTGATTTTTCATCATGAACCCAAGTTGGCATAAATGACTATGCCAGTAGAGCTGATGGTCCTTTCTACATTGCTAAGAAAAGAGGACCATCCTGGAACTAGATTGTGTCTGATTAATGATACCAATTTGGTTTAGTACAGTGAGGCTTACCACCCAGAAGACTGAGTCTTTGGTGAGGAATTCTTTGACCATGGCAATCCAGAAAACAAAGAAATGGGCAATATGACCCATGATCCTATGTGGTCTCCTTGTACTTTGCAGTGACAGTGATCCAGAGGTGGGAAAGGGGACAGGGTGCTAAGAATCGGTTTTATACCATCTATAATTACTGATGTAGTTGTTGGTACTCAACATCAGAGATCCTACTCCAATGACCAGTATGGGGCAGAGCCAGGAAGTCCTAGATTCAAGTCCAGACTGTTATATACTGACTTTGTGACCCTGGGCAAGTTACTTAACCTCTCACTCTCCCTGTTAGCTCTTTAAGACTAAGGTTCAGAGGAGGAGCTTTAATAAAGATTCACATCCAGGATTTCCCCTTGAAAATGAAATCATGAGTACAATACCTATGCCCATCTTTATCTAATGACCAATGAGTGGGTATAATCCTGGACCAAATGAATCACATCAATCTTGACAATCTCTTTTTAAATGAAAACAAAATATAGGAGTTTATGGCTAACTGTAATTAGTTGTTTCAGATGAGTACAGCCAAAAATGTTTTTACCTTTTAAATCCAATAAAATTTTATTTTAAAACATAAAAACCATTCTTATCTCATCCAGAAACAGGTAGCTGGCCAGATTTGGCCTTCGGGCAGTTTTTTGATGACCCTCGTTCAAAGTTTGACTCACAGAATCTCTAAAGAAAGGCAAGTAAAGGACTTGGTAGGGTTGGCTTCACTGGCAGCCCAAACACAGCATTATCTCATGGGACATTTGATCATCTACTATCAAAGTGCTTGTGTTCAGTATCTGCAAAAATATCACCATGAAAATAATTGTAGCTTATGTGCCAGTCTCTGTTGTAATTAGTAAAGTAGAGAAATTGTGTGAAGAACTCAGCAAAATCCTCATGATTTAACTGATGTATATTTTGATACTTAGTAATTTAATCATAGTGAATAATGCCTTCTGTACATCATCTTGTTTGATCCTCACAACAATGCTGGGAGATAGGCCCTATTATTATCCTCATTGTACAGATGCAGAAACCCAAGGCTGATAAAGGCAAATTGACTCACACAAGTAAATGTCTAGGGCAGGATTTGAACCTAGGTCTTCCTACCTCCAAGTTATATGTTCTTGGTATATACCATGCTGCAAAAGTGATGAGGCAAAATTGGCAGAAAATATTTCCAAAAAATATGGTTCAGGAGGAAACAATGAAAGAGGTCAAATTCTTATAGATTACCCAGAGTCTCATGCCTGTATATAATCAATATTTTCTTGAAAAAAGGATTTGGAAGACACTTGCCATAATGAGCACCAATGAAGATCATGAAAACATGATTGATTATATTTTAACAAATAGGGAACTATTCGTTCCTGATGTAGTAGTCATTGCTGAATCAGCTCGCTGTGTAGTTAGACTAACTGATTAATTAGAACAAAGATAAAAATGAATGCAAAATGAAAAGAAAGAATAAATATCAGAAAAATGGTTTGCAATGAAGACAATTATAATCTGATCTACTTAAACATGTTATTCAGATTGAAAAGTGGGATGGAAGTGGGATGGAAGAAACACATTGACACTATTTATGCCAATTTTATACAAAATTTTAACTGATAAATCACTTGTCCCAAGGACACCAAAGGAATTCGAGAAACTACTGTAGTCAGCAAACACTCAACTTACTTGTCAGTCAGAGATGTGGCAGCCATGGGCATCACTGATTTCAAATATAAATGACTTTGTAAAATCAAGGAAGTTTATCATCCTCCACTTACATATCAAATTAATCTTCCAGCCAAGGCTCAGCCTTGGATCACAGTCACCATCTGCTGCCTTTTCTCCTATACTTGTGCAGCTAAACACAGGTGAAACAAATCACACAACCATTCTGATTAGGTCCACTACAAACTTATGTTATATAATGTCAACTGGGTCCTCACTGCTGCTAGGCAATACTTCTATATCTCCTTTATCAACTCACTGTCCCACTTACCAAAGTGATACTTCCAACCCTTTTCATCTCTCCTCAAACCTCCCATGGCTTCCCCTACTTCCCACCCGCTCAGCTAAGAACCTTACCTCATTTTTTACTAAAATAAAATGGAGACCATTCACCAAGAATTCCCTCTTCTCCTTTTGTCCTTCTCTTCCTTCACCCAGATGCCTACTGCCACAATCATCTCCTTCATCCCTATCTGACATGATGAGGTGGTATTTCTCCTTGCAAAGCCAAAGTAGAGTCAGAAGCATAATCTAAAGCATTTTACAGTGAATAGCCTTTGTCTTCTCCAGGGGGTCCTATCCGCTTATAATATCAGGTCCCATTTCTTTGGTTTCCCTTTTTATTATAAATTAGGCAGGAGGAGGTGGGAGAGAGGGAAAATAAAGAGTTGTTTATTGAAATAGGAAAAGGGAAAAAGCACCAAGGCAAGAGTTTGAAGCCCAACTCTGCCTCTTCCTGCTTTTGTGGCTTTGGGCAAGTCATTTTAACATCTTTGGGTCTCAGTTTCTTAATCTGTAAAACAAGGAGGTTGAACCGAATAGTCTCTAGGTGACTTCCAGCTCAAGATCTATGATCCCAGGAATTGAAAGGAATGCAAATCAAGAGCCAAGAGAGACAAGGAAGGAAAGGGAACAAGGAAGAAAAAGGAAGCAGTGCGTTTGTTGATGGGTGATAAAAATGGTACCAACCCCTATCTCAGATACCACTTGGTGATGTCAGTGCAATAGTTTGCTTACCCCTGGTCTAAAACCAGTCATCAAAGATGTAATCAACATCTTCAATATGTCCAATACTTTGGGAATACAGAAATACCACCTCAAGGAGCTTACAAAATGTCTCCCAAAACACATACTCATATCAATTGAAAAACTATTTGTGTATTTCCTTAAATTAAAATAAAAACTTTGACAAAAATCCTTCAGGGACTCTCACCACTTTCTGTGTAAACATCCTTGTTAGTGGTGCCCAGTGAGATCAGAAACTTCTGCTAGAAAGACAGTTGATCCTTGGGAGAGTCTCCAAACCAAGAGAACAAATGTAAAGTCCCCAGCAAAGTGTGACTTCCCAGCTTCAGATCCAAGGGAATGATCATACTTAAAAAGGATCATGTGTGCAGACTCTGGAATGTTGCTTTGGGAGAAGTGGTCTGTGTTCAAAAGGATAATTATCCAATTTAGGAAAGAATGGAACTTATAGTGAATTGGCCCTTAAAAATAATTTTGAGATCCAAAACTCTTTGCACACTTTAGAAGTCATTCATTCCCATTGGCTATATTCTAAATAGAAGACTAATTTATCTTTTTTCCCCCAAGGCAAAGAAAAGGATACTTCAGAACAGATGTGTTGGATTGGTTTGGTTTTATGGACTGTGTTGTTGGGGTTTTTAAAGAAATTATAATCATTAAATCCTGTTGTAAAGAAAGTTTCTATAATAAATAATGACTGGCATTTAATGACGCTCAGTCTTTGTTACGGTTGTCAATAGCTTATAATTCTTCTTTGGAGAGTTATTTGTTCCTATCCTTTGACCACTGATCCATTTCTCCAAGCTTTCTTTATGTCTAAGTAAGTGTGTTTGCAGTGGCCAGCAAACTAAAGATAAGAAGGCACTTCTACCCTTTATTTAGAAGCACTTAGCTTGCAGTAATTCAGTCCAACTCAATGAACATTTACTGAGCACGCACAACATAGAAGGCAACGTGTGAAAGGCACCATGGATAGAGAGCTGGCCTCAAAGCCAAGAAGATCTGGATTCAGGTCCTGCCTCCAACACATATGAGCTTTGTGAACCTGGACAAGCCCTTTAATGTCTCAATGGCCCAGGCTATTCTCTAAGCTACAAAGTCCAGAAAAGATGCTGACCTGCATCAGAAAAGAGACCTTCCTCATCTGCAAATCTCCGCCATTGGAATCTCAGATCCACTCTCTAAGGAGGCAGCTAGGGGGTGTAGTGGATAGAATTCTGGACTTGTAATGAGGGAGACCTGAGTTTGAATCCTGCCTCAGAACCTGGGCAAGTTACTTAACCTCTCTCTGCCTCAGTTTCTTCATCTTAAGATGAGGATAATAATGGAAGCTGCCTCACTCAAAGGGTTGTTGTGAGGTTCAAGTTGTGTGATGGGAATAGGGAATAATTAACATTTACATAGTACCTCCTGTGTGCCGGGCACTGGGCTAAGCATGTTACAAATAGTATCTCATTTCATCCTCACAACAACCCTGGGAGGTCAGTGCTGTTATTATTGTTGCAGAAACTGAGGCAAAAAGAGGTTAAGTGACTTGCCCAGGGTCACACAGGTAATTAGTGTCTAAGGCTGGGTTTGAACTTGGGTCTTCCTGACTACAGATCTACGGCATCACCTGTTTCTAACCATATATAAAATGGTTTGCAAACCTTAAATCACTACCTAAATGCTAGCTTTAATTATATTGTGCTGGTGATACAAAGACAAAGGAGAAATGGTTTCTGTCCTTAAGGAATCAACAGTTTAATTAATTTCCTTCTTCAACCAGCATACCCCAGACAGAAAGCAAGTTGACTTTTAATTTGAAACTTAGTTGATTCTGCCAGAGTGAACAGAAATGTCTTGTGTTGCATTAAGTATTTAACTCAGCAAAAACACCATCATTCAAGGACATTATACAGGAGTGGGGAGATTCTTAATGTCCATTGAAATGCTGATATCTGGCCCAACTTGTCAATTTCCAGTATAAAATACCCAGGACTCAGTTCCTAGAGCTATAGACCTTGTGCTCCATGCCTAGCGTCTCTTGAGTCTCTGGGTCTCAGTTTCCTCCTTTGTAAAATGAGGAGGTGGGACTAGCTGACCTCTGAGGTCCCTTCTCCAGCTCTTTCTCTCTGGGATATGATGATCCTATCGTCTTAATGGACTTTGCCACTCTAATTCCTCTCCCGCCTCTGTAGAATGACAAGTCACATCAGTTTATCAAGGAATCAAACACCCTCCACCAGAGTTTTCTAGTCTAATTAATGTTTTCAAACTCATTTCCTGTGTTCCACCAGAAGTCCCTGACAGTATTCTCTGCTGCAGGACAGCTGATAGGAACAGCGTGCAGGGATTGACTGGTCTAATGAGAATATTTGGTGGACTTATCAGACAATCTCGGGAAACAGGAAATGTATTACTTTGGAGGTTTCATTACATACAGGCACACATCTGGAGACAGATTTTTTTTTTTTTAGTAAGAGACGCTGCCAGCTTAGATAACTTTGTTCTCACAGTCAGTTGGTCTTCTCTGTGAGGGGTGGACCTGGGGTAGGGTGAGCTGTCCAATGTCCGTTGCCAGACAATGATGGATTTCCTTAGCATTCCTCTTTGACTTGTGACTTGGGCAAGAGAGATATGAATCCTCTTCCTCACTGGCCCTTCCAGCCTCCTTTCCCACATTAAAAAAAAATCACCTTGCTTGGAGAATTGGATGTCCTCTTTCACTAACTTGCTAAGAGACCTCCTCTCTCTCCAGTTTCCTCATCTTTTTTTTTCCTATTTAATTCCCATAAAGTGGACATCAATCAGACCTTCCCCACCAACTAAAAGGCAGTTGTAACAAAACAACTTCTAATACTGCTAGTGAGTATAATGAGCTATCTTTCTAAAGCATTTCAAAATTTCCAAAGCATTTCTCTAACAATAGCTTTGTGAGCTGGAGAGAACAAGTACCATCATCATCTCACTTTACAGAGTGATTAATCAATCATCCAATCAACTGATAAACATTTAACATTGTGTCAATTTCAGAGAATAAAAGCCTAGCATTTTTAAAAATCCCTCAAAGATCTTCATTAATAAACACCTACTTATGTGCCAAGCCCTGTGCTAAGTTCTGGGGAGAGAAAGACAAAGGTGAAGTGGCACCTGCCCTCAAGGAGCTTACACTCTCTCCTGGAGAGTATACAATATTTTTACAGGTAAGTAAATACCAGACATTAACCAATTATATACAAAGTTATGGAGGAGGGAGAGGACAACTGGAAAAATCAGAAAAGGTACTTGAGGGGAAATCTTGAAGGGAGCTACTAATAGTTCCAAGAGGTGGAAGCGGAAAGGGAGAACATTTCAGTGACACAGACTTCCAGGTGTACGTGTCCAATTGAGAAAATGATTACACAGTTAAGGGGCTAGCACATGACCACACAGTCAAGAGGTATTTGAGGTGAATTTCAAACCCAGTTCTCCAATGCACCAAGTACAATCAAGAACAGTATTCTTTCTAAAAATGGATGTGCTTTGGAAAGTTTCAACAGTTGATGGCGTGTGAGGCAGTTGCATCATTAGAGATGCATAGTGAAGGTAAGATGGGAGGGCATGCTAGGCATGGAGCACAGTAGGTGTAAAGACATGGAGAGGGGAGATGAAAAGTCTTGTTCAAGGAACAATGAACGAGTTTGTTCGGATGACTGGATTGTAGAGTACATGGAAGAGAGTACAATGTAAGGAGACTGGAGAGGCTGGAAGAGACCAAGTTGTGAAAAGCTTTAAAATGCCTAAAGACTTTATCTTTGATTCTAAAGGTAACAGGGAACCAGTGATAGAGAAATTGTCAGAGAGAAGAATACAAACATTCCAGATAGAGGGATAGCACATGAGCAATGGGTAGGAACGTGAAAGGTTTGTTCAGGGAATTCTGAGAGTGACTTGGCTAGAGAAGAGAGTTCACATTGGGAAATAGTGGGGAATAAAATGTATTATGGATTTAGAACTGGGAAGGACTCCAGATAGAGGACTGGTTTGGGAATCAGAGCTAGTTCAATTCCTGCTTCCCCAATCTCTGTCACACTACCTGTGTGACCTTGGGTGAGTCCTTTCACTTCTCTGGACCTAAGTTCTTTTGTAAATTTGTAAAATGAGTACATTGGACTAGAGGCCTCTAATGTTCCATCCAACTCTTAATCTATGATCCTATGATTTGGTCCAACTCTGTAATTTTATCAGATGAAGAAACTGAGACACCCTGCTGTCTGCCAAAGTTAAGTGACTTGTCCAAGGTCACATAGCAAGTGACAGAACCAGAATTTGAACCCAGATTCTCTAACTTCAAAACTACTGTTTTTCCAACAACACCATGTAGTTAAAAGATGGAAATGTTTAGATTTGATACAATCAAAGTAGTGGGCCACTGTGGGTTTTTGAGTGACAAGTTAAAAATAGTATCTGAGAAAAATAACCCAGCATCTTGGTTCTGGGTAGATGGATTCTTGTTGGGATTCTGGGCTCTAGCAGAGAGCTTTGAAGTGAGATATACTGCTCTAGTGGATTTGAAATTCAAACCAAAAAGACAGCAGGGCACCAGGAAGAGATTGCTAGCCCTGGATTCAGAATGGCCTGAGTTGAAATCCTGCCTTAGATCCTTCAATCCCCACCCCCAGATACTAGGTAGTGATTCTCAATTTGTGGGTTATGTTTAATTTGTAACAATGAAAATACATCCTGCATATCAGATATTTACATTACGATTCATAACAGTAGCAAAATTACAGTTATGAAGTAGCAATGAAAATAATTTTATGGTTGGGGGTCACCACAACATGAGCAACTGTATTAAAGGGTCATGGCATTAGGAAGGTTGAGAACCACTGTACTAGAGCCTTCCCCTCAAAAGTTTACTATATTGTTGTATATATCTTGTATATATCTTGTATGTACCTACCTATTTACAGGTTGTCTCCCTCATTAGAAGGTAAGCTACCTGAGGGCAGGAACTGTTCTTGTCTTTCTTTCCATCCAGGGGCACTTAGCACGTTGCCAGGCATCTAGTTCAATAAATGTCTGTCGATTGGTTCCATGATCAATCAATCACTTTACCTCTTACAGCCTTAGCTATTTCATATGTTAAGTGGAGAAAATAATACCTCCACTATCTACCTCTTAGGGTTTTTTGTTAGGAAAGTATCCTGTAAACCTGAAATGACCACAAAAGGAAATCCTGATCAATTAGGAAAACAATTTCTCAGAGGAGAATCAGTGCACAGGAGCTGTCCAATTTAACTTTCAACCTTCAGGAAAGTGAGAATCTTAGACCAAGGCTTAGGGGAGGCTATTTTTCCAACGGGAGGGTGTGGAACCTGTGGCCTCGGAGGTCACACATGGCCCTTTAGGTCCTCAAGGGCAGCCCTTTGACTGACTCCATACTTCACCAAACAAATCCCCTCCATCAAAGGATTTGTTCTGTAAAACTTAGACCCAGTCAAAAGGTCGCACCCAAGGACCTAGAAGGCCACATGTGGCCTCTAGACCACAGATTCCCCACCCCTGAAATCAAATGCAGCCTCAGAGTTTTGCTTCAGGATCTGGAAACCTGAGGATTGTGGAATTCCTAGGCTGTTCTGAGAACAAGGACACGGTTCAAAACAACAACATATTTTCAGTCTCTGAAGAGACAGAAGAGTTGGGTTGTAGAATGTGGCTTTTTGCCAGCTTCTGAATGCGAAGACAAGAGAACAAAGTATCTGAGTTGTCAGACAAGGTCACTATATCAGATAGGTTTTTTGACTGAATTGTTTTTCTTTGTTATAAGAGAGAGTTCAATTTGGGGTTGGGGCTGGCCGAGGTGGGGAGGCAGCAGTACATGACTCCAGAAAGTGACTGATGTAAAAACACAGGGCATTGACAAAAGGAGAAGGAACAGGAAGGGTAGAAGAATTAGGAAAGGGAGGAGAAGAATTAGGAGGAGGAGGGAATGGGGGAACAAAGGAAGGAAATAAATGGGGAGAAGGGAAAGGAGAAGGTAAGGGGAGGAGGGAAAGGGTGAGCAGAAGGAAAAAGAGATGAAGGAGGAGAGGAGGAAATCTAAGATTTATAAAGCACTTTCTCACAAGCCGCTGGAGGCAGTGCAATTAATATGCTGGTTTTATAGATAAGGAAGCCAGAGCTTAGAAAAGAGAAGTGACTTTTCTTAGATTATACTGTCAATGCTGAAAGATATTCCAAAGGGTAGAATAAACTTATAACTGCTTTTAGTTGCATCTAGTATTCCCCTTCCAACCTTGAAAGAGATGACAAGAAGAATTGTTGAATGTTTGTTAATTTACTTTTCAATGTTATTTCAACCCCCAAATAAGTCTATATAAGCATTAAATAATTATGTGTTTTAGAAGAAAGAGGGTATAATGTGTTCAGGGAAAGGAAGAGAAAAGAAGTGAAAGAAAAAGAGGGAGAAAAAGAGAAGAGGAGAGAGGAATAAAATGTAGAGAGAGAAAGAAAACAAATAGGAAGAGTAACAAAGGGAGATACGATAGGGGCGGCTAGGTGGCGCAATGAATAACGCACTGGCCCTGGAGTCAGGAGGACCTGAGTTCAAATATGGCCTCAGACATTTAACACTTAGTAGCCGTGTGACCTTGGGCAAGTTGCTTAACCCCAATGGCGCTAAAAAAAAAAAAAAAAAAAGACAAAAAAATAAATAAAAAATAAAATCAAATTGTGAAAAGGAGATAGGAAAGGAGAAAGAAAAGGGAGAGGCAGAAAGAGGAAAACCAAAAGAGAAAGAAAAGGGAGAGATAGAAGGAAGAAAGAAAACCAAACAAGAAAGAAAAGGGAGGTAGAAAAAAGAAAAAAAAGAGAGAGAGAGAAGGAAAGGGAGAGAGAACAAAGGCTAACAGAAGCCTTGGCTTTTTTTCTATGATTCATACCAGTTCTAATTTGTCGAAACAGAACTCGCTAAAGCACTCTGATAAATTTGGTGCCGACTCCTGAGGGCTGGACCTCTCCCCTTAGGAGAGCTGGCTCTTTGCTGAACCCCCTTGCTATGGCTGGGAGGGCTCCCGGCTACAGAACCAACCCTCCTTTGATCTCAACCATCCGAGGCGGGGGGACGGGCTCAGGCAAGCCGGCTCATTCATTCACCCTCACATCCTCCTTATCTTCTGGAAACAAGACTCCAACCAGAGTAAGGCGACTTAAGAGGCAGTGTTAATGTCGGCATCCAACTATAAATATCTCTTTTCAAAATACATCCTGCCACTGGCAAAGCTTTCTTGATGGGCTTTCCTGCTTTGTGGTGCGTGTACCGCGGAGCACTTTCTAGACGTGAAATCCTCCCCAGTGAACAACAATTGACTTGGCATTGCTTGATATATTTCATGCCCTTAGGATCAGGAAAATGTTTTAAGAGGGGATATGTGGAGATTTGTGAGAGCTTGTTGCTGAAAGTAAGCCATGTCTTTCGAGATCCTCTTCCTCAAGCCCTTCATACTGGAGAAAACATGGGACTCGTTTTCAAAAAGTCGCCAGAGGAAACAGGCCAAGTAAGGGGCAGGCAAGAATAGAACGTGAAGGGGCAGATAGGTGGTGAAGAGAATAGAGCACTGGCCTCAGACACTTAATACAGTACTAGTCCTGTGACCTTGGACAAGTCACTTAACTCCAATTGCCCCGCCCTCCCTCCTCCAAAAGGCAAAAAAAAAAAAAAAAAAAAAAAGACTAGGATGGAATCCTGCCCTGACCTCCTGGCTTTCCTGCCTTATTGCCGAGGATGGGAAGATCCAAGACGCATGCAATAAGTTGGAAAGTGGTTTTTAGGGAGACAGGGTGGTACAGTGGAAAATGACAGGATTTGGAGTGAGAAGCCCAGATGTGTCATTTTTGTCATTCAATGCCTTCCATGTTAAGTGACTTGAGTAAGTCACTTGCTTTTTCTTGACTCCATTTTCTTCATCTATAAAATCAGGAGCTTGGGGAGGGGTCTTCCAGGAGAGGATGAGATGTATCAGGAAATATAATATAAAAAGAAAAATGACAACAATCCTTTAAAAGTAAAATCAATCAATAAATAAACATTTATTAAGCATCTGCTATTTTCCAGGCACTATGCTAAGCGTTGGGGATACAAAAAAAAAAAAAAAAGACAATAGACGTTCCCTTCCTTCATGTGCTTGTTCAGTCAAGTTCAAGACAGTCTCTGTCAATCATGTTCAATTCTTTGTGACCCCATGTGGGGTTTTCTTGGCAAAGATACAGGAGTGGTCTGCCATTTCCTTCTCCAGCTCACTTTACAGATGAGGAAACTGAGGCAAATAAGTGATTTTCCTAGGGTCACACAACTAGTAAGTGTTTGAGGCCAGATTTGAACTCAGGAAGATGAATCTTGCAGACTATATCCACTATACCACCTAGCTGCCCCCTGCCCTCAAGGAGCTCACAATCAGATGGAGGAGACAACAAGCAAATAAATATGTGCAAATAAACTATATACTGGCTAAAGAGGAAATCCTTAACAGAGGGAAGGCACTGGAATGAAGAGGAATCTGGGAAGACCTCCTGTAGTAAGTGGGATTTTAGTCAGGATTTAAAGGAAGCCAGGGAGGTCAGTGGTTGGAGCAGAAGAGGGAGAGCA
>CM053580.1:555803081-555813865 GCA_028627135.1 Pseudochirops cupreus
AGGGAGGAAGGAAGGAAGGGAGGAAGAAAGGAAGGGAGGGAGGAAAGAAGGAAGGAAGAAAAGGAAGGAGGAAGGAAGGAGGGAGGGAAGGAAGGAAGGAAAAAAGGAAGGAAAGAGAAAGAGAAGTGAAGGAAAAGAAAGGGGGAGAAGGAGGAAGGGAAGAATGAGAAGGCAGGACCAGAGTGTGTATGAAGGACACAAACATGTAAAAAGTAGTCTGGGAAAGTAGATTGTTTTATCTGTGAATGTTTTCAAAGGCCAAAGAGCAGAGTTTATATTTGATCTTAGAGGTAATAGGGAGCCACCAGAGGTTATAGAACAGGATAATGACATGGTCACACTTACACTTAAGGAAAATAATTTTAGTAGCTGGGTAAAGGATGAAGTGAGTACTGACATTTATTAAACACTTAGTACATGCAAAACAAATGACTGAGAAAAATGGAAAGTAAGTTTACAGACGAATAGCCGGATAAGACACCAAATAACTACGAAAAGCAACATTGTAGGATAAGTCCAGTCCAGCCAGATCACACCAATAAGCACTTATTAATCCCCCGCTGTGTGTCAGGCGCTGTGCTAAGCACTGGGATAACAAAAATCAATCCCTTTTCTCAAGTTACTCACAGTCTAATTGAGGAAACAACGTGTAAGCAATTATGTAGAAACAAGTTGTTCCCTGGGTAAATTAGAGTTAGCCGGTAGAGTTCAAGAAGATGGGAGTCCTATCAATCGACAGGCTTTCCTTAAACACTTACTGTGTGTCAAGGAAGATATGCTAGTTCAAATCCTACCACAGACACTTAACAGCTTTGTGGCCCTGGACAAGTCACATCACCCCCATGGGCCACAGTCTTTTCATCTTTAAAATGGGAATAACAAGGGCACCTACCTTGCAGGTTGCTGTGAGACTCAAATAAGATAATATGTGTCTTCTGCAAATCTTACAGTGCTACATAAATGCTAGTTATTGTTAGTAGTTTTGTTACTACATTAGAAAGCTTAATGTGAGGTCTGAGAGAAACAGCAGAGATCTTTACCAAACAGGAGCCTCGGATGGGGAGGTCTTCCTGGAGGAGCAAGCATTTAGACTGACGCTGTAAAGAATGAGTAGGTGGAGAGGGAGAGAGAGAATATTACAGGCATAGATAATGCTGTGAAGGCAATAGTGTCTTTCTACCTCTTCTCTCTCTACCTTCTTTCCTTTCTCTCTCCCTCTCTCCCTTCCCTCCTTCCCTCTTTCTTTCCTTCCCTCCTTCCTTCCCTCTTTTCCTCCTTCCTTTTTTCCTTCCTTCCTTTCCTCCCTCCCTCCCTTCTTCCTTCCTCCTTTCCTCCTTCCTTCCCTCTTTTCCTCCTTCCTTTTTTCCTTCCTTCCTCCCTCCCTCCCTCCCTCCTTCCCTTCCTTCCTTCCTTCCCTCCCTCCCTCCTTCCTTCCTTCTTTCCTCCCTTCTCTCCTTCCTTCCTCCTGGCTGTTCCATGAACAAGACCCTCCATCTCTCAGCTCTGGGCATTTTCTCTGGCTGCCCCCATGACTGGAATGCTCTCCCTCTTCTGCTCCAACCACTGACCTCCCTGGCTTCCTTTAAGTCCTGACTAAAATCCCAATTACTACAGGAGGTCTTCCCAGATTCCTCTTCATTCCAGTGCCTTCCCTCTGTTAAGGATTTCCTCGTTAGTTTATAGTATATAGTTTATTTATACGTATTTGTTTGCCGGGATGTCTTCTGGCTTTGCCCCTCTCAGATGCTGTGTAGTGAACATCTTAAACTGCCTCAGACCTAGACCACTAGCTTTTGAAAAGCTGACATAGTGTTGTTGTCGTTGTTGAATCCTTTCAGTTGTGTTCAATTCTTTGTGACCCCATTTGGGGTTTTCTGGGCAAAGATACTGAAGTGATTTGCCATTTCCTTCTCCATGTCATTTACAGATGAGGAAACTGAGGCAAACAGGGTTAAGTGACTTGCCCAGGGTCATATAGCTAGTGTCCAAAGACAGATTTGAACTCAGATCCTCCTGACTCCAAGGCTGGTGCTCTATCCATTGCACCACAGATATAAAATGCCCATGATCAGTTGACAAGCATTTCTTAAGCACCCATTATGTGCCAGTCTTTCGTGTGGTCGCTGAAGAAATTTAATATTTATATACCAAGTATACCATCAGCCCTTCTCCAGAGGAGTTGGCTAGCTAGCAGTTCCCTTGGCCAATCTTAGTTTCATAGACTTAGAGCTGAAAGGGGCCTTAGAAGACCTCATTCTCCAGAGAAAGAAACTAGTCCCTAGAGAGGATCAGTGACTTGGCCAAGGACATAAAGTCAGTAAGTGACACAGTCGTGATTTGAACCCAGGTTCTCTGACTCCAGGCCCCAGTGATTGTTCTACTGTGCCCTGTAACATCATTCTTCCAGGCACAGCCACCACACCCTAGACCAATGTGGGGCATTCCGAGGACCATCTGGAGACACCATGTCAGCAATCTGCTTATGTCCAAACTGCAGGAAAGAGAAGATCATTCCTTTTCCATTTCTCAGCAAGTGTATGTCTCCTTCACCACTAACAAGGTTTTTAATTACTGCCTGTCAATGTTGTCAGGAAGAACAGTTAACAGCTGTTCCCGTTGGCACAAGGAATGGTTCTAATCAGCTTCTGTGTGGACTCTCGATTCCCCCCTTAGTCCCCAACTCCCCACTCATCATCTCCTGTTCTCTATTCCAAGGTGCCCTCCCACCTCCACAACACACCCATGCACACACATGTGCATGCACACACACACACTTACATACACAGTCACATGGACACACGCTCACAAACTCTCATTTTTCAAGATAGGCAGAATGCTACATTAGAAGGAAGACACCCAGAGATACCTGCTTCAAAAAAAAAAAACTCTCCGACATTTACTAGCTGAGTGACCCTGGCAAGAGACTTAATTTCTCTGAATCTCAGTTTTTTTCATATGGAAAATGGGAATAATAATGCCTTACTTACCTTGAGAGTTCATGTTGCTGGTGGGTAGCATTGGGAGTCAAACCCTGGGTACAGAGTCTACCCCTAACTATCTAAGACTTATCAAAAATGCCTGAGTTAGGTTGAGATCTGCCTTGGTGGTGGGAGTAGAAGAACATTTCCAAACTGTTTATTAGCTTGATTTAAAACCCAAGGTCTTGAAATGGAGATGATATAGGAAGGACTGACTCAGTGCTGTTTTTATATGAGGTCCCATTCTTATAGAGAGACACAAAGTGTTGTTTTGGGGTTTTGTTTTTGTTTTTTTATAGAATAAAAATTAGTGTGATGATGGAATGAGAAGACCACTTGGGGTGGTAGACCTCAGGGTCCCTTTAGTCCTTACTCCCTCATTTTACATAAGAGGAAACTGAAGCTTGGAGAGGTCATAGGACTATATATTCTAGAGCTGCAAGGCACCTCTCTGTCCATCCGCTTCACAATCCAACTCCTCCATTTTAGGGAGGAGAAAACTGCCTTTCCAAGGTCATACAGGCAATGAATGTCAAAGACAAGATTTGAACCCAGATCCTCTGCCTTCTGAGACAGGGCTCTTTTCACCATATAATTCTCCCTCCTATCATCTCTAAGTAAAGTTTTAAATTGACTTATTCCTTCTTAAATTGGTTTCTTGGTCTGTTGCCCAAAATTATCCCTGCTCAGAGAACAAGACGTGTGACTTGGCCAGGGTCATACAGCTAATTAATGTCTAAGGTGGGATTTGAATCCCACATCTAACTTACTATGAGTCCCATGTATTATCCACTATATTATGCTTCCTCTTCTAGATGGAACAAGGGATCACCCAGCCTCTGGTTAAGATCTCTGGAGCAGGGGGAGCCCACTGCCTCCCGAGGCAGCCCATTACTCTTTTGGACAGCTCTAATTATCAGGAAGCTTGTCCTCCTTTCCAGCCTAATTCTGCCTCTCCACATCTTCCTTCCTCTAGCTTACAGTCCTGCCCTCTGGGACCCAGCAGGACAAATCTCATCCTTCATCATGACAAACCATGAAGTGTTGAAAGATAGTCACCTTGTGCCCACTAACTCTTCTCTTTCCCAGACATTAAGCAAACCCTTTGGAGGTGTGTATATCTCTGTCAAGCGATCTCTTTCCACCTTTTAAATGTCCACTGTTAGTGACAAATGTGAAATCAGATGAGATCTTGGTTAAACTCCACTGTTGGTACTAGCTGTGTGACTGTGGGCAAACTGGCAAACCACTGAGCCTCACTCAGTCTCCTCAGCTGTAAAATGGGAACAATTTTGGCACCTACTTAACAGAGCTGCTGTGGGGATTAAATGAAATAATCTTCCTAAAGTTTTTGGCAAACTTCAAAGAGTTATTATTATGTGAAGAATAATAATAAACCTAAGCTTGATTTCTCATTTTTAAAATGGGTATAATATACCTGAACTTCTTATTTCATAGAGTTGTCCTGAGGGTTAAACAAAACTTATGTATATCAAGTGAAATGACATGACTTGACGAGTCTTAACAAAGTGACCACACAGAGTCCAAATTAAAAGTTTTTAAGGAGCTTTAATTTACCAGCTGGGGCTACTCCATGCCAATTAAAGGGGGAGTAGCCCCGAGTTCAGAGATGTAGAATCTTTTATACATTTCATTAGGTTTGTGTATCTAACTAACATCATTTGTTGCTAAGCAATTTGTCATATAGACGCAAACAAGTGGTTACAAAGGAAAACGGAGGGGGTAAGCTAAGGGAAAGATAGATTATCCTAGGCCAGCCTCCCAGGTACAGAGAAATTGGTTTAGGGAGGCTTCCCAGCCTCCCAGGTACAGATAAATCACTCTAGGGAGGCTTCCCTGGTTCATAGAGTTTCACTTGGCTAATTATCATAGAGTTTCACTTGGCTGTATACCATAGAGTTTCACTAGGCTGACCACTAACTTCAGAAAATATTTCTTAACTATTTCTTGACCATAACACAAGTGCTTTTGCAATATATATGTGTATATATATTAGGTATATACATATACACAAATACATATGTACGTGCACATACACATATATACACATATGTATATATGGAAGATAAATGTCAGCTATTATAACTTATGATAAAGCCAGAGACAGCCTAGATAGATCCCCAGCTTCCCTTTGGGTAAGGAGGCACTATCCACTTCTATCTGAATATCTTGGAGCTTCCCAAGAGAAATAGAAGACGTGATCACTGCCCTCATGAAACTTCCAGCTTGGGGAGACAGGTGAGACACATTGCCAAACAAGTGCTAGAATTGGAGATTCAGACAACCAATGATATTCAGAGATAAATATATAGTCAAGGAAGACGTATGAGAACTAACACTATGGCTTTGGGGAGCAGTGTGGTATAGCAGAAAGGAGATCAGGGTCTGACCCTGGTTTCAAATCCTACCTCTACCACCTAATACCAAGATTGGGCAAGCAAGTCTTAACATGTACATGGCACTTTAGTTGGCAAAACAGTTATAATGAGCTAGATTATTTCATTTCAGCCTCACCACAACTGTGTGAGTCAGGACTGCAAGTATTACTAACTCTGTGATGAGAAAATGAAGACTTCCTTTCTAGGGACTCAGTTTCCTCATCTGTGAAATGAAGAAGTTATACTAACTGACCACTAACATCTCTTTCAACCCAAATCTTTGTTTCCCTGGGCAGCCCTGAGAGGGAGGTAACATCATACCTTGGCAAGAGCAATGAATTGGGGATCAAAAAGATTGGATTTGAATCCTTCCTCTGGCCTTTCATCTCCATGTACCCATTGATAAGACCCTAATTTCCCCAACCTTCACTTCTCTTAGTTGTAAACTGAAAAGATCAATGAACTGGGTGGTTTTTAAAGCCCTATCTCTCTCTACGTCTCTGCAACTTGAGAATTATGAGCTCCTTGAGGATAATTATCTTCTGCCTCTTCTTCTATTTCCAATGCTTAGCACACTACTTTTTTTTCTTCTTTTTTGCCTTGCCTCATGGCATCCCTCTTAGAGCTGATGACTGTTAGAATCTGGAGTCTCAAGCAGCAGAGAGAATTATTTGCCTGATGTTCCGAAAACTCTCCAGGGGGTCTATGCTTGCACCTGGCATATTCACACATCTGGACTGCATAGGTGCCTAATAGATGCTTAAAAAATGTTTGTTCATGGAAAATTTGTTTTCTCATGCATCTCGTGATTTGGAGAGGCAGAGAGAATGATGGTATTCCAAAAGAGCCTGATAATGGTGTTTCTACTGTAATTAACCTCACAGCATCTCATTAAGATTATCTGTGAGGGGCATATTTTTCTTATTTTTCCCATAGATGTCAATTTCATACTGACTTGTTTTATTAAGATGAGTGTAAAATGCTACTTTTATCATTATTTACATCTTGATTCCCTAACTAGAGTGTACACTCCATGAGGGTAGGGATTATTTTTTGCCTTTCTTTGTATCCTCAGCACTTAGCATACAGCCTGACGCATAGTTATCAATTAATAAATGTTTGTTGACTGAAATCTTGTCATCTCTCTGTCCCTAATTAAGAGGACCCTAGAAGCAAACCTCTCAGCTGTCATGTCCCATCCCAAATCTTCCCTCTCCATTGCCCTTTGATGGATCCAAGCCAGAATCTTGCAACACATGCACGTCTAGACCAATTGTTTCCATATTTAGTTAATGTTGATAATGAAAGCTTGCAAAGGAGCAAGTTCCGCCACTAGCTAATAACTTCCTTCCCAGAGCTAAATAAAGATCACCAGCCTGCATTTTGCATTGCCCGTTTCTAAAATAAACAGAAGCACAAAAATTAGCCGGAATAATTGTGTAATTAAACAGCTGTATAATTGTTATACCAAACTATGGTGGCTGAAAGGGAGGTGAAAACCTTTTTTTCCCCCTCTAATGCCGATTCATTTAAACATTTAACTAAACAGTCCAAATGTGTGAACGTGCTAGGTGCAAGCAAAGACCTCCTGGAGATTTTTTGGAACACGAGGCAAATAATTCTCTCTGTAGCTCAAGACTCCAGATTCTAATGCAGTCATCAATTCTAACTGGGGTGCCATGGGGCAAGGAAAAATAAAAAAGTGGACTAAAGGCTCCGCCCCGCCCCCAGCAAGCTCCCTTCGGTCTCCCGGTCTCCGAGAGCCGCCGCGAGTGCAGCCCCCGCCATGTCGGCCCACCTGCAGTGGATGGTCCTTCGGAACTGCTCCAGCTACCGCATCAAGCGCAACAAGCAGACGTACAGCACCGAGCCCAACAACCTCAAGGCCCGAAACTCGTTCCGCTACAACGGGCTGATCCACCGAAAGGCGGTGGGCATCGAGCCGGCGGCTGATGGCAAGGGCATCGTGGTGGTGCTGAAGCGGCGGGCAGGTCAGAGGAAGCCTGCCACCTCGTATGTCAGGACCACGATCAACAAAAATGCCCGGGCCACACTGAACAGCGCCCGGCACATCATCCGCAAGAAGAAGTGCCGGAAAGATGTCCGTACAGCCGCTCTGCGCCGGACCAGCGCCATCCTTCGGAGCCAGAAGCCAGTGGTGGTGAAGAAGAAGCGAACCCGCCCCCTAAGAGCACCTGAGGTGCCAGGCCTGCCTTTGGCTAATAAAGTCAGACTGCCCCCCACAAAAAAGAAAGTGATCATGTCCCCATTATATAGATTAAGACTTAGAGGAAAAGAAAATCAATTTCTGCTACTTGTAAATCAGCTGTTGTGCTTTGGAAGAATCCAGTGCTTTCTAATAAAAAGTTCAAGTTCAGTGATTTGAATTCCTTTTTAGAATAACTTGGATCATGGAAAGAAACTTCTTCTTGTTCATTTACTTCAGTTGTGTCTGACTCTTCATGACCCCATTTGGGGTTTTCTTTACAAAGATATTGGAGTGGTTTGTTGTTTTCTTCTCCAGCTTATTTGAATAGATGAGGAAATTGAGGCAAACAGGGTTAAGAGAGTTGCCCAGGGTCACACAGCTAGTAAGTGTCTGAGGCCAGATTTGAACTCAAGCCGATGAGTTTTCCTGACTTCAGTCCAGGTGCCCTATCCGCTGCATCACCTAGCTGCTGGAAGAAAATTTAATTCCATGATTTTATAGGTAAGCAAATCAATTCCTAGAGATGGGAACTGATTTGCTCAAAGTCACAGGCTGAAAGGAGCATAGCTGGGCCTAGAATCTGTGTCTTCTGACTCCAAATCAGGGCTCTTTCCTCTTCGCCATAACACCCCTCCTATCATCATCCTTCTTCTGCCTGCTTTGTCTTTCTCATTTATTCTTATAATTTAAATTTCAGTGGCTGAAAATATATTTCAATAAAAAATGTTTGAGGAGCGCTTAGGTGGTGCAGTGCACCTGTACTGGAGTCAAGAGGACCTGAGTTCAAATGCGGCCTCAGACACTTAACGCTTACTAGCTGTGTGACCTTGGGCAAGTCACTTAATCCCAATTGCCCTGCCTTCCCCCCTCCAAAAAAGAAAAAAAATGTTTGAGAACATTTAAACCTGTTGTAACTCAGGGAGGTAGCAAACCAAATCTGGAAATCTTGGACATAGTCTTTCTATCACATCAGGAAGGCAAGTTTAAAGAACCAAAACTTACATATTCAATATCCTGGGGGATTCAGTAGAACTTGATTTGTGAATCTCCAGTGGCTGGCATACAGAAAGTGCTTAATAAGCACTCCTTGCTCTACTTCCTCTCTGGACATCTCTGCTTCCTTGTTATCATGCATTCCCCCTCTCCAAATCACTTGCCAGCTATCTTCTATACATTATATGCCACTATCAGAATGTAATCTCCTTGAGGACGGGGACTATTTTGTATTTGCATCCTTGGTACTTAGCAGAGTATCAAGTACATATTAAGAGCTTAATAAATGTTCTATCTAGGTATCTACCTACCCAATGCATGATAAATTCATGTTGGCCAAAAACCAAATAATCTTTTTCTTTAGCAAGACTTGACTGTCATAAGGTTTAAACTAGATAGAGAGTAATTGTTCTTCCAACTCCTGAGTTACACTCTTGTTGAAATATCAAAGGATACCTACTGTATGTCCTTACCCCAGCTAGACCTGATTTGAAGACCTCTCTGTACCATAGATTTCTATTCCTGTTTTCATGAGTCCACGTGAGAACTCTCACAGCACTGGGGAAACTACCACCTGCCTGCTGCTGAGCGTGGTGGTAATTACCGCTTCTGCTATCACAGCTTCACGCTATCCACGTCTGCAGATGGTAGAGGGGACCCAGAGGTTGTTGGATTTAAAAAAGAGAAAGAAATTAAGCCTGGGTAGTCACCGATACCAAGCATATGTAGATTTTCCAAGCAACATGCCAAACTATACTCAGGTCTTTATTTTTTAAAACAAACAGCTAAGGACCCATGGGCAGAAGTCCTTTGGATGGTAGAAAAACAAAAACCCGTATCCTTGGTAGAAATTGTCCAGCTTTCTGCCTGGAAAAAACCCATGGACAGATTTGGAAATGTCATTTCAGAACTTTCAGCACCTCCAGCCCTCTCCCTTGAGTACTGTCCCATCTCACTTCTTCAGTGACCCCATATTCTGGGTCACAATTCTACAATGACTTCATCCTTGCACAAGTGCAGTCTTATAGGATGGAAAGTCTAAGATGCTTCCTCTATCAATGATATCTGTATTTGGAAGATTAAGAGCCATGGAAGACACAGCCAAGTGAATTCCTTGTAGAAATACAAATATATGAGAGTGGTGAGGGAATATTTTAGGGGGAGGTGTTTTCCATGTGACTCTGAAAATAGACTACATATGGTTACCTTTTCTTTTATTGTTTTGATTTAAAGCTTAATCGATTCTACCTACAACAAAAAAATCAATGAATCAATACCTTGAATGAGATATGTTGCTCTCCATTTCTTCCAATGTGTATTGGTCTTCATGGAGATGCTGTTTCATTATTAAAATTAGTGTGTGCATACTGTCATGTTCTACTTTTGACCTACAATCACTTTGTGATTAGAATGTAACAAAATTATGTAATGGATAGCACTGGATTTGGATTCAACAAGACCTGAGTTCAAATCTTGCCTCTGACAGTTATTAGTTGGGTAGCCATCGGGAAGTTGTTTAACTTTGAAAGCCCCAGTTTCTTCATCTATAAAACAGGATTCATAATACCCATAGTACCTACCCACAAAGGTTATTATGACACTCAAACGCAATCAAGTCTAGAAAACAAGATAGATAGAGATTTTCATAGGACCTGTAACTTCATTCTTTAATGTAGAGAACTCTTGGTAAGAACTTCCTCTACTCCTACAGATCTGTGCCTTTTCCTTCAACCTCAAGTCTTAGAGAATTGCTTAGGGGTATTAAGAAGTTAAATGATTAATTTATATTTTTAAAATTTATAAATGTATAATTAAATGACTAATTCATTAGTGGGAAGGGTGCTGGATTTGCAATCAAAAAGACTTGGTTGCCTTAGACTATGTGATCCTGGCCAAGACATTTAACTTCTCTGTGCCTCAGTTTCCTCACCTGTAAAATGAAGAAGATTGGACTCAGTGGTCTCTAAGCCCATTAATTCCAACTCTAAATCTATGAATCTATAAGACTTTCTTTACTTAATACTAACAACACTGCTAATAATAACTATCTCCCCCTTATAGAATTTAAGCTCCTGGAAGGCAGTTTTGTATTAGTGTTCCTTGTCCATCTCATTTACAACACTCAACAAGTGCTTCTTGACTGATGGATATATATATATATATATATATATATATATATATATATATATATATATATATATATAT
>CM053580.1:555814365-555847377 GCA_028627135.1 Pseudochirops cupreus
CATGATTTTCCTGCAACATTCTTATTTCTCTTCCCAATTTTTCTTCCACTTCCCGTAGTTGGTTTTGAAAATCCTTCTTCAGCTCCTCTCTAGCTTTAAGGCATTCTTCATGTTTATTGGAGGCCCCTGGTTGGGGCGCTCTGGCTGCGCTTTCCTCCTCCCTCTCTCTCCCATGATTTTTCTTTTCCCCAAAGAAGGAATCTAGGGTTTGGTTGCTGTTCTTACCCTGCTTCTTATGCTTATTCTTATTCATGGTTGGTCAGACCGTGATTTTTTTTTTTAGTATCTGTGGGGCTCTGCTTCCAGAAGGGAAAGCTCTGTCCCAAATCGCTGGCGTCCTCCCAGCTGCTGTAGCTCTCAGGAAGGTGCTAGGTCCCTTTCCCACTTCTGGCTCACTGGATAAAGAAGACTCACAGGACCAAAGCCCAAGACGGCAATCTGGATCCAGGCCACTCAACGCGAGAGCACTTGGCCTCTGAACAATCGCTTAGTCCCCCTACAGTCTGCAGGCCGAGGGCGTGGAAGCTGCAATGCCGAGGCGGGTGCAAAACCTCTGTCTTTCGCTTTCCCACCCTGGAGGCATTTTCGCCGGGACAGCTTGTCTCTGAACACTGCCGCAGCTGCCGCCAATCTGCTCACCCGAGGCTCCTTGGCTCCTCTTGTCCAGCCGCCCCTGGGGCTCAGCCAGGGCTTCAGGCCAGGCTGGTTTCAGTTCACAGTGCTGATATAGTTCCTCATAGCTGAGCTGACTTTAGTGGAAAGTATATTTGTGTGCGTTTTGGAGTTCTAGGATTAGTTTAGAGTCATATTTTGTGGGTATTTTGGGGTGGCTATGTGAGAGCTGCAATATGTTGCTGCTCCTATGCCACCATCTTGGCTCCGCCACCTCCCATACTTTCTTTACCAGCATTTAGTACCACATCTGGTGTATTTTGTTGTTGTTCAATTTTCTCAGTCATGACCAACTCATCATGACCCCATTTGGGGTTTTGTTGGCAGAGATACTGGAGTGATTTGCCATTTCCTTCTGCAGCTCACTTTATAGATGAGAAAACTAAGACAAAGAGGGTTAAGTGACATGCCCAGGGTCACACAGCTAATACATGTGTCTAAGGCCGGATTTGAACTCAGGTCTTCCTGACTCCAAACCTGGTACTCTAGCTACCCTCCTGGCATATAGTAAGTGTTTAATGACTGCTCATTGACTCGACTTCCCCTCTCTGGGACTCAGTTTCCTCATCTGCAAAATGAGAGGCTTCACCTACATTACCTCTGAGGTTGCTTCTAGCCCTTGATCTATGAGCCAATAAGAAAGGACGGTGTGTTCTCTCTGAGCTGATCACCGCCTCCAGGAAGTCTTGCCTGAAGTCTCACCACATGCCCCAGTACCCAGAACCCTTTGGAGGCTGGGGTTAATGCCTCTGGAGATGAGCTTCCCCAGAGCTGTTGAGAACCATTAACTTAGCACTAGAAGATACTTTGAGCTTATTGCGTTCACCCCCTCATTGAACAGATAAAGAAACTGAGGCCCAGAGTTGACAGCTGACTTGCCAAAAGTCACGCAGCCAATAAGAGTCAGATTCAAGTTCAGATCCTTCTGACTTCACAGTCAGCATTCTTTCCACTGTACCCCTTCATTTTACATGTGAGTAAACAGATCCAGAGAAGGATCTCACCCAGAGGTCGTAGCATCATGGAGTTAGAGCTAAATGCAACCTCAGAGGTCAGCTCGTCCAACATCCTCATTTTACAGATGGGTAAACTGAGGTCCTGAGAAGTTAAGGCCTTTGCTCAAAAATTACACAGGTTTTGAGTGACATAGTTGGGATTCAAACCCAGGTCTTCTGTCTGTATCCAGAATTGCTACCCCTAGACCATGGGGCCTCCTTTCTAGGCTTCTGCCTCAGTTTACTGCTTGTGTTTCTAATAATCTCCTTTGAGCCCACCTTGCTCCACCACCCCAAAATGCCCCTCTTAGGAAATGGCTGCTAAGATGAGCTCCCGATTTTCAGCCTCACTTAGAAGCAGTGTCGTTATTGACAACTTGTCTGAGTTTTAAATGCCTGTTACTGTTGTGGGGTTGTTGTTGCTTTAAAAAAAATTCCTAAAAAAAATTTCCTTAAATCTTGCCAATTGACAATGATTTTTGCGTCCACTGAATCACTGGAGCTGTTACTTATGTCTGATCTATATGTTCTCCAGTTTTTTTTTTCTTTCTGCCATTTTGAGAAATTGACGTCTCTGGGAACAGCTATTAAGTTGATTTAAAGAGCTAAGTAATTAATTTCCTGTGTTCTTCTAGGAGCCCTTGTTGCCAATAAATTCAATGCAGATAGGCGTAGAATGAAGGAAGTAGTGGGACCAGGAGCTTACTGGGTTGCCCACCCGTGTGATGTGCCACAGAGAGAAGAAGAGAAGCAGCAAATTCAAGGCTGTCATGATTGTCATTTGGTTGTTTTAGTCACGTCCAAGTCTTGTTGACCCCATTTGGTTTTTGGGTGTTTTTTTTGGCAAAGATTCTGGAGTGGTCTGCCATTTCCTTCTCCAGCTCATTTTACAGATGAGGAAACTGAGGCAAACAGGGTTAAGTGACTTGTCCAGAGTCGCACAGCTAAGTGTCTGAGGCTGGATTTGAGCTCAGATCTTCCTAACTTCATACCTGGCACTCTGTCCACTGTGCCACTTAGCTGCCCCAAATCAAGGCTAGGGATCTGATAGTCCCTGTATCCTGGTTGACAGCTTCGGGATGATTGTGTTCAGTTTGGAGGGGGCCATAGCTTAGTAAAAAAGGACACTGAGCACCTGGAGGGCAAAAGCTGGTTGAAAAAGCTTCCCCTTAGAGCAGTGGTTCTCAACCTTCCTAATGCCCTGACCCTTTAATACTTGTATGTGGGCGAATCTGTGTGTGGACGGACCCGCCTGGAGATGGATAGAGGAGCAGTGTCTTGGTTCCTAAGACCATTGGAAATATGTGTTTTCCCATGGTCTTAGGCAACCCCTGTGAAAGGGTCGTTTAACCCCCAAAGGGGTCACGACCCACAGGATGAAGACAGCTGCCTTAGAGTGTAACAAGCTCTGGGTTTGAAATGGAAGGAGCTGAGTTTGAATCCTCACCGTGTTGCTAGCCGTGTGACCCTGAACAAGTCACTTCTCTCAGGATTTCAGTTTTCTCATCTGTCAAATAAGAGAATTGGACCAGATAGACTCTGAGGTCCTTCTGACCCCAGGTCTTCTTTCCTGGGCCTGAATTTCTCTATCGATAACATGAGGATTATTGAACTAGACGGCTTCTGAAACGCTGCCTGGCTCTAAATCTATGATCCTATTATCTTACAAACAATTTAATTTTCTAGGGCCTCAGTTTCTCCATTTGTAAAATATGGGTGGTTAGACCGGAAAGCTTCAGAGCTCCCTTCTGGCTCAATATCCTGTGATCCTTAGAGCTTTCCTTAGCATGGGGGTGGGGATGAAGAAGTAAAGGAGGAAGTTCATGGGAAGGAATACCTATCCACACCCAGTCTGAACAGCCCTAACACCTTTCAGTTTCTTAACAAGCATTGATTAATCGCTAATAAGAATAATTATAGTGCTTTATTAAGCACTTACTGTGCGCCAGGCACTTTGAAAAGCATTGTAGAAAGATAGAAAGTAAAAAAAAAACATTAGAGCTCCTCCTTAAGGAGCTCACCCTCTAATTTGGGAAGCACTTGGCCCCCCAAAAAGGAAAAAGACACTATATAAGATAAAGAAAATAATCATCTTAGAGAGAGAGGGCCACTAGGTGGTGCCACAGTGCACAGAGCACTGGTTCTGGAGTTGGGAAGACCTGAGCTTCAAGCCAGCCTCAGACATTAACTAGCTGCAGGACCTCGGCAAGTCACTTAACCTGTTTGCTTCAGTCTCATCAACTATAAAATATAAAATAGCACCTACTTCCTAAGGTTAGAATCCAGGATATAATAATTTCAAAGGCACAGTGCCAAGCACATAGTCAACATTTAAATATTAGACATTATTTCTTCTTCTTCTTCTTCTTCTTCTTCTTCTTCTTCTTCTTCTTCTTCTTCTTCTTCTTCTTCTTCTCCTTCTCCTTCTCCTTCTCCTTCTCCTTCTCCTTCTCCTTCTCCTTCTCCTTCTCCTTCTCCTTCTTCTTCTCCTTCTCCTTCTCCTTCTTCTCCTTCTTCTCCTTCTTCTCCTTCTTCTCCTTCTTCTCCTTCTTCTCCTTCTTCTCCTTCTTCTCCTCCTCCTCCTCCTCCTCCTCCTCCTCCTCCTCCTCCTCCTTCTTCTCACTAGTAAGAATGGGTGTGCTTTCCAAAGTCTTAGGCCCCATAAAATTCTGTCATCTCTTAAAGATCATCTGAGATTTGTTCTGTTTGGTCCTACTTGTTCCAGAAGCAATGGTAAAAGATGTTAGCGGCAAATTTAGGTCTAAGATCAGGACAAACTTCCTATAAATGGGAGCAGTGCCAGGGGGAATGGGCTGGCTTGGGATAATGTACTCCCCACCTCTCCCCATTTGAAGATCTTTGATCAGAAGCTTGTTAGGTATGATAAATGGTAGGTCTGCTGTAGTCCTCTGCAACTTGTGAATTCTGGGATGGACTTATTCCTGAACCTAGAGCAAAAGGTGCTAAGAGTCAGATTGGGCCACTTCCTAACAATGAGAACCATCCACAAGTGGGACAATGATGGGCTCCTCCTTACTGGAAGTCTCTGAGCCAAGGCTGGATGACTGCTTGTTAAAGATATTGGAAAGAGAAGTCTTGCTCAGGTGTAGGTTGGCCGTGATGGCCTTTGAGGTCCCTTCCAGCTCTGACATGCCGGTATTCTCTTCATTCAGTGTTGCAAGTTGAAATGGGAAACCATTAAAATGTAAGCTCATCTCTTCATTTGTTAAGCTTCTTGGCTACATCCATCACTAATTCAAAGACTCAGCCTCCTCTATGTAAAAATCAATCTTGCTCATGAATTCTTTCTAAACAGTAAAGAATTCCAAGGGGCAGGTGCTCAGTGGTGTTCCCAGATAATCCTTTCTGAGGAGGGACATCTTAACTCTTCCTTGGAAGCAGACACACAAGTCTTCTTAAAGATATTCTCAGACCAGATGGTCAGAATAAATGGAAGGGGCAGTTATTAACCAGAGAAAAAGATATGACTTTTCAGTTTTTCAACCTACAAAATAGGCAGAATGCTACTCTTTACCTACCCAAAATGTTACATGGATCCTGATCACATGGAGGAAGCCATTTTAGCAGGGAAGATCATGGGATTACAGAGAGAGAAAAAGAGGGAGAGGAGAGGAGAGGAAGGGAGAGGGAGTGAGAGAGAGAAAGAGAGGGTGGAGAGAGAGAGAAAGAGAGAGAGAGAGGGAAGGAGAGAGAGAGAGACAGAAGGGAGAGGGAGGGAGAGGGGGAGAGAGAGACAGAGACAGAGAGAGACAGAGACAGAGAGAGAGAGATGGAAGAAACTGAGGCCCAGGAAAGTTAAGGGACTTAGCCAAGGGCACACAGATAGAATCAATTAATTAATCAACAGTTATTAAGCATCTGCTATATTCCAGTCACTATTCATAAAGGACAAGGTGAAGGCCTTCACCAAAGACATGCTGGTTTGGAGGAAACCAGCTGGGCTGGCCTAGCTACGCTCTAGTTGGTAAGCACTTAGTAACACACTCCTAGACCCAACCACAGTGGTCTGCGTCAGAGCTCTAGAACAGGGCTCTGCATCCTTGCAGAGATTTAAAAGGATTTTGGGTTGTTGGGGAGCAGAGTTGATTTGTGGTTCTTCTAAGAAGTCAAAGGATTTAAAAGCTGTACAAGATAGTGAAAAGAGTGATGAACCTTTGGGTCACAGAACTAGATTTCAAATCCTAGCTTTGCCATTTGCTTCCTGGGTGACCTTGTCATCTAACCTCTCTGGGCTTCGGTTTACTAGTCTGTAAAATGGGAAAGTTGGGCTGGATTTCCCCTGAGCTCCTTTCTAGCCCTAAATGTATGTTCCTATTATTCCACCAATCCATCTGGAAAGACTGGAAATGGATTAGGGAGTAACAAGTAAGACCAGGCATGAATGTTTCTTCCATTCTGGATTTCCATTCTAGAGCCTCTATTCTTCCCCCACTCCGATCCCCAGACCCAGTAGAATCCTAGGAGTTACTCTCTTCTATTCCCCTCAAGAGCCACGAAATCAGAACAAAAGCACTGTCCATCAGTCTTGGGAAGAAGTAATGACATTCAAATAGGTCCTGTGATTCAGAAGGAACCTGAGGAAGATGGAAATAAAGTCAGAAGACAGCTTGGTATCATGGAATGAGCATTAGAGTCAGCAGACCTGTTTTCAAGTCCATGTTTTCTGTTTAGCTATAGGACCTTCCATTTTCTCATCTGCAAAAAAAAAAAGTCCCGGAATCTGAACTGGAAGAGAGGTCAGAGGCCAACCCATCCCTGAACATGGCTCCCTTCGGCATCATACCTAACAAGAGGTCATCCAGCCTTTGCTTAAAGTCTCCAGGAAAGGGGAGTCTTCCACTAACTCCAGAGGCAGCCCCTTTTCCTTTTGGGTAGAGCTGCTAACCTTAGCTCTAGCTCTATTAACTGTCTGACCCTAGATGAGGTTCTCTGTACTTTTATTTCCTCATCTCTCAAATGGGTATAATACTTGCACTAACTACTGATAGGGTTGTGGGGACGGTATGAGACATTAATGTAAAGTGAGAGTTCTTGGCCTTTCTTATGTAATGGAGCCTTTGGGGAGTCCAGTAAAAAGATGGACCTCTTCTCAGAAAAATGTTTTTTTTTAAATACATGAAATATAACACAATAAAATAGAAAAATTCAAAGGAAACTATATTAAAATAACTATCAAAATATTTTTTAAAAGCCAAGTTCATAGGCCCCAGATTCAATTCATTAAATATTTAAGTGTATACTACTATGTGCCAGTCACTGTGTTAAGCAATGGGAATACAATTACGAAAAAGACAGTGCCTGCCCTCAAGGAGCTTACAGTTTAATAATTTAATATAAAGAGAAGCTAGAAAGCAAGTTGGGGTTGGGGGAACAACAGGGAGAATCTAGCACGGGGGCATCTTGTTCCATGTCGTTGGAACCAGGCAAAGCTTCAGATAGAGAACGGAAGCTAAGAACCCCTAATATTGAGGACTGGGGTGGCTAGGTGGCATCATAGTGTATAGAGCACCAGACCTGGAGTCAAGAAGACCTAAGTTCAAGTCTGGCCTCAGATACTTACTAGCTGTGTGACCCTGGGCAACTCACTTTACCCTGTTTACCTCAGTTTCCTCATCCTTCAAATAAGCTGGACAAGGAAATGGCAAACTACTCTAGCATCTTTGCCAAGAAAACTCCAAATGGAGTCATGGAAAGTCAGACATGACTGAATAACAAACAACATTGTAAAGGATTATCATTTCAAATAAACCACTTCCAGGGAGGTATAGAGAACAGAATACTAGGTGTGGAGACAAAAGAGTTGGGTTCAAATTCTGCCCGTGACCGTTCCTATCTACGTGACCCTGGAGAAATCACCCAACCTCTCTGGGCCTCAGTTATTTCATCTGTATAAGAGGCAGATGAAGTAGATGTCTGTTTCACTTCAACATCTTGGATCCTATGATATTGAATAATTAACCTGTTTTTCTTCCTTCTTTCCCTCACAAAAGGCTCAGGTTGAAGCCAAGAAAGAGCATGAAGGAGCGGTGCAGCTGTTAGAGGTGAGTGAGTGCAAGCCTGTTTTTCTTCTTCTCTCCTTCGGACTCACTCAGTGGTCCATAGAGGCTCTTTCAAGGTCTTGGTTTCCAATGCCATATATACCGTATAGCCCCTCTCTCACCCCTGGGGGTAGGGGATGATGGCAAGACATTCACCAATTCCTTTTGATTTCATCTAGGGAGAGAGGGCAAAAAATCATTGTCTCTACTTGGCCCTGGAGATATCTACAATGAAGGGATCACTTTTTAAATGCCACCCTGTGTCAGTTCATTCTTGACAAGGCTGTCATAAAGTTGGAACAAGAGGACAGCTGTGAATTTAAAAAATGAACCCCAGGCTAGAAAGACCACATCTTTATGTTACCCAGGGAATCCCAATCCCTTCTACCTGTTAGGGTAGTATTTTATGGGGAGTGGAAGACCAACCAAGAAATTCTAAGAGATCATTTCTGAGCTCTTTTACCATAAAAAGGGTGCATGAAATATAGTCAGTAGAAAGAAAAACAATCTTTTCTCACCCATTAACATACATACATATATATATATATTTCTAACTGGACCTGTGATTTTATTGGTGGAGAGTATTCATAGGTGAGGAAAGTCCCTCTAACAGTACAGATTGGCACCTCCTCTAAAACTTAAAGTCTTGGAAAGTGCTTGAGAGTTTAAGTGACTTGCCCAAGATTACACAGCACGTGTTAGAAGCAAGTTGAATCCAAGATTGGCTCTCCATCCACTATGGCTCTCCACCTGAAAAATAAGGTTGCCCAACAAGGATGGGGTGGGAGAGGGAGGCATGCCATAGTAATAGGATAACCACTAATTCTTGGAGTGGATGATCTCTCATGGGCCTGTTGCAATTGGCATTCTTTGGGAGATAACGGGTTGAGCTAGATGGCCACCCAAGTCCAACACTGAAATTCTGTGATTCTCTACATACTAAGCACCCACCCATGGCTCTACCCAAAGCCAACTAAATAGACTGACCCCTGCTCTTTGGGAACTTCCTAAACATGGCTCCATGGATATTGTTAGAGGCATGGCTTTTGTGATAATTAATGCATCCCCGCCATTTGGAGAACTTTTTAGTGAGTTTTCTCTCCAAATGCTCAAGCTCTTTCTTTGAGTTATATTCTCTCTTTTGAGGACATACTGGTTTTCAAGGCCCAGGATGGAATGAGACATGACACCTGCAGCATCCACCCCCCTCCCCACTGCTCCTTCATCCATAATGGATGGACCATAATGAGCACAGGGATTCCTACCTGCTTAAGACAAAGGTCATACCCTTAATGGTCTGCCATCATACATAAATTCATCAAAGACCTAGACTCCCAGAATTCAGTGATCTTTACCATAAACCCACCCTCCCCTGTGGCCTAATTCCATTAAGAAAGGCCAAGGGGTACTTGTCCTCTCTATCTCTAATCTCCAGGCCCTTTGTCCAGCTGCTACTTCCCAGAGGGACCTTTCCTTCAGCCCCCGGGAACACTGAAGCCATTAATGAAAAAGCATCTCTTAGGTTTGCTTACCAAGTCTATTCCTCCCCCAGGAACAGATTTCTTCAGTCTTCTCCTACATATTAAAATTGATTTTAAAGCACTTATTAGATAATGAATCCCTAGTAGGAAGCTCATGATGAATTATAAGGGGAACTAGGGGCGGGAGCAACACCTGGGGAAATAAGGAACCCTCCAAATGGCCATTTATCTCCCTGAAAAATCACTGGGCTCCTCTTGCCTGAATGCTGCCCCACCCCCCTGCCTTGTATCAGGCAGCCTCCATCTGCAATAATCTTAGAGATGGAAACTCACTCTTGCTTTTCCCAGCTGGACTGAGGCCTGTTTGTTTGAAATTTTATATTGGTTTAAATCTGCTTGCTGAGATTGACGCATTGTTCCAGGGTTTGATTTTTTTTTTGTTAGTGTCATCCAATGTGGTTGGCCTGGTGCATGCTTTTATATGTGGTCACTGTCTTTATTTTGTTGTTGTTTTTTTAAATGGGAGACAGGGAAGGTGAGGGGTGGGGGAAGAATCCAGATGCGTTGAAAATTGTTTTGTTTTGTTTTTTCATTTCCTTATCTCTCTGTTACTGTGTCTTGTTGGGATTTTGCTTTGCTCCAGACCACCTTGGACAGCATGCAGGTATTTTGGAGCGTAACTTGTCCTTAAGCCTGGTGTGTGCTTGCTCTGAGTGCCTCCCTTGCATGGAAGCCACCACAGAGCCACTATGACCTGGGTCTGCTCAGAAGGCCTTCTGCACAAGTCAGTGTGCTTACCCAAATAGTAGGTTGCTAGGGTTCCATAACTGCCTGGCTCCCAATGGGAAAGGGATCCTAACTGCTGCATGAATATGGGAGGCAGTTGTGGGGCAGAGGAAATGATAACTACATTTAGAGACAAGATTTGACTTCTGCCAAATCTTCGCTCTGCTACTAACTAAACTTTTGAGTCTCTGTTTCCTCATCTGTGAAATAGAGGTTGAATTACATGACCACTAAGATCCCTTTAAGCTCAAGATCTGTGGTTCTATAAATAATGAGTCCCAGATAGCCAAATATTACCAGCATCACTCCCTGAGCAGGCCCAGTAAACATAGTTTGACTCTAGTGTCCAAGTTGTAGCTTTCAGGCTTTGGAAATGGCCTCTCAATTCAAATGACCTGGGAAGAGAGAAATTGGGTATCTTTCCCTCTACCCACAGCTAAGGGGTTCTTTACACCCCCACTGATTCTCTATGTAACACGGCTAAAGAGTGGGCCAAGAGTAAGGATCTGAGAACTGAATCTGAGTCCACCTGAATGAACCTAAACTGTTTTTGTTTCTGCTGCCTCCTAAAAATGCTCCCAGAGCACTTTATTTAAGAAGCATCTGCCTAGCTCCTTGAACTCTGAGGCATAGGGGAAACAAGACTCACTCATTCCAGTGACAATGTTTTCAACCCATCAAGAGTCAAATTTCAGTCTACAAGAGGACCCCAACTTTGCCAACAACCTAGAACAGTCCATTACTTCCCTCTTCCCAGAAGAGATATTTGAGTTTCCAGAAGCCTGAAACTTGACAACAGGGCAAGTTTTGAAATGGAAGAGCTCCATAAAGAGTCTGGGCTAGAACCCTCTGTTGTCTGGTACTCTGTTATCTAGAATTCCCTACAGCCTCCCACTTCTGTACGTTTCCATTGCAACGATGATTATTTATGTCTATAGTGGTGACCCAAAGTCAGTGAAGGATGTGGGGGTAGCAAAGGATCAAATCATGTCCAACAGTGTCTTGGTCTAAAAATATTTTGAGTTTCAGTTTGGTGATCTATGTGAGCATAGAAAGCTAAGCAGTTCTTGAGCATTCCTTAATGAAAGTCGCTCTTGATTCTGGCTATGTGGTGCCTCATAGCCCCTGATAAAGCAAATCATTGGATTTGTAAATAAAAAAAATAGTTAAAACTATTCTCTTTGATAAACATTGATTAAATGTTTACTGTGTGCAAAAAGGCAGTATGGTATAGTAGATAGTCAGACTTGGAAGATCTGGGTTCAGCTCTCATCTCTGACACATGATAAAATTAGATATTAATTTCAAAGCACTTTGTCAACTTTAAAATGCTACACAAATGCTAGTCATTACTGTTTTATCAATAGTCGTAGTGGTAGTGATAGTAGTAATAGTGATGCTGGTGGTGATAGTACTAGTGGTGGTGGTGGTGGTAGTAGTAATGGTAGTGGTAGTAGTATTGGTAGTGCTGGTGCTTGTGGTGGTGGTGGTAGTAGTAGTAGTAGTAGTAGTAGTAGTAGTAGTAATGATGGTAGCAGTCATAGTGGTAGTGGTGCTAGTTGTAGTGGTAGTGGTAGTAGTAGTAGTAGTAGTAGTAGTAGTAGTAGAAGTAGTAGTAGTAGTAGTAGTAGTAGTAGTAGTAGTAGTAGTAGTAGTAGTAGAAGTAGTGGTGGTGGTAATATACTGACTATCTGACCTTGGAAAATTCACTTAACTTGTCAGGGCTAAGATTATACATTGCACAGAAGGTGCAGACATGCTTTAGTAGAGAGAGTTTCCTGACCTGGAGTTCCCTGTACCAACACAGTTTATAAGGCTAGTCCCTATCCTGTCCTATTATGTGCTGGGCCCTGAGTACACCAAGACAAACCAAAAAAATTCCTTGCTGGAATTGGGCCTGGAGGCAGAGTAGGGTGGAGTAAAGATACATGTACACAGATAAATATATATGAAATAATTTTAAGAAGGAGAAAGCAACTAAGAGCTGGAGGGATCAAGAAAGACATCCTGGACCTAGTAACTAAGTTGTGCTTTGAAGGAAACTAGGGATTCTGTGGGATGGAGGTGGGAAGGGACAGCACTTTAGGTGTGGGGCACAGCCTGTGCAAAGGCTCCAGAGGCAGAAGATAGGATGCTATGTATATATATATATATATATATATATATATATATATATATATATATATATATATATATATGGCCTGGGAATAGCCAGGAAACCAGCTTGACTGTAAAAAGAGAATGTTTGAATGGGAGTCTTATAAAATAAAATTGAACAGCAGGCAATTGGAAATGAGAATAACACAACTAGAGATGCAGGTTTTAGAGTCATCTATGCGGAAGGGTTTGTTGAAACACTAGGAATGATGAGCTCTGAGGGAGTAAGTTCAGGCAGGGGTTCTTAACTTGGGATCCATAGATTCTCCCAAAGGATTTGAAGATAGATTCCAGGGGATTCGTGAACATGGATGGGAAAAAATTACATCTTTGTTTTCACTTACTGCTAACTGAAAATTAGCATTTCTTTCTTTTAGGAATCTAGGCAACAAGCATGATTCATTGGCTTTCTCAGACTGCCAAAGGAGTCCATGATGCAGAAAAGGTTAAGAAGCAGGGAAAATAGGATTCAGGAATGAAACCTTGGGCTGATTTGTGACCTAGGGTTTAAAATAAGGAATAAGATTGAAAGCTAGTGGGAACCTAACTACGGATGGTTTTACATGACAGGGTGAAGGTTATTTTTTTGAGAGGTAATAGGAAACTATGGATTTTTTTCTTCAATATGGGATTAACATGGTCATATCCATGCTTTCAGCTTCATAGCTGTGTAAAGGATAAATTGGAGATGGGAAAGACTGGAGCCAGGCAGATTAACTAAGAATCAATTCCAGTAATCCAGGTGACAAATGATGAGGGCCTGAACCAGGTTTTGTGAGAGGAAGGAAGGGGCTGGATGTGACAGTGATTGTGGAGGCAGAATTGGCGAGCCTTGGCAACTGATTGGATATGGAGATTGAGGGAGGGGGAAGATCTTGGGATCAATTAATCAATAAGCATTAATTAAGTACCTCCCTTGTGCCAGGACTAGGGATGCAAAAACAAACAAAAAAAATGAAATAGTATCCCAAAGAGAATCTCTTGTCCTAAGGATACAGGGACAAAAATAAGCCTGCCCTTAAGGAGTTTACATTTTATCGCTCAATTTTTCAACCAACAAACTTTCAATAAGTGTATCTTGTGTTTCAAGCAGTATAATAGATGGCAGAGATGTAAGAGATAAAAAAACAAGAAAGAGGAAGGAAAGAAGGAAGGAAGGGAAGAAGGAAAGAAACAGAGAGACGGAAGAAAGAAAGAAAGAAAAGAGAAAGGAAGAAAGGAAGAGAAAGAAAGAGGAAGGAAGGAAGAAGGAAGGAAGGGAAGAAGGAAAGAAACAGAGAGAAGGAAGAAAGAAAGAAAGAAAGAAAGAGGAAGAAAGAGGAAGGAAGGGAAGAAGGAAAGAAAGAGAGAGAAGGAAGAAAGAAAGAAGAGAAAGGAAGCAAGGAAGAGAAAGAAAGAGGAAGGAAGGAAGGAGGAAGGAAGGAAGGGAAGAAGGAAAGAAAGAGAGAAGGAAGAAAGAAAGAAAGAAGAGAAAGGAAGAAAGGAAGAGGAAGAAAGAGGAAGGAAGGAAGAAGGAAGGAAGGGAAGAAGGAAAGAAAGAGAAAGAAGGAAGAAAGAAAGAAAGAAAGAAGAGAAAGGAAGAAAGGAAGAGAAAGAAAGAGGAAGGAAGGAAGAAGGAAGGAAGGGAAGAAGGAAAGAAACAGAGAGAAGGAAGGAAGGAAGGAAGAAAGAAAGAAAGAAAAAGAAAGAAGAGAAAGGAAGAAAGGAAGAGAAAGAAAGAGGAAGGAAGGAAGAAGGAAGGAAGGAAATAATCCCCAGATTTCAAAAGAGCCTATATTCTGTCAGGGGGATAACTGTCAAATCTGGAGAACTGGAAGAATGGTGGTCCCCTTAATGGACATAAGGAAGCTTATAGGAGAAAAGTGTTTGGGAGAAAGATTGCAAACTATCTTTTGGACAAGTTGAATCTGAGTTGCCTTTGGGATATCCAAACTGAAATGTCTAACAGGCAGTGGATGATGTGGAACCACATCTCAGTAGAGACAAATTGGCTTAATACATTTATTTTGGAGGTTATGTGCATAGAAATTATTCTCAGCTCTATGTTAGTTCAAATGTTGATGGTCAGGCTACTAGGACAAAGGAGTTGGAAGAAATAAGGATTCGTTCCAAATATGTAATGTGCTTTGCAGACTTCAAAGTAGCATATAAATGTTAGTATACCCATGAAAGTTCTGCAGTGTCTCAGGAATGGTTCTTGCCTAGTCCTGGGGAAGATAAGATCAGAAGGTAAGGATCTGGATGGAAGATTGTTTAATGGAGAAGAGTGATGATAATCAGGGGTGCTCAACCTAGCTTCATTTCTAGGATGTGGGCATCCCATGGGAGAGGGACTTCAGCACTGTGCTAAAAAAGCCCTGTGAAAGGAAACATGATTTTCATTCCCAAATCCTAGTCTTCTCAAGGGGTCAGAGGATAGTGAAGGTGAAGGCCGGCTGGGGAGGTCCATATGGCCTGAAGATTTTGATTTCCAGGGACCAGGTTAAAGATCAATGGGAAGTTGTATGTTTTTTTTTTTCTTTCCCCATCAGAGGGACCAGCTATAGAGGTGAAGTCATTCCATCTCCAGTGAATTCTTTTCCTGTAGCAGAGAAAGATGCTTTCTTGGAGTTTGGGAGCTCAGGGTTTGGTTGATCAGCAGAACTGGTGTTCACAGCTGAGTCTGGCATTTAGGATTCCATCAGTCAATAAGTGATTAATAAGTGCCAGGCACTGTGCAAGGTGCTAAGGATGCAAAGACAAGCATGAAGTTGCCCCTGCCCACAAGGAGTTTTCAGTTGTGTGCTCTTTTCTGCTGATGTTTGGCAAGGTAGTTGCAATGGAAGAAGCCACCTCCATCTTATCTCCTGAGGACATCAGGCATCTCACTTTGAACCTCAGTGGGTTTAAGAGACCCCTAATTATTGTATAGAGTATTCTTTCCTTCCTCAAGCCTAGGCTTAATCCAGATGAATCCAGTGGAGAAAACACTGGATACTGAATCAGAGGACTATCTGTATGACTTAACTACGTTACTTTGACTAAGTCACTTGGCCTTTATGGATCTCAGTTTCCTCACATGTAAAACACAAATCTCAGACTCAAGGAGCTCTAACATCAGAGAAGTGGGATATAGTTGAAAAAATGATTGATTTGGAGTCTGAGAAGCCACTATCTGCATGACATTGGACAGATCACTTCATGGGATCCTAGTTTCTTCATCTGTAAAATGAGATGACTGGACCTTGTCCTTTGTACCTTCTAGCCCAGGGTACTTGATAAGTGTTATTGGTTCTATTATCACATATGAGTGAAATGAGCTGACTTTCCCAGGGGCACTCGGCTCGTCAGTATTGGAGCTAACATTTCCACCCAATCTCTCTCACTTGGGAGTCACTGCTCTTTATAACAGCTGTTCATCTGGGGTTCTTATCATTTTCTGGGATGGACTCCCCTGGGGGTCTAGTGACACCTACGAAGGGTTTCTCAGAATAATGTTTTTAAGGAAATGCTGCATTTCAGCTTGAAGTTAGTAAAAATCAAGTCGCCATTTTCTTTCCATTTAAGTTCATAGTCCTCTAGGTTAAGAATCTTTGTTGTATATACATATAAGTTTGGTTTTTTTCCCAGACCTGTAATTTATCAATGGAGGAAAGTGAGAAAAATCCTTCTGCCAGTGTAGATCTACAACTATTCTGCAATTTATAATTTCATTTAAAAAAGAATAATATTTTATTTTTCTCAATTATATGTAAATAATTTTTAACATTCATTTTTAAAAATTTGGGTCTCCAAATTCTCTCCTCCCCTCTGACGATTTACAGTTTTAAAGATTTAGCTCAGTCACATAAAAATTAAATAAAAAATAAAATAACTTGACTAGGGTCAGTCACAGAGCCAGTATGGCTCAGAGGTGGATCTTGAGCCCAAGAAGTCTTGGCTTTGAGGCTAGTTCTCTGTTCACTATGCCACCTAGCTTATTGGCAGAGAGAAGGAGGGGGGAAGAGGAAGAGAGAGAGAGAGAGAAAGAAGGGGGAGGGAGAGAGAGGGAGAGAGGGAGAGAGAGAAGAGGAAGGAAGGAAGGAAGGAAGAGAAAGAAAGAAAGAAAAAAGAAAGAAAAGGAAGGGAGGAGAGAGGGAGAAGGAGAGGAAGGGAAGATAAAGATAGGGGGATTGGTACACAGATGACACATACATACATTCATATATACAGACAGACATGTAGATGTTTGCATGTCATGGTTTAAGGTTAATATCTTCAGAGATGAATCATTAGCAAGTGTATGAATTTCGGTTCTGTTCTTCTTTTGGGATGGGCATTCACTTGTTAATCTAAGGAAAATATTTCCTTCAGGGCTCAGCTCAAGTACTGCCTCCTGTTTCCTGATCCCCCAATTGTTAGTTTCTCACTCTTCCTAAAATTACCTCCTACTTTTTAGCACTAAGCATATGTGTACTTTCTCCTGATTCCTGTGTACGTGTTGTTTGCACTAACAGGATGTAAGCTCCTTGAGGGCAGGGGCAGTTTCATTGCTTTTTGCATGCCCATTCTCTTGCACATAGTATATGCTTAATAATAAACATTTGTGGAATAAATAACCGGTATGATACGAAAAAATATATAGTGACTGATCCTCCTCCAGCATCTGCTACCGAAGGCAAGAAGTGTGAGATTCAATTAAGGGTTCTATGGGAATGACTTTGGTAGCTTTTCATAGCTATTTAAATCAAAGGAGACCTTCTACAATTGAAATGGCATAAATTTAGTTATCATTAGAGACTGTCACAATGGTGTGGTATATAGATCCCTGGAAATGGGAGTCACAAGACCTGGGCTCTTGTCCTGGTTCAGCCACCATCCAGTTTGCTGTGCAGTCTTGGCTGAATTACTTCCCCTTTCCCAGTCCCAGTTTCTTCATCTGTAAAATGATCTGGTTGTGCCGGGCCTCAGTTTCCTCATCTGTAAAATAGACCAGATGACCGCTAAGGTTCCTTCTAGGTGTATGAGCTCGTGATCCTATGAGATGCACATTTAACTTCAAATACATTTTCATTCTCTGGTACCAGTGACTAATGTCCCTGCTCTCAAGGAACTCAGTGTGTCTAATGGAATCAGTTAAATAAAAGGAATCAATGTTTAGAGTTGCCACTGAATTAGAAACAAGACCCTAGCAAAAGACAGCACTACTGAACCCCTAATTAATGGATATACTAATTAACCCTAATTAATGACTTCGCTAATGCTGTGAATTTATTAATTGGCCTCCTTCATTATGTGCAGATTTTAGTAACTGCAATTCATGTGTCCGTATCCAGACAAAGAGATGTATGTGTCCCGACAGTTTCCATCCTTAAGAGAAGCCCAGTTAGTTTGACAAATAAAAAACCTAGTGAAGGAATCTTGGAAATCATGTTTTTGCATTTTGTTTTACTCATCTTTATAAATACCCACGTCCACATTTGCAAGTTTCTGCTGTCGGTTCCAATTATAGCTCATTTGCCTGATGACGGTGATGCAGCCCCTCGCTGCCCCCGCTCCGCTGCCTGCCGGCATAGCAGATTCCGAGCTGGGCTTCTGAGCTGCTTTCAAAGTTGCAGGTGGCTCAGAATCAGGAGACAAGTGTAAACAGTGATTTATAAATGCAGCAGAGGGTTAATGCAGAGTCATGGTCCCACCCCACCCAGCAGAGGAGCTGAACCAGGGAAATGACAAACCTCTGAATGCCCAAAATAAATATTGATGTGCAAATAAACCAGCCTGGTGCAGAATAGCAGGGCTTACAGAAAGGGAGGAAGCAGGAGGCTCAGTGGCACGTAGCTTTCCTCTACTAGTGAGGACCGGTTCTTTACTCCTTTCCAGCTCAGCTACATCCCGGAGCATCATTCATCCAAGCCTCTTCTGGGCTGCCAACTGCTGGGGAAATTTTCATTCTGGGACTCCAGAAGTCAAAAATGAATACTTAGTAACTCTTCCCCCTAACCTCCCTTGCTGGGGATTCCTTCCCTGGGGGGCTAGTGCCCTCTCCCTCCCCAAATAGTACCAGGCAATAGGTAGTGTTATTGTGGCAAGAGCAATGGATTTGATGAGTTTGAATCTCTTCCCTGATTCTTCCTGCGTATCCTTGGGTATATCGCTCCCTCTCTGGGACTGTTTCCTCAATTATAAAGTCAGGGATGGGGTGAGGTCAGACTAGCTGGACACTAAGGTTCCTTCTAATTCGAAACATAGGATCCTCTGACCTGGGTTCCTCTGATGCTTACTGTATGTGTGGTTTTAGACAAATCACTTAATCTCCCTGGGCCTCAGTTTCCTTATATGTAAAAGGAAGTTGTTAGACTAGTTGGTCTCTGAGATTCCTTCCAGATCTGTATTTATGATACCATGTGACTTCTTCAGCTGCATAATCAATCTATAGATCCACTGATGTCTCTCTTGTGGATCAGGGGTCAGCAGAAGAGAAGCTTCCTGGTGATGGGAAGGGGAAGAGATACACTCAGATTCCTTTACCCTCTTTTCTATGATGGTGATGCCTAGGGAAAGAGAGAGAGAGAGAGTAGATGCTGAAGTTGGAGTTTAAAAAAAAAAGTATGCCAAAGTGCCTGGAAAAACTAAACAAGCTTCCTCAGGTGCTTCATTTCTGCTTGCTTGAGGAGCTGGCTGTTTCTGAAAATTCATTCTTACTTTCTTTCATCTATTCATCCAATACCTAACAACATACCTCATAATTTGTCTTTTTAATTTTTTATCAAGACCTGTAATTTCACTCGCCAAGGAAACCAAAGGAATTTTTTTTTTAGTAACTTGTTTTAGAAAGTTGCCCAGGGTGCTGGGGGTGGGGAGGGGAGTGGTTAAAGGATTTGTTCAGGGTCATAGAACCAGTATGATAATAATAATAATAGAATTTTTATGTTGTGTCATTTGATCTTCACAAAATCCCTGTGAGATAGGTGCTATTATTATCATCCCTGTTTTACAGATGAAGATACTGAGGCTCATAAATTTTAAGTAAACCACCCAGAGTCACAGAATTGTATCTGATGCAGGGTCAACACTCTAGCCACCACTCTATATTTCCAAACATCTTGTGCATAGTAGGCATTTCATAAACACGTGTTGAAATGAATTTAGCAGACATCTGTTGAGTACCCACCATGAGCAGAGAGTGCTGTGCTTGTTTCTGAAAGAGACACAAAGTTTAAATACGTCATTCTCTGCCCTCAAGGACCTCATAGGCTAGTAAGAAGCTAAGGAACAAATATTACTTGATAATTACATTAGAGGGGTGCAAAAAAGAAGTATGCGTACTCTGAGGAAGTCATTGCTAATCTGTGAGTACAGGAGAGCCTTCGAGAAGGAGAGGGGTAAGGATTCAAAGCAGAGGTTCAGAGCACATCGTGAGCAAACACATGGAGGTGGGAGAGCACAGAGTATATTCTGAAGCATAGACACTCACAGAGTATGGGCCCTGAGGACAAGGAGAAAGGACCCATGGTAATGATTGACCCAGGCTGTGCTGGCTTTCCTGGGTATACCTTGGCCCATGTTCTAGGCCCACCTATGTTCAGAAGGAAAGGTTGTCTGGTTTAACTGAAACATAGTGCACAAAAGTGGATAATATAACACTAGAAAATAGAAAAAGAGCCAAGGGAACCACTGACAATTTTTTAACAGAGAAACTCTTCTAAAGCATCCCTGATGAATGGTCCCCTGACTTCTACTTGAAAACCTTCAGCAACAGGCAGCCTGTTCATTTGGGGATAGCTCAGTAAGGACGTTTTCCTGTATATGTAACCAAAATCTGCCTCCAGCTGACTTATTATAGGTCCTACTTCTGTCCTCTTCGGACCAAATGGAATGAGTAATCCTTCTTCCACATGCTGGCCTTTCTAGTACCCAAACATAGCGATCATGTCCCCTACCAAATTTTCCTTTTCTTTCCCTGGCTTTCCAAATGGCTTGAACTTGGGGCTCCTTCACTATACTAGATATTCTCAATATTTTGTCTATATTCTCTTTTCAGTATTTTCCCTAAAATGTGATACCCAGATGTGAGCTCATTACTCCAAATATGATCTGACTATAATCCCCAGTGTCCTAGATCCTTTCTTTCCTAATGAAAGAGTATCACCTTAAACTTTTTGGTTGCTGGGTCATGATCTTGATTCATATTGGGCTTGTGGTATACAAAAACCTCCAGATCTTTTTCATATGAATTGTTGACTAGACATGTACCATACCTCCTTCCATTTCCTATGCAATTGCTTTTTTAGCCAAACGTTGGATTATATTTGTCCTTATTAGAATTTGTCAAGTGTGGGTCTATAGCCTGGAATCAGCCTTTAATTTGAAGTTCACTAAATCCTTTGCTTCCTCTCCTGTTAATCTTTTTTAGAGGAACTTTGCTATGCCACCCACTTTGTACTTGGAAATATATTTTTTTAAGATTTTAGACTTATTCCTATTCAATTTCAACTTGTTAGATTTGTTTCAATGTTTTAGGCTGTTGAGATATTTTTGGATTCTGACTATCATTCATATGTTAGTTATATTTCCCTCTTCACTTTGTCTTCTGCAAATTTGGTGAGCATGCCATCTACATCCCTCTCTAAATCATTGATAAAAATATCTGAGTTTCCTCAATGGGGCATAAATTGGGCCCATAGAGACCCAGTCAGGATCAATTTACATCTGAGAAGATCTAGGTAGATGATCTCCCTATTAAGTATTCCTTTTCTTCAGTGGGAGAAGGTCATCTTAGGGCATTTCCCCAAACCCCACATGCCAGGAGGTGGGGGTGTAACCAGGGCTGCTTAGATGGCCTTACACAGGCCACAGGGGTACAAACTATTATGGTGTAACCTACACCTGGTCTTATGCAGTTAGCCCCAGTTAGACTCATTTAACAGCCCTGCCCCCTAATTGCTCAGCATTTTGAGGAATTTGGCATTTTGAGATCGATCAGCCTACTGGAAACTGATTGGAAATGGGACAAAGAATAACCAGAATCCCTTCTCTGCCTATCTTCTGTCCTAAATCTCCTTGGTTCTAACCTTGGTGGGTAGAAATGCCATCAACATTAGGAAAAATGTGCTGTGATATAGGTGGAAAGGAAGGTAGGTCCCAGAAGACCTAGACAACTTGGTCCTAGAGGATCTGGGTTCAAATTCTGTTTTTCTGTGACAGGTAAGACAGATATGACTACTTTAGTGACTTTGGGCAAGTTTACATCTGATTAATTTCCCTTCTGTTAGCATCCCTATACTTTACCTTCCTTGTTGGTAAAATGAGGGAATTGGATTTGTTCTCATCCTAAGAATGTCCACATTGTCATAATTTTACCTGTCTTTGCTTCCAAGGAGTGTTAAGAATGAGAAAACTCCTCTCATTCTCTTATATTCAAGTCATTGGCTTTGACTCTGTAAAGACTAAGGAAAACATAAATTTTATCTTTTAAGCATCTAGAATCTTGAGTTTTTGAGGTAGAAAGTACTTGAGAGATTTAGCCTAGCCTATTCAGATGGGAAAAATGAACCAGACTTTCCTGAGGTCACAAAGGTGGTGGCTGAACCAAGATTAGAACCAAATCCAAATGTACTGCATTATGCTATCTCTCTTTGATTGGAAAACTGTAGGGGAGCTGCCCTTTCCTTTTTGACTTTCAGTTTGACCTTGAGCCTCAGGAGCCAAGGGACTACCCCTCCTTAGAGGTCTTCAAGCAAAGGCTAGATTGACCTTTTGTTGGGGGATTCTTTTTGGAATATGGGTTGGACCACATTGTCTGTGAGTCTCTTTCGACCCTGAGATCCTGTGACTTTGATCTGTAACCTACATGCTGATGGTACCAGGGAATTCTAAGAAGAAACAAAGTCAAGGTGAATTCAGGAATTTGGGGGGACTGAACTCAGCTAGACATGAAGTAGCCAAGGAAGATAAAGGTGATCTGCTTGGAAGGATATGTTTTTAGCAGCGCCTAGATTTCAGTCGTTGATTGCTCTCCCCATGAAAGGATAAATCACCAGCCTAATCCATTCAGGTTTTTTTTTTCTGAGCAGGAATAAACTTACTGATGTTTTATGAATTGAAGAGATTAATTATAGGTTTGGAATTCATTAGGATTATTTTTAGAAAGCTGTGTTCACAGAAACAAATAGCGCTTCATTCTGTACCAGGGAAATCAGCAGGCTCACTGCCTGTGCGGGAGGGAGGAAGACTGACCGTCATTTTAAATACCAGAACTTTGAATCAGGTTGGAATAGAGAATTCATATCAATCACTGGCTTTGCCAAAGGAAGCCCCTTAAGGCAGAGTCCAGATCAGCCGAGTATAGAGGAGATAGTGGATTCCTGTCCCTGGAGGACTTCAAGCAAAACCCGGATGGTTACAGGTCAGAGGTATTGTAGATGGGATTCTTGTTCAGGGATGGGTTGGATTAAATAGCCATGGAAATCCTTTCCCACTCTGAGACCCTGGGATAAAATGATGTGGGACTGAGCAAGTCTTATATTAAATATCTGGTGCATATTCTATAGTATCGGTGCTAGATTGTAAGTTCTGTGAGGGCAAGTAATGAGATTATTTAAATGTTGTATCTCCTTTGTCCCCTAGCACAAGACTGAATGCATTAGGAATTTAAACAATGTCTGGTTCCTCCTCTGTCAAACGGGGATAATCATAGCACCTTTCTGGCAGAGATTTCATGAGGATGTAATGAAACAATGCTCTAAAGTGCTTTGCAGACATTAAAGCATTTTATAAATGTGAATTGTTATTCGTTATAAATGTGTTATATTATTAATATAAATTATATAAATATAAAATATAAATTATTAATTATTTTAATTATTATATTTATTATATAAATATAAACATATAAATATATATTTGTTATAAATGAGGATTGTTATTAATAATCTCTGAAGGTATCTAATAGCATCTTCTAGTTCACAAAGCTCCTCTCTGTAGATCATTTCATTTGATCTTTGGAACAATCCTGCAGGATTGGCAGGGCAGGGTCAGGCAGACAAATGTTATTATGCTCATTGATCAGATGAAGAAACTCACTGTCCGAGACACAAAGAAGCTTACTTAAGATCACCTAATATGTAGTACAGTGGAAAGAGTGCTGGGTCTCAAGTCAGGAATAAATAATAATTAAATTAATAAATAATAAATATTTTTTAAAAAAATCTCAACAAGACAGAGAATTTGCCGACTTATTTATTTATTTGTCAGCAATTTGTTCAGGTCAAGAAGACCTGAGTTCAAATCTAGCATCAGAAGTTTAATCAGTTGCGTGACCTTGGGCAAGTCACTTAACCTCTGTTTGCTTCAATTTCCTCAAATGGGGATATTAACAACACCCTACCTCCCAAGTTTCTTGTGAGGATCAAATGAGATATTTGTAAAAAGGGCTTAGCATAATTCCTGACACATAGTAGGTGCTGTATAAATGCTTATTCCTATCCCCCTCCCTCCCCTAAATAGCTATGTAATAACTGTTTTAGCTGTTAATGCTTTAAATGGCACCAAGAGTTTTAGAATGTTGTGTATTACGGGGGAAACTCAAACCCAAGCTTTTCTCCACTCTGCCCCCTCCAGTAAGTGTCCTGAGCATCCACACTATAACCCTATCAGGTTGACAAGACAGGGAGGGCAGGGGCTGTTTTATCTCCACTCATTAGCTAGTCTTCCAGGTGAAGGTCACTGGCCTGCGTGTCACAGTGAAACAGGAAGATGCTGAGGACCCTGGGGAGTGTCTACCAGGACTTGCACTCTGCCATGCTGAGGTCTGCTCTGTTGGGCAGGGCTAGACAGGCAGGAGCAGGAAGGGACTGGAAGGAAAGAGGAGACAGAAGAGTGAGGCCCAAGTCTCCAAGTCTCCTTGAGTTTTTCTTCCAAGTTCAACCACTCCCTTCCCCAGGAGGCCTTCCTTGATCCTTCCTCCCCATCCCTGCTCCCAGGCTGCTACAGTCCACATGGATTTATTTTGTATATATTGGTATCTATGTTATCCTGTCATCTCCCTACCCGAAAGTGTAAGTTCTTTGAAGGCAGGGATTCTTTTGTCCGTCTATACCCCCAGCACTTAGCCCAGTGTCTGGTGCATAGTAGGTGCTCAATAAATGTTTACCGATGGGTGGATTGATTGAACTTGTCTTTCCTCATTTTGTTCCCTCCCTGTGAATTGCTCTTGTCCTGTGTTCACCAGAATAATCAATCGTTCAATAAGCATTAATCACCTACTATGTGCCATGCATTCTGTGTGACAAATGCAAACATTAGGCAATCCTGTGTGCACATGCAAAGAATGGGACAGTCCTTACTCCCTCAGGAAAGATCACATATGTACAGATCCTACCCTGTACAAGGGTCATGAGACTTTGACATTGTACACCTGACCCTGGTGGAGACAGACCAAGATCAACTTCCCTCTGGTGAAAAAGGCTACTTTCTCAGGGAAGTCTGACAGCGTTGGGCCTCAGACTGATAGCCAGTGAACCACTCCACCCAATTCCTCCTACATCTCAGGCTAATGCCTTCAAATCAAACTCCCAGAGACAGAGGCTGCCTCCTCCCACTCCCAAAAGACTCAGGCTGCCCAGAAATCCCGAGCAGCATCTTCCTAATGCTTGCCAGATAGTTTGGTACCTCTGATTTTATACATTAATACGGGATGGAATTGGGCCAGTGACTCAGCTGGCAGTCTGTGTGGGCCTCACATATCCTGAATTTCTTTCACCCACTCTTCCCTTTCTTCACTCTACAAACCAGGAGCCAGTCTCCTTCCATACCAGCCCACTCTGGGGGACCTACCTCCCCACTGACCCTATCTCCATGCCCCTGTTGTGCAGTCCAAGGTTCGAGAGCTGGAAGAGAAATGTCGGACCCAAAGTGAGCAGTTCAACCTCCTGTCTAGGGAGTTGGAGAAGTTTCGGCAGCAGGCGGGGAAGATTGATCTGTTGAGCAGTAACTCTGTGGTGTCTTTGGATATCCCTGGCTCCCCTAACAAGCCTTTCACCCACTTTATGAATGGAATAGCCACCTCCTTTGGCAAAGGTAAGAGATCAGAAACCTTTCCTAACTCAGTTTCCCCTACTAGGTACAGAGGTAACCTCAGAGGAGGAAAAGACTTGGAGCCAGGAAATCCTGAGTTCACATCCCACCTCTGACAATTACTAACTGTGGGACCCTGCTTGATTCCATGTACTTGGGGCAGCTGCCTGGGACTTCTGGACTAACTCAGAAGTGTTAAACATGCTGGCTTCAACATACTCCAGCACTATAACCAGATTATAATATAATTGGGAAATATTTTACAAAATAAATTGAAATAAAAAAAAAACCCATAGAGAATGCTATTATGTGGTTTTCTGAGTCAATCTACAGCCCACAGGAATCCTTATGTCTGGTTCTGTGGCCTCATTTGAGTTTGATACCACTATACTAAGAGTCATTCTTGCCATCTGTGTTGGGGGAGGAATGAAATCATAGCTGCTTCTCTTAGGAATTCATACGTGAGGGCATTGCCTGTCATTCACCAATGATGACAATCGTCGCGAAGGTAGAAGAGCTACTTTGATTTTGAAAAACCCAGTGCTTAGGAAACTGGTGACGAATTTCTATCTTAGCCTTGAAATCTCTGCTTGGAAAACACCATGGTGACGACTGCCGAGCTTAAACATTAGCTATGTGAGGTTGGAGCCTGATCGCAAGCAAAAACATCAGAGTTTATTCAAGGAAACCAGTCTATTCCTCCCTCGAGGGATGAGAGGGGGAAACTCTGCAAGTCTGGACAATGCTCAGAGCAGTTTGGGACCCGGGATGCACATGAAGTTAAACGGAGCAAGACCACAATCCCCAGATTTCACTGCCTTTAGAAGCTGATGCTCTTCTAATCTAGAAAAGTTAAATGCTAAAGCTTAATTTTTGGAACAAAAAATGGAGGGGGTGGGGAGAGAGAGAGAGAGAGAGAGAGAGAGAGAGAGAGAGAGAGAGAGAGAGAGAGAGAGAGACAGCGTGCTATAGTGTCTGATGGAATAGACTTGTAGCCGGGAAGATCTGGTTTCAAGTCCTGCCTTGAACATTGTCTAGCTGTGAGGTCTTTAATAATTAATCTACCTTCTCTGTGCAAACTTTTCTTATCTGTAAAATGGGAGTGAGGGGATTGGGCTCAGTGTCACCTTGGGTTCCTTCTAGTTCTAAATCAGTTATCCTTTGATATACTAAATACAGTCTTTAACTTTTTCCTGGTCCAGGAAGAGAAAATGGCATAGATCTAGGCTCAGATCTTTCCTGGTTCTTTGTTGGGGGGAGGATCAGTACCCCCTATTACTTCACAGACTGTGATGCCCTAGGAAGTATAGACATAACAAACAATATTGGTGCTAGAGGCAAGCAGCAGGAAACATGCCATAAAATCAACTGCATAGTTTGTGATATTAAAAAAAGAAAGGAAAGGGAAAAAAAGAAGTAATTAAAATAAATTGAGTTGAGCAGAAGGTCGCTACGTTGCCTTCTTTGAATACATGGGTGGAATTTCTGGAGTAATGGGAAGGAGTCTGGGTCTGGCATCAGAGGAGCAGAGTTTGAATCCAGCCTCATGCTCTCTTCTACCTGTGTGAGCTCAGGCAAGTTGTTTTACATCCCTGGGGCTCAATTTCTCGGTCTTAAAAATGAGAGGATTGTTGCAGATAGATGGGGACAAACTCAAATAGAAACAGAGAACACTAAGCCATCCACAAGAATCCCAGAGGGTGTGTGTTGACTTGGAAAAGCAAATATTAACATGACTTATGTTTTGCTGTGTTTTCTTATTTATTTTGTTAAATGTTTCCAATTAAATTTTAATCTGGCTGTAATCTGAACTAGATGATCTCTAAGGCCCTAAATGGCGGTATTAGGTGGCACCATAGTGCACAGAGTACTGGGTCTAGAGTCAAGAAGATTTATCTTCCTGAGTTCAAATCTAACCTCAGACATTTACTAGTTGGGTGACCCTAGGCAAGTCATTTAACTTTGCCTCAGTTTCCTCATCTGTCAAATGAGCTGGAGAAGGAAATGGCAAAGCACCTTTGCTAAGAAAACCCCAAATGGGGTCACAGAGAGTTGGACATGACTGAAAAATGACTCAAGAGGAACAAGGTCCTAGGGTTCTGAGGATGCAGATGTGACAAAATGGAACCTATATTCTTTGAGGGAAAAGAGTATGAATATAGATGAAAAATCCAAGATGTGTACAAAGCAAGTAACAAAGTGATTATAAGTGGGGGACTAGTCGCTGACGGAAGCAGGAAAGGCTTTGAGTAGGAGGTGGTACATAAACTGCATTGAAGGAAGTGGGGGATATTAAAGACAGGGGAGCAGGGAGTGCATTCTAGGCATGGGAGAAAGATTGTATAAAGCCACAGAGTTGAGAGAAAGAGACCCTACCTAGGAGTAGCAAGCAATCCAGTCAGGCTGAAATGTAGATATCTAGTAATATGTAATAAACCTGCCAAGGTAGAACAGAGCCAGATTGGAAGTGCTTTAAATGACAAATAAGTTCTTATGTTATCCAAAAGACAGTATGGAGTCATCCATGTGACTCTTTTGAGCAAGAGAGTAAGATGGTCAGACCTGGGACTTAGGAATATTAACTTGGCAGCCATGTGTGGAGGATGGACATAGGAGAGGAGAGACTTGCACTAAGGAGGCCAACCAGGAGGTCATGGCAATTGTCCAGTTCAGATCAGCAACTCTTCTGGATCTTATGAACTTAGGAAATTGCCTGGGTCATTGAGAAATATTTTGCTGAGGAAATGATCAATATAAGCTAGAGAACATTTAAGAGATGATGACCATGGCTAGGAACAGGGTGGTATATACATATATACACAGAAGAAAGGTACTAGATATACAAACAAGGGGTTAGGTTTCAAATTCTGAATCTACCATTTATTGGAATTTATTGGATAAGTCACTTTATCCCTATGGACTTGTTTACTTATTTGTAAATTAAAAATAATAATACCATTCACATAATACTTTAATGTTTGCAAGCATTTTACACATGTTAACTTATGTGAGTTAACAAAGGGATTGGAGTAGATCACCTCTGGCCCTTTCTAGCTCCAAGTCTATGTCTGTGAAAGGAGGGATGGAGAGTCACAGAGGGACACAGAGAGAGAAACAGAAACCATGGGGGAAAGGGAAGGAATCTCCATCACCTGATGTCTTCGAGAAGAGATTGCATGAATACTTGGACTAGATGTCCTATGAGGTCCTCTCAGACTTAGATTCAGTGACTCAGTGAGTTTTTTACCTAGAGGTATGTTGGGTGTGGCTTTCATCAGAGGTGTCCACCAGTGGCCAGCAAAGCTCCTAATTGCCCCATGAACCAGACTTCAGAACCCATCTGGTCCAACCCATTCATTTCATTCATTCATCCATCCATTCATTTATTGCTTTTTGGAGGGGGGAAGGCAGGGCAATTGGGGTTAAGTGACTTGCCCGAGGTCACACAGCTAGTAAGTGTTAAGTATCCGAGGAGGGATTTTAACTCAGGTCCTCCTGACTCCAGGGCCAGTGCACCACCTAGCTACCCCAAACCCAGTCATTTTATAGATGCAAAGATGGAGACCAACGGTGGTTAAGTAACCTGCCCGAGGTCACAGAATTAGTAAGTAATAGGAACAGCTCATGATTCCAGCTTCTCTGACTCCAGAGAGTGTTCTTTCCATTGCCTCTATGCCTGCTGACCAGTTGATTGATTGACTGGGGAAACACTAGTAAGTCCCCTAAGTAAAATATGTATCTCCCACTGCTGTCCAAGGTGTCCCTATTAGTTGCAAATTCCCTTGGATTCAGCATTGCTTTCTTTAAGACTCCACTTTTAAAATGCAAACCCCCCCTGAGAGAGGTGCAGCACCATATTCAGTCTCTCACAGGTCAGTGAGAATGAGCTTTATAAATGTTTTCCTCTGTAATGGGAGGGACTTGGATTCAGTTGTGGAGCCTATGGGAAAGGAAGTGGTAGGAGATGTATAAAAAGCTTCACTGGCATCACAGTCCTGGTGCAGGTCAGAGGTCACAGTAGGGCCCAGGGTAATTGGTTCATAGATCCAGAGCCAGAAGGGACCTCAGATACCATCTAGCCCAACCTCATTTTATAGATCAATCAATAAGCATTTATAAAATCCTGCCCTCAAGGAGGTTACAATCTAATGGATGGAAAAAAATTGATCCCCAGGAAGCTAAATGACTTTGCTAAGTTTACACAGGTTTACGCAGGATTTGAATCCAGGTCCTCTGACTAGAAAGCTAGTGCTCTTCCCATTGTCCCAAGCTGCCTGCTTCATGATTCTTCAGCCAGGACTCCATCTACTATTCCAAGTATCTAACGATGAAGTAATTAATATTTGTAGACCAATGAATTCCTGTTATTTCTTCTTGTGAGGGGAGGACCTGATGGTGATTTGTGTCAGGCCACTGGGCTTCCTGGAAGGACTCCATACGCTGGGATGCTTCTGATTGATCAACCTTGTAGCAGGGACAAATAAATGAAGCCTTTGCAACAGCTGCTTGGGAGCCCCTTTAAAAAGTTAAAAGATGTTTAGCAGAGTCCAGAAGTGCCATCCGTCTGGGTGGTCAAAGCAATATTGAAATACGTATGTTTTTAATAACAGTTTCTCAAAGCAGATCTCTTAAAATATCCTCTCTGTGAGGAAGGCCAGTTTTTAAGATGTTATGACTGTACAGGGCTCCCTGTTGGGAGACCCAGCAGGATCTGAGCTCCAGCCACATAACCATTCACAACAAACGCTTCCTGTGCAGACTCATCGCTTTTCTGCCTTGTGAAATGGTTTAACCTGTTTAAACAAAGGAGAGAATCTCATACAACCCAGTGGGGTTGTGGGGGAGCAAGGGAGAGGAACCACTGGATGTGGAATCAAGGACCTAGGGTCAAATCTAGGCTCTGTATGAGCCTGCACCAATCACTTAACCTCTATGACCCTCAGTTTCCTCATCTGTTAAAAAAAAACAGCTAATAATAGCTGACAATTACATAGTATTTTAAGGTTTGCAAAGTATATTGTATACTTTATCTCATTTTATTCTTGTAAGTGCTCTGTAAGAGGATTAGGACACAGCAGAGAACTGAACTCAGAGGCTGGAAGACTTGGGTTCTGATTCTGCCTCTGACACCTCCTGGCTGTGACACCCCAGGCAAGTCATTTAATTTGTCCCAGGCTATGCTCTAGTACTCTCCAAGCCGAAACACTTAGTAGCTGTGTGACCTTGGGTAAGTCACTTAACCTCTCTCAGCTTCCATTTCTACCTCTGTAAAACTGAGGGAATTGGACTTGATAGCCTCAAACATTCCTTCTAGTTCCGTCTTTAAGTACTTCCCTCCCAAGGTTGTTGTGAAGATTAAGTGCAGATATTTGTAAAGAACTTAGCTAAATAAATCTTCCTTCTTCCTTCTCCCCTCTCTCCCTGATTTCTTCCATTTTTCCTTCTTTCCCTCCCTCCTTCCTTTATTCCTTCCTCTCTCTTTCCCTTCCTCCATTTTTTCTTACTTTTCTCCCTCCCTTCTTCCTTTTTCCTCCCCCTCTCTCCAGCTTCATTCCTCCCTCCCTTTCTTCCTTCCTTTCCTTCCTTTTCCATTTTTCTTTCTTTCTTCCCTCCCTCTTTCCTTCCTTTCTCTTTCCTTCCCTTCCTCCAATCTTTCTTACTTCTCTCCCTCCTTTCTCCCTCCCCCTTCCTCCAGCTTCCTTCCTCCTTTGTTTCTCTTTCCCTTCCTTCCTTTTTCATTTTTATTTCTTCTCTCCCTCCCTCTTTCCTTCCTTCTTCTCTCCTTTCTTCCCTCCCTCTCTCTCCCTTCTACCTCCCTTCCGCTCCTGAGTCAGAAACTAACACTCAAGTTTCTACATCAAACTCTGCCTCTACAAAAAAAGAAAAAGCCATTCAGGTTGAATGATCTCCAAGGTTCAAATCTGTTGTCCTGAATAAGGAAAAGCATCTCTTTTATTGACAGGACTCAGGCTGAGATGTCTTCAGATGAGGAAGAAATGATCCTCAATAGCAGCCTAAATTGGAGCAGGGCTAACCACCCAGCAGGCAGGCAGAGGGCAGAAGGAGGCTGCTGCAGCCTCTGAGGAGGGTGGAATGGATGCCATGAGGCACAGCCTTGGAGAAGTTGCATGAAATGAATAATAATCAATACCCATGCCAACCAGGGCAATTAGGAGGACCCTAGAATAGGGTCTGGTATTTACAGTCTTTCCTTGTCTGTCTCTAGCCTACCTTTTGAGCATTATTATATAATAATTACCTTCCAGAACTGTTATGTTCCAGTCAAATTAGTGGGCTTGATATTACTTGAATTCAGTCTCCTATCTCCAGCCACTGGGCCTTTGTATCAGCTGTGCACGTCTCACACACACACACACACACACACACACACACACACACACACACACGCACACACGCCCTTCCTAGAACGCTCTCCCTCCTTTCCTTTGACTCTTATAATTCTTAGCATCCTTCAAGGCTCACCACAGGTGCCACCACCTACCCACAGCATTTCTTGATCCCCCTACTTCTTAATACTATCACCTTCTTCAAATTATCTTATATGCACTTACCTGGTGATCTGTTGTATTTTCCCAGAAGAGTGTAAGTACCTTCATATCCTCCAGTGCCAAGCATAGTGCCTTAAACATTTTCTTAAATCTGGACTTCATCAGTATAGGGAATTTCCACTTCAAAAATGCCCTCTTGGGGGCAACTAGGTGGCCCATTGGATAGAACATCTGCTTTATCCAAAAATTTAGTCCAAGTCTCTCATTTTAAAAATGAGGAAACTGAGGCCAAGTCTGTCAGTCCATAAACATTTATTAAGTGCCTACTATATGTCAGGAACTGCAATAAGAGTTAAGGATACAAGGCAGAAAAAAAATGGTCTCTGCACTCAAGGAGTTCACAGTCTAACAGGGAGATAATATGCAAACAGCCATGTACACACAAGATACAGCAGTTTAAATTGGAGATAACCCCTAGACTAGGTTAAGGGGGATCCGGAAAGGCTTCCCTTAGAAGACTTGCTAGACTTGGAATCTCCTTCTATTAAGGGGATTTGTTATGTGAAGTGTGGATTCAATCAGAGGTCCCTGAGTATGGCCCTTTGATTGAATCCAACCCAAAGGGCTGCACTTGAGGACCTAGAAGGCCACATGTAGCCTCCAGGCTGCAGGTTCCCCACCCCTGCTATAGAGTGTGCAAAGAGACCCAGAAAGTTTAATCAACTTGCTCAAAGTCACATAGCCCTTTTAACCCAGGTCTTCTTGATTTCAAATCCAGCTGCCATGCCACAAATCTGAAGCTCTTTCTATCCCACTGTGCTGCCTCATCTGAATAGAGAACATGGGCTAGATCAAAAGCAGGGCAAAAATTCAGACACAGGCTTTTTTTATTGCAAAGGAAACAAGTCCTTGGAAAAGTCATTAAAACTCTGAAGCCTCAGTTTACATATCTGTAAAAAGTGAGGGTGGGACTAGTTGTCTTCTGAGCTCCTTCTTGACCCTGTTGTATTTCTTCTCTGTATTCATCACTGTGCTAGACACCATGGAGAAGGCACATTCCCTTCCCTCAGAGAGCTTACAGTCTCAATGGGAATATGATATTTCAATATCTAAATAAGCAAAAATAAGAGATAGTCCATGGTAAGTTTAAGATTCCTACACAACACTATTCTGGACACTATGGAGGATGTACTTCCTTCCCTCAGGGAGCTTACAATCTCATTGAGGAGAGGAGAGGAGAGGAGAAGAAAGGAGAGAGAGAGAGAGAAAGGGGGAGAGAGAGAGAGAGAGAGAGAGAAAGTAAGAGACACTCCATAATGGA
>CM053580.1:555865804-555882993 GCA_028627135.1 Pseudochirops cupreus
ATATCTAGTATTATATATTATTATTATATTATATATACATATATGAGATAAATGGGAAATATTCAGTAGAGGGATGTAAACAGCATATACATATATAGTATATACATATACAGTATATATATATAGTACATATATGAGATAAATCAGAAATAATCACTAGAGGGAGGGCACTGTAGCATTAGGGAAGATTAGGAAAGGCTTTTTGTAGAAGGTGGAATTTTATCTGGAACTTGAAGGAAGGCAAGAGGCAGACATGAGAAGAGAGAACATTCCAGGCATGGGGGACAGACAGTAAAAATGTCAGGAATCAGAGCAGGGGGTGTCTTGTAGGAGAAAAAGCAAGGAGTCTGAGGTCACTGGATGGCGGAGTAGGTGGGAGAAAATGAGGTTTCACAAGGTTAGAAAAGCCGTTCAATAATTAATGATCATAGATTATCTAACTGTGTGAACTTCCCAGGAACTCAGAGTTTGTATGTCCTTTGGGACCATTTTCACAAATAATGTCTCCCTGGTCCTCAGCCTTCCTAATGTGCTTCTAGCTGATGTATCAAAACAAACTTATGTCAAGGCAAGGAAAAACTCCAGTTATGTTCATTATGTCATAATGTCGTTCTTTGTCCTCAACAGGAGAACTACTAGATGGGCAGAGAGGACTTGTCCCTTCCAACTTTGTGGATTTTGTCCAGGATAATGAATCCCGTTTGTCCAACACACTGGGGAGTGAACAGGATCAGAATTTTATTAACCATTCTGGTGTGGGCTTGGAAGGAGAAAGCATGCTAGATCTGAATTCACCCACCCAAGGAGACTCCAGCATCATCAACAACGGGGCTGGGACGCTGGATGTGAACATTGACGAGATTGGAGAAGACATTGTGCCTTACCCTAGACGAATCACCCTTATCAAACAACTAGCCAAAAGTGTTATTGTGGGCTGGGATCCCCCGGCTGTGCCACCAGGATGGGGGACAGTAATCAGCTACAATGTCCTTGTTGACAACGAGACCCGCATGAATCTCACCCTGGGGAGCAGAACTAAAGCCCTGATTGAAAAGCTAAACATTGCAGCCTGCACGTACCGGATTTCCGTGCAGAGCATCACAAGCCGGGGGAACTCAGACGAGCTTCAGTGCACCTTGCTCGTGGGCAAGGATGTTATTGTGGCCCCTTCCCACTTACGGGTAGACCACATCACTCAGATTTCAGCTGAGCTCTCCTGGCTCCCAACCAACAGCAATTACAGCCACATTATCTTTCTCAATGAGGAGGAGTTTGACATCGTCAAGGCTGCAAGGTATAAGTATCAGTTTTTTAACTTGAAGCCCAACATGGCTTACAAAGTGAAGGTTTTGGCGAAACCCCACCAGATGCCGTGGCAGCTTCCTCTGGAGCAAAGGGAAAAGAAGGAGGCCTTTGTGGAGTTTTCTACTCTGCCAGCAGGTTGGTCCTATTATCTCCCTTGTATTTAGTTCAGCGAACCTCTTAAAAGCCTACTAGGTATAAGACACTGTGCTAGGCACTAGAGACACATAAATAATAAGTATGGAAGCCGAAATCATTAACACTGACACCATACTCCATGCTTTAGGTTCATCTAGCAGAAATGATTCTTTTTTATTTAACATTACTCTAATATACGGACGTTTCTAGCTTGGAGGAAGAGATATCCAAATTAGAGTAGCCCTCCATGTCCATTGACATAGCTCTCTGCCCCAAGATAGTTTTTAGCAACCTTCACCAGAATCTTGAACAAAGCAAAGATCTCAGCATATAAAAATACAGTTGAGATTTACAATGAAGAAGTGCTGTATAACCAAGTCACCATGCCGTTCATCCCATTCCCTTGTGGGAAGGATGGGCTATCAGCAGGGAGAATCTTTTCTGAATTGGGGGCATGAGGCTGCCTCCTTTTCATAGGAGCAGAGGACACTTCCCTTAAGTGGGTCCTTTAGGAGTGATGGCAATGATGTTAATAAGAAAAGAATTATTCCTTGTTAAAAGGTTGGGTACCATTTCCTTAGGCAATCAGGTGCACAATGCACAGAGAGTTGGATTTGAATCAGGAAGACTCATCTTCATGAGCCTCAGATGTAAAATCTTGGGTTATATACCTAGTAAGTGTCTCTAGCTAGACTTGAATTATATACCTAGTAAATGTCTCTAGCTAGACTTGAACTCAAGTCTTGCTTGCTCCAGGTTCAGTTCTCTATCCACTGCAGCATCTGGCTACCTCAAATGAATGTTATTTTGGACATGTTGGATCTCGTAGTGGGACTCCAGGATGGAGTTATTTCCCAGGAAACTGAAGACGTGGGACTGGAGCGTAGGAGAGAGATTAGGGTACTCCATCTATGTCTAAATCCATATTTATTTCTATAGTTTTGGAGATTAAGGAACTATAATCTAGATGGATAGAGAGAGAGACACAGAGAGAGAGAGGAGAGGGAGACAGAGACAGAGAGAGATGGATGGATAGATACATAGATACATAGATACATAGATACATAGATAGGATATGTCTGTCTCTAAGAGTCATCTGCATGGTGATAGTAATTAAGCCCATGGGAGCTAATGAGGTCATCAAGAAAGAGAGTGAACAGAAGATCCCTAGATAGAACATGGGGAGGTGAGGTGAAGTAACCCATGATCAGATGGTTTAAACACTGAGTCTTTGGTGTTTATAGTCACCCCTGGGGACTGGTTAAGAGAATTGAGACATGACTGCTGCCCTTTCCTGGGTTTTTTTGTCTTGTAATATAATCTGTTAGACTGTTAGAAGACATATGAAACACACACACACACACATACACACGTGCCTCCTATCACTGCACAAGTGCAACATTCATGGTACAGTGGAAAGATTGCTGGAGTTTGGAAAGAGAGGAACTGGATTCAAATCCCAGCCCTGCCAAATGTGACCTATATTTTTGTTGTGCTGTTCTGTCATTTTTTTTTAGCTATATCCAACTCTCTGTGACCCCATTTAGGGTTTTCTTTGTAGAGATACTGGAGTGGTTTGCCATTTCCTTCTCCCACTCATTTTACAGATGAGGAAACTGAGGCAAGCAAGGTTAAGTGACTTTCCCAGGGTCACCCAGCCAGGAAGAGTCTGAGGCTGGATTTGAACTCAGGGAGATGAGTCTTCCTGACTCCAGGCCTGGCACTCTGTGCACCATGGCACCCCTAGCTGCCCTATGACCTGGATTACTTTCAGGAAATCATTCACCCTCTTTTTGTCTCAGATTTCTCAACTGTGAATGAGGGAGTTGATCTAGAGGCCCCCCGAGTTCCCTTCCAGCTCTGAGTCTGTGATGTTACAGTGTCACAAGGACCTGCCCTTGGCCAGAAACCATGTTGGACAAAAAACAAAAACAAACAAACAAATCGTGCCTGTTCTCAGGAAAGGCAGCAAGGAGGCGCTGTAGTGCACAGAGCGCCAGGCCTGGAGCCAGGAAGACTCATTCCCCTGAGTTCAAATCCAGTCTCAGACACTTCCTAGTTGTGTGACCCTGGAACGAGTCACTTCACCCTTTTGCCTCAGTTTCTTCATCTGGAAAACGAGCTGGAGAAGAAAATGGCAAACCGCTCCAGTGTCTCTGCCAAGAAAACCCCAAATGGGGTCGTGAATTCAACACAACCAATAAATGTGCCCAGAACTGTGCTTAAGTGTTTTACAATGATCTCATTTGATCCTCACAACCCAGGGAGGTAGGCTCATTTTACACTTGAGGAAACTGAGGCAAATAGAGGCTGTGACTTGTCCAGGGTCATATAGCTAGGAAGTATTTCAGGTTAGATTGGAAATCAGATCTGTCCTTCCTCTCACTCACTCTCTCTCTCCCTCTCTTTCTCTCTCTCTCTCCTCTCCCTCTCTCCATTCCTCTCTCTTCTTCCTCTCTCTTTTTCCTCCCCTTCCTTCTTAATTGGATTCTCTTCACAGAGCTCTCCTTAAGTTCTTGGCCTTCAAGTTTATGGCTGTCCATGCTTACCACCTAGCTTGCACCTTAAATTCACACAGTCCCCATATTCAAAGGGGTAAAATACAGAGTTCATCTCCCCTAGCTCCCATTTATGTAGTAGAAGGAGTCCTAAATCTGGAAGCAGAACACCTGCTCCTACCCCCTTGATTTCATTGCATTGGAAAGACCCCCCAAAAGATCCCTCGGATTTAGAGCTAGAAAGGATCTTAACGGTCATCTAATCCAATCTCCCAGTTTTCCACATGAGGAAACTGGGACTAAGAGGAGGGAAATGACTTGGTTAGTAAGAAGCAAAGCTGAGATTAGGACCTGGATCAACCCATTCAAAACCAAGTGCTTTTCCCAATACCCATCAACTATCCTGGTGAGTTTAAGATCTTTGACTATAAAAATTACTAGAGCCCTAAAATCCTGTTATTCCTTATAGGAGAGCCCAGATTTAGTCATAGATTGGTCATGAAAGAGTTCATGGTATTTCCAAAGGGCTGTAATATATAAGGCCAAGGGGTCCCTCTGGTCCCAGGAAACAAGAAAACAGGGCATGTATTTTGTTCTTCTGGGGAAGACAATTATCAGAAAAAAAGGCCCCCAATTCCAAAATAATAATAACAACAACAGGAATAACACGTAAATCTATTGGGAGTACAGACAGCTCAGTGAGCAAGCTCATTAGCAACTCAGCCTGCTTCCACTAGCAGAGAGACACAGGTCAAGAGAAAGAGTATGAGGTCACCCCTTTAGAGAAGAAAGGAGACACTCTGAATAGAGGGTCAATTTGGTTCTATTTTACATGCATTAGGGGAAGGGAGCCAAGCTGAAATGAGACTGGAATTGGTTCCACTTCATACACATTAGGGGAGCTTTATCCTCATGGACCACGGGTCAGAGTTAGAAGAATGATTTCCCACTCTCTCTGACACTGCACTACACAAAGCCACATATATCTTGGCTCCATAGGAGAGTGGGAAAAGATCAGGCCCAGAAGTCAGCAGTCCTGGGTTTGAATCTCAGTTCTTTCTTTCATTTGCTGTGTGACCTTAAGTTAATTTCTAAACCTTCATGGGTCTCAGCTTCCTCATCAGGAAAATGAAGGCATTGGTTTTTATTCAGCTCTGATATTGCCTGACTCTCTGAAGAAGAGGTTCTTAACCTGTGGACAGATTTCCAAGAGTCAGTGAACCTGGATGGGGAAAAATTACCTTATTTTTAATAACTCCTGACTGAAATTTGGCATTCCTTTCCACTAAAAATGAAGGCTATTACCCTGAGGTTTTACCAGTTTGCCACAGGGGTCCAGGTTAAGAATCTCTGCTGTAAAATATGTAGTGAGGATGGAAGGTGGGGAGGGAGGAAGAATGATGCTTTGAAACCTTGATGGCAACAAGAAGCAGTGAAATCATTTACTTCTGTTCCAAGCACTTTTTTCTTTTTAAAGTTTTGTTAGGCTTACCTGACAAAGTAAAAGGCCAGCAAGAAGGGGGTGAAGGCAGGGGACAATAATGAGAGGCAAAGAAATTCCAAAGAATAGTTTTTATATATCATCTCTCATTATTCTTTTTACCAAACATTCCCATCTATTTTCTCATTCTCCCATTGTCCATGCCCCCCACTTAACACTTAATGCTAAAATCAATTGCCGTTGTTGTTCAGTCACTTTCAGTCATGTCCGACTCTTCGTGACTCCATTTGGGGCTTTCTTGGCAAAGATATTGGAGTGGTTTGCCATTTCATTCTCTAGCTCATTTTACAGATGAAGAAACTAAGGCAAACAGGGTGAAGTGACTTGTCCAAGGTCACACAGCTAGTGTCTGAGGCCAGATTTGAACTCAGGTCTTCCTCATTCCAGACCTAGCACTCTATCCCCTGTGCTGCCTAACTGCTAAAATCAATTCTAAATAAACTCCAAGAGAGTCAGATAGAATGGAAACTTTCCGAGGGGAGAGATTTATTTCATTTTTATCTTTGCATCCACAGCACCTGACACAGTACCTATCATATGCTCAAATACTCCAAATGGATGCATATTCTCTTTAATGCAAATTTTCCCTTCAAAGGTGACAGTCAAAACTCATTTGCTCTCACCCATCCTGTGCAATTTTCCCCATGTCATCCCATAAGTTTGTCATGAGGGGTCTGCCATACATTCTGGAAACTTCCTTAATTTCTATTAGCTTCTTGAGACTACCAAAGACATTTCCACTGTCCATCCGTCAATCAACAAATATTTATCAGGTGCTTAATGTGTGTTAGGTCTCGCACTAAGTCCTGGGGATACAAAGAAAAACCAAAGCCAATTCGTCCTTACCCTCAGGGAGTTTACGTTCTAATTTGGGAGGCCACATGTACTTAAGTATGTATGTATAAGATGTTTGCTACCTTAGGTCCTTTGGTATCTCCATTTTACAAACAAGGATGTAACAGGCCAAGATGTTAACTGACTTGCTCCATATCATAAGTGTCTGAGGCAGGATTTGAATTCAGATCTTTCTGATTTCATCTACCTATTATACTACCTAGCTACCTATGATCATATGAGTAAAAAGGAGAAAGAATGAGGGGTAGAAATAGAATGAGGGATGAAGAGTGATATAATTTGGCTGGAAGGCTGATTAAATGAAGCACAAGTTATGTCTGGACAGGTGATTTAGAGTTGGATGATGAAGAGTCTTGAACACAAGGGTCAGGGATTATACTTCATTCTATAAACAATGGGGACCCCCTATAGATTTTTTGAGTAGGGGATACACATGTTCCACGTGGTGTATTAGGGTAATGGCTCACACAAGAAGAGTGAAGGATGGATTTGAAAGGAGCTAATTAGTGGCTGGACATGGTGGCTGCATGTCCTACTGCTGGGGAGGCTAAGGCTGATAGATCACTTGAATTTGGGAGTTCTGAGTTAGAGTAGGGTTAGAGCCAATCCACAGTAGGTCTGGCCTCCACATGGCGGACTTCTGGAAGCAGAGGGACACCAGGCTGCCCACACCCCACTCACATCAGATAATGTCAGGGTAAAGCTTCTGGATTGATCAGCATTGGGATTGGGCTCATGACCTATCTATCATCACATCTGGGTGAGAGAGGGAAATCCAATCTCTTGCTTACAAAAATAAGGAAGGGACAGAGGGGATAGACTGGAAGTTAAAAGAGGTTAGTATAATCATCTAGGTTAAAAGAGAACATGGGCTGAGGTCATGGCAATGGGAGAGAAAAGAAGGTGCTTGTATATGAATGTATTATGGTTAGAAAAATGAAAGATTTGACAACTAGTCGGATATGTACAGTCAAGGACTAGGAAGAGACAAAGATGAGTCAAAGGTAGCCAGGTGACATAGTGCATAGAATTTCAGATCTGAATCAGGAAGACACGAGCTCAAATTTGACCTCAAACATTTACTGACTACGTGACCCTGGACAAGTCACTTAACCTTTATTGGCTTCGGTTATCTACAAAATGGGGATAATAGCAGCATCTGTATCCCAGGGTTGTTGTGACCATCAAATGAGATATATTTTTCTTGGTTTTTTTAATAGTATTTTCTCTTTTCCCTAATTACATGTTAAAACTATTTTTTTAACATTTAAAAAAGTTTTGAGTTCCAAATTCTCTCTCTCTCCCTCCCCTCCCTCACCCTGAGAAGGTAAGCAATCCTATATAGGCTATCCATGTACAATCATGTAAAACATTTCCATATTAGTCATTTTGTACAAGAAGATTCAAACAAAAAAAGAGCGAAAGGAAGGAAGGAAGGAAAGAAGGAAGCTGAAAATATGAAATGCAAAAGAAAATAAGAAAGAAAAAAATGAAAAATAATATGTTTCAGCCTGTATTCATATAATATCAGTTCTTTCTCTGGAGATAGCATGTTTCATCATGAGTCCTTTGGGATTGTCTTGGATCATTGTATTGCTGAAAATAGTAAAGTCATTGACAGCTATTCATCATACGATATTGTTGCTACTGTGTACAATGTTCTCCTGATTCCGCTTACTTCAGTATGCATCAGTTCATGTAATTCTTTCCAGGTTTTTCTGAAATTATCCTGCTTGTTGTCTCTTATAGTACAATAATATTCCATTATATCATACACCATAGCTTCTTTAGCTATTCCCCTTGATTTCCAATTCTGAGCCACCACAAAAAGAGGTGCTATAAATATTTTTGTACAAATAATTCCTTTTCCCTTTTTTTGTACAAATAATTCCTTTTCCCTTTTTTTGATTGAGATATATATAAAGTACTTTGTAAACCTTAAAGCACTAAGTAAATACTCACTATTATTAGATGACTCCAAGGTGGTGAGCCTTGGGGAATGGAAAGACAGTGACTCTATGAACAGAAGCAGACAGATAAGGAGAAAGCTTAGGAAGTGGTGAGTGGAGAATTCAGGATTTTTGAACCAGAAACTGACATGGTCAAGAATGTGTTTTAGGAGGATTATTTTGGCAGTTGTGCAAAGAGGACAGATTAGGCAGGGGAGAAACTGAAAGCAGGGAAGCCAGTTAGGAAGCTATTATAGTATTCTAGGTGAGAGATTTAGATAATAGCCTGAAAGAGAGGTCACCATGGGAGTGAATAGAAAGGTATAGATATAAAAGATATTGTGTAAGTAGAATTAACAAGTCTGGGCAATTGATTTGGATATATTGCTATGTAGGTAGTGTGGTGGGTAAGAGTAAAGGAAGAATTGGGCTGTAGAGCCTGGGTGCAAGGGAGGATGGAAGTTCCCTTTAAGCAGGCAAATTTAGAGGAGGGCAAGGTTGAGGGTGAGAAGATTGAATTGATCCTGTATAACTTCCTTATTGATCCCATTTACAATTAATCATTTTTGTCCTATAACAGCTTAAGTCACAATTCTTTGTCTCTGAACTTAGTTCAGAGATTAATTGGCCCGTAATGGGTTGATTAAAAATCCAGTTCTCCTGCTAATTGCTGAACTGTTCTTGCCTCAGGAAATTTAGCTGACCTTGGGGGATGGAGGCAGGTTCAGTATCTTTGTACCACCAGGCTATCCTTCAGGAATGCTGAGTTTGCTATCCACAAGACCTGGTCCTTATCCCTGAACCTTGCAGCCACTCAAAGAAGAAACATTTCTTAGTCTCAAAAGAGAAGGGTGAGGAGTAGTCATCACTAGCCACCATTACCAAACCTCCAACCAATCACATTGTTCTCTGTGCCTCAGTTCTGTAAATGATCGTGTTGTCCTCAATCCCATGATTTCTTCTGTTTTGCTCTTTGTTCTATACTCCCCAGAACCTATAAAAGGGGTCTTTGGTACAAATAGAGGCAAGCCATTGACTCATTTATTGACATCTGTGTACATCACTATTAATAAATGTTTTGGGGGCTAGGTGATGCAGTGTGGGGTCAGGAGGACCTGAGCTCAAATCCAGCCTCAGACACTGCACTTACTAGTCTTGTGACCTTGGGCAAGTCACTTAACTCCAATTACCCTGCATTGCCCCCTCCAAAAGACAAAACAAATGCTATCTTTTTGCAGAGAATTGCCTCAGTTTACTTTTTTGTTAAACTTCACCCTTAATAGAGGGTACTATTAATAGTAATAGATACCATTTTAGACATGTTAAGTTTGAGGTACCTATTGGACTTCCAGATGGAGATTTCCATCATAATAGTAATCATTAATCATAAAACATGACACTTTAAGGTTTACAAAGCATTTTACATGTGCTATCTCATTTGATATAAATGTTAGCTATAATGATAGTGATTATCATTTGATCCTCACAACTACTCTGTGAGGTATTATTATTATTATCCCCATTTTACTGCTAAGGAGAAACTGAGGCTGAGAAAAGACTGGACTAGGGTCACACAGGTAGTAAGTGTCAGAGACAGGATCTGAATACAGGTCTTTCTGACTCTAAGTCTAGTTCATTAGCTGGAGCTCTGGAGAAGGATGAAGTCTACAAAAATCAATTTAAGAATCATGCTTAGAGGTGATAATTGGACTCCTGGAGTTTATGGGAGCACTGAGAAAGAACGTAGATAGAGAAGTGGGGAGGTGCTATTATTTTTCTATTTTATAGATTAGGAAACTGAGGTCAACAGGTTAAGTGAGTTGCCCAAGTTCATAGGACTAATTTGAACTCAGGTCTTCTTAACTCCAGGTCCAGAGTTCTATCTACTGCACCTCTTACCTGTTAAAAGGGAGAAAAGTTAAGGGATGATGGTTCAAAGGGATATCAGGATTATATGTAGGTATATGGAGGATTGAAGACAGCTGGGCATGTTTGTAGGAAGCAGTGAAAAGAGCCCAATAGTTAAGGAGACATTGAAGAGGAGAAACAAAAAGGGTAATAATGATTGGAGAGGCAAGTAAGATGGGTTAAAGGGTATAAACAGGTCATTTGCCCTCCCTGGGCCTCAGTCTCCTCAATTGTAAAAAAAGAGGGAATTATACTAAATAGCCTCCAAGGTCCCTTCAAGCTTTGAAACTTGTCTATGTCTAGTCTCTGATGATGGAGAAGAGTTGACTTTGGCTAGAACAATTGATTAACTTGTAGGGGACAGAGCTCTGGATGGAATCAGAGGAATCTAGCTTGAGTCTCTGCTTTGCCACAGGACACCTGCATGATCTAAAGCAAATTATTTAATACCCCTGGCCCTCTTATTGAAAAATCTGTAAAAAGAAGGAATTGGAACCAAGTATCTGTAAAACCACCACTGGTAAGAGCCTGGAGCAAAGGAGGAGAGAATGCATGCTGATGGAGAGAGGTTTGGAGAGGCAGAATAGGAAACTTATGATGGGTCAGAAACTTGTCCCATTTTCTTCCATAATATAAGAGCTGAGGTCTTCTGTCGAGAGAAGAAGGGAAAGGTCATATAGACTTGAGAAAGAAGTTGACTGTAAGCTCCTTGAGGACAGGGGTTATCATTCCCTCTGCCTGAGACAGAGCATGAGCATTTGTGACCTTGTACTTGAGGAATGGGAGGTTTATTCCAGTCTCTCTCCCCAGTGATCCTTTGTTGTTGTTTAATCAATAAGTTGCATCTGACTCTTCATGACTCCATTTGGGGTTTTCTTGACACAGATGCTGGAGCAATTTGCCATTTCCTTTTCCAGCTCATTTTACAGAGGAGGAAACTGAGGCAAACAGGGTTTGGTGACTTGCCCAGGGTCACACAGCTAGTAAATGTCCGAGGTTGAGTTTGAACACTCAATCCACCACTACCTAACTGCTAGTGATCCTTCCTTTTTTTTTTGCGCCCAAATAGAGTCATCATTTTTAATAAGCCTTTTCCTACAAAGGGTGTTTAGCAGAGTGATTGTTACCGTTCCAGGTTGGCAATACCTTATCACCCATGCTAATGAGGCATTACTAAATGAATTGTCTTCAATTCAGCCTCCATGGAATGAATGTGTAATTTAAACCTGTCATTCAATGATGAGATTTCCTTCAAAATGGAACAATCTTTTCACCAGTAGCAAGACTAGTGAGATAACTCCTGAAAAATACCCACCCAGCAGTTATGGGACCAGCAAGGAGGCCTCTGACCCATTTTGCCACTGATAATGATGGGAAAGGGGCTTTCCTTATTTCAGACTGGGAATAAGTCTGCTTATAAAAGGAGGGGTTTGGACTAAGCGACCTCTGAGGTACCTTCCAGCACAAAGTCTATGATTCCTAGATTTGGGGCCCTGGAAATAATGGATGGTATTTTATCTCCAGCAGAAGTTTAAGTGACTTGGCCAGGGTCACCCAGCTAGTAAGTGTCTGAGGCTAGATTTGAACTCAGGAAGATAAGTCTTCCTGACTCCAGACCTGACAAGAGGGCACTAGAGTGGACAGAACAAACCACTGGAGTTTACTGAGTACGGTTGGCATGATCAGACCTGTGATTTAGAAAAATTGCTTTGGCGATTTTTGATTGGAGTGGGGAGAGATTTGAGGCAGGAAGATCCACCAAAAGACTATAGTGACAGTCCAGGCACAAGGCGATGAGGTCCTGTACCAGGCTATTTGAGTAGATAAAAGGGAGGGCTTATATAAAAGCTACCATAGAAATAGAAATAACAAGATTTGGCAATGGAGTGGATATGTGGTACAGGGGAGAGAACACTAATTCTGGAGTCCCAGCACCTGGGTTAAAAGCCTGTCTCTGATACTGTGTGTGTGATACTGCCTATGTGCCCTTGAGCAAATCATTTTCCTCTGGGCCTCAGTTTCCTCAGCTGTAAAAGCTGAGTGACAATACTTGTTCTTCCTCTTTCATGGGGCAAGGAAAGGGCTACACCTGTGTGAGTTGCTGTTCTGATGAATTTTTTTCTCACACAGTAGAGTGGAGAGCCCTGTCAGAAGACCGGGTATGGAATCCCAACTAGCTATGTGAATTTGGACTAATCACTAAACCTTTATCAACATCAGTCTTTAAAACGGGAATAACCATCCATGTTCTACTTGGACCAGAGATAAGACCTTAAAGTGCTAGAGATACATTACATTAATAGTAGAACCCCAACAAAAGTCCATTCATCTACATGTTTTCATTCATAATGCCTGTCTATTATTATCCATTCTCAACATATGGCTTCCTTCAAGCTCAGCTCAAGCCTCCACCTTCTGCAGGAGGCCTCCTCTAATGTCCCAAGCTGTCAGTGCCTCTTTCTAAGATTACTATCCATCCACTTCGTTTTGATGCTCATGGTGTCTTCTCCATTAAAATGTAAACCCCTCGAGGACAGGGACTGGTTTTGTTTTGGCTTTTTCTTTGTATCCCTAGTTCTTAGCACACTGACTGGAACTGTATGGGCTTTTAATAAATGTTGATTCATCTAAAATTTGCACGTAGTGAACTTTGAACTCCTTTCATATATCTTGACCACTCTGACTTCGTTTTGGTTTGGAGAGAGAAATCTGGGCAATTGTTCTCAGCAGGACAAGCTAATCAGCATGTCTAATGCTGAGTTTGTATTATAGAATTCAATTCAACAAGCATTCAGTCATCCCCTAGCTGGGATAGTTGATTGAGCGCTTGACTTGGAGACAGGAAGACCTGATTTCAAATTCTGCCTTAGACACTTACTAGCTCTGTGACCCTGGTTAAGTCATTTTCTCTCTCTCAGCCTCAGTTCCCTCATTTGGAAATTGTAGATGATAATAGTACCTACCTCACGGGGTTGTTGCAAGGCTCAAATGAGGCCACTCTTGCATTTTTCCATTAAGTGCTAGCTCTTCAAGTGTCTACTTTATGCTAGGCACCATGCGAGCCCAGTACATAGGGTCAGGTTTGTGGGCCAGTGTTGGTGGAATCATCCCATAGATCCTACAAACCCACCCAAAAGTCCAAACAAACCACAAGTGATTTTTGATGGGTAAGGTGCCCTCCCCAGCAAGAAGCAGCTGTTTTGCTGGCAGCTTCCTCTTCTGTGCCGTGGCTGAAATGCTGTAAACAAAGGCATTTATCTATCTCGGGCAGCTCCAGGGACAGACAATAAGTATTTGTTTATCTGCCTTTGGCAAACACAAAGCAATTATGATGCCTTGAATCTCTATACACTTGTCCCTCTGTTGGGAACCATGCCATACAAAATTGTTATTTAAAATAAAGCCTAGGAGAAGAGTTCTCCCCAGCAGAGAAGATGCCTTCTTAGGAGCAAGGGATTCCTGAAATATGGGGGCCCTTGGGAAGGAAAGGAGAAATTATTTGGGCATATAATACAATCCATAGCTGTTGTCTGATTGTTCCATATATAGGATTTTTATCTTCCCCCAACTAAACTGTAAACTCACTGAGGGCAGGGAATTTATGGTGTTCTTCTGATCTAAATCCTTTTTCACCTATCAGCTAGACCAGGAAGCTAAACAATTAGTGCTATCCCAGAAGTAGAGTGAGTTGCCTTGTGAGTTAGTGTGTTGCTCTTCACTGAAGGTCTCTGAGCAAAGATCCAACAGTCACTTATTGGGAATGGCATAGAATAGGTCTTTGCTCAGGGTGTTGGACCAGATGGATGGCGTCTGGAGTTCCTTTTAGCTTTGTGATTCTGTAACTTTTATAATTTCCACCTTTCCAATCTTTAAACTAGCTAATTGACATCCTTTCCCACTATTTCCCAAGTATTTTTTATTCCTTTCTCTATTTCTCTAGATGCTTTCTTTTTCTGAGGCTAAGTGTGTGATCCTGGGTCATATATGGAAGAACATACCCTCCCAATCTTACAACAATGGAAATAGTGACAGCCACCCTCTAAATTCAAGTGGTCATTCATTGAAAGGTGGGGTCTCTTGATCTTTGTAGGTCCTCCAGCTCCACCTCAAGATGTCACCATTCAAGCCGGGACCACTCCAGCAACCATACAGGTCTCCTGGAAACCACCAACTCTCACACCCACTGGAATGTCCAATGGAGCAAATGTGTCTGGCTATGGTGTTTATGCAAAAGGGCAGAGGGTGAGTTTCTTGCACCACACCTCCCTGAGTGGTGCCACATGAGTAGGAAGAGCACAGACTTTGGAGCCCAAGATCTGGGTTTGAGTCTCAGTTCCATCCCTTACTAGCTGTGAGATTTGGGGTGAGTCATCTAATCTGTCTGGGCTTCACTTTCCTCATCTGTAAAGACAGGGAGTTGGATTAAATGAGCTTTAAGCAACTTTCTAACTTTAACATTCAGTGATTCTATCATATTATATCCAAATTCCAATTCCCAGCATCACTGGCTTCGATGCCTTCCAAAGAAAAGGTGGATGGCACCCCCACTCCTCCCAAGCACCATAAGGTTCTTTTGTTTAGGGCAGAGGCCATTGACTAGGTGGGCCTCCCCAAAACCAACTTTAGTAAAAAAAACTATGAAGCAAGGGGAACTCTCTGCACTTTCAGCATTCCTTCCCCAATAAGATCCGTGATGCCTTTAGCCTAAGCCCCAACTGCCCTCTGTCTTTCCATTCAGTATCTCACCTTAACCAGCTCTTCCCAGTGCATTTCTCTGAACCCTTCCTATAATTCCCAATAAAAGTCCTGAGTACCATTCATGGAAAATTTTAAGATGTGACTCCAGCTAACCTCAGCTCAATTTACTGGAGAAGATACTCTGTAAGGTCTTTTCCAGCTCTAGAAAGGTTCATAGGACCACAAGTAGAGAGCTAGAACATACCTCAGAGGTTACTTGGTCAGAATTTCTGACTTTTCAGATAAGGAGACTGAGATCCAGAAAGGTGGTGATTTTCCCAAGGTTGTCCTGGTAGCAAGCCACAAAGCTGAAATTCAAACTTGGGTCAACCACCTGCAGATCCAGAGACCTTTACACTATAGCATGCCGCTCCTAATTATTAATTGGATTATTGGTGGCTGGAAAGAGTTAACCCTCATAATTAATTTTCCTAGTTAACAATGAATTGTCTCTAAATACGAAAGGAAATCAGGACTAGAACAAGTTATTCCTTTTTGGGGCATTGACATTTGGGGCATTAACATTGATACTGACTTTGCTTCAATCCAGAACAAGAATCTCTTACCCTTCTTTGGTTCTTGTTCCCCCATGGCAGCTGGGTGAAACCTGGCGACACTTTTTCAGAACCATCTTTTTAAATAATTGAAGGAAACAATTCCAGTAGTAGTAAAAATAAAGACGTTGGTTTTTTTTCCATCCAAGTACATGGACCCCCTGAAATTGATCCACAGACCATAGATCCCAAGTTAAAATCTCCTGACCTAGAGGAATGAGCCTCTAAAAGTGGCATTGTAACAGAGCAGTAGTACTTTGGATTATTCCCCACCTTCCTGTTAGATGATAAAGACCATCAAGTCAACTAGCCCCCAGTCCCTTCATATCAGACATGAAAAGATGATGGCCCCTCTCACTGGGCCTATTAGGTCCCAAATGTTTCTCATTAAACATATTCTGTTCAAGCCATGTCTGTTTGGCACAGGATTTCCTGCTCAGTTTGAACTTGGCTTGGCCAGCGCCACATTTCTTCCAGTTAGATGGGCAGTTAGACCTGGCAGTAATTAGCATTTACTTACTACTCACAGTAGCCAGCTTCCCCTTCACTGACTATTGGGAAGAGAAATGATATGGATCTAATAGATAACACCAGGAAGGGCATCTGTCAACCAGCTTTTGAGTTGGCTCTCTGTGTCCTCAGGTGGCTGAAGTCATCTTCCCGACAGCTGACAGAACAACGGTAGAGCTGATACGCATCCGAAACCTGGAAGCCAAGGAGGTGACCGTGAGAACACTTTCCACCCAAGGTGAATCCATGGACTCCTTAACAGCTGCCATTCCACCTGACCTACTGGTGCCTCCAACCCCACACCCTCGAACTACTCCCAAACCTAAGCCATTAGCAAGTGCCGGAGCCCCAGATACCAAAGACGAACAGTTGGGTCCCCACATCAAAATGGATGAGTCTTGGGAGCAGACTCGCTCGGCTGCCCCCACACATGGCCACATGCTGGAACCTCCGACATCCAATTTTCCAAGCTCGGCTCCTGGGAGGCGGTCACCCTCACCCAATCGAATTCTCCCGCAGCCACAGGGCGCCCCTGTCCCCAACACTGTGGCTAAAGCCATGGCCCGGGAAGCTGCACAACGGATGGCAGAGAGCAATCGAGTAAGTAAGGATCCCTTTGCTCTTATTGGTTTATTTTCCTTGGGGAAGTGTCTACCATAACATGGCCAACCAATTTAATTCATTTCAATTCAACAAATGCTTATTGCTTCCTATGTGGTAGGCAAAGGAGATACAGAATCAAAGGAAACAGTATCTGGCCTCAAGAAGCTTATCATCTGTTAGAGGGAGGCAACGTGTTCTCATATAATTACATACCGTCATGTAATTTCATCAGTATGGAAAACTCCTAGCGTGGAGATTTCCTCTTCTGTGTGACAACTCCTCTATACTATAGAGTCATAGAGAGTTGTTTGAGTGCATCGTGAGATTAAAGGACTTGTCCATGACTGCATACATAGTTTGTGTCAGAGACAAGACCCAGATTTCAATAATAGATAGCTAAAAGTAGATATAATTAAAAAAAAAACAGTGAGCATTTATATAATGCTTTGAGGTTAGTAAAGGGCTTCCTTCACATATATCATGTTAGGAGTTCTTATGTGATCCTCACAATAGGTACAGGGCATTATTCTCTACATTTTACAGATAAGGAAACTGAGGCTGAAAGAAATTAAGTTACACAGGTAATAGGTATCTGAGGCTGGATTTGAACTCAGAGATTTCTGACCCTTCCCCC
>CM053580.1:555883093-555937375 GCA_028627135.1 Pseudochirops cupreus
TGCTCTGATTAGAATCATGGATTTCAGTTTTGAAAAGGTGATAATAGAGGAAGGAAATGTTCTGAGAAAAGGGTATCACAGGAGATAATAACTCCTGCCACCAGGTTCCTTGGTGTTTTGACTGCTCTTCTCATCTCAGTCATTTGTTCTTTCCCAACAAAAGACTGTGTAATAAGCTTGTATAACCTGACCCCTGCCCTTACAAAGCTCATGATTTGTTTTGGGCGACAGGACTTCCAAACACAGGAAAAGTGTAATTAACAATGGAAACGTGTTGTGATGGAGGGCACTGACCTGGCGTTGGGGGACCTGTGCTGCAAATTGCCTCAGTTTCCCCATCTGTAAAGCAGAGATTATACTCCTTTCCTACTTTCCTGCCCACTATTCTCCTTTCCTTCCTTCTTCCCTTTCTCCAGGGCTTGGCACATTTCCTGTCTCATACATAATAGGCACTTTAAAAAGTTTATTTCCCCTTCCTTCCTCCTCCTTGTTTCTCTTTCTTTTCCTTCCCCCTCACTGCCTTACATTTCTTTCCTTATTTCCCTCCTTTCTTCCTTCTTTACTGGGTCATTGTGAGGCTCAAATTAGGAAGCGTATGTAAAGTGCTTTGCAAATGTTTGCAAAAGTATTATTGTTGTTATTACTATGGAAGAATCAGGTTGGTGGCCTCAGAGCCAAGATCCGGGTTCCATCTCCCTGCCCCTGATGTGGGTACATGTGGCTGTGTAATTGAGCAAGTGGCTACGTTTCCAAGTGCCCCAGGCGGATTTGCTAAGACTTTAAGTTGAAGACAAAAATGCCTCCTGGTACTGGGAGAGAAAATTTCCTCACTATGAAAAATTTCCTCACAAATTCTAATGAAATAGCAGCTCCAAAAAGAATGGCTATGCTGAGAATATTTGTCAATCACTAGAGTAAAACTGCACAGAACCATGGATTTAGAATGGAAGGATGATCTTAATTAAACCCCTTCATAAGGACTTCAGGGGCTGGTGAGCGTCACCAGGGGCCTTCTGGTAATGAAAGCGTTTTATAGAAAAGGAGTAGAGGCCATTGGGGAAGTCAGCTCTACCTCCTCGGCCACCATATTGCCAGGCAACGTTCCTGGTTTTGTTGTTGTTCAGTCACATCTGACTCTTTGCAACCCCATTTGGGTTTGTTTGTTTGTTTGTTTTTTGGTAAAGCTACCAGAGTGGTTTGCCATTCCTTTTCCAGCCCATTTTACACATGAGGAAACTGAGGCAAACAGGGTGAAGTGACTTGCCCAGGGTCACACAGCTAGTAAGTTTCTGAAGCCAGATTTGAACTCACAAAGAGGAGCCTTCCTGACTCTAGGCCCAGCACTCTATCCACTGCACCACCTACATCAAGTCCTAGGTCCTTGGAGCTCAGAAAAAGAAAGGGGTTGGACTCAAGTTCTGAAGACTCTTTCTGCTCTGACATCTAAAGCTGTGTGATTCTTTGAACACCACTGTGTATCTGAAAGAGCATTGGGTGCTAAGATGCTACAGGCCTGAAAGTAGAGGCCTGCTCAGAGGAGGGACCTTCTTATTCCTCCCTCTGTCCCTGCCCCCAAGAGCAGCTGGCTGAGCAGGACCAAATTCCCATCTAAAGCAGTGGCAACCTCCTCTGCAGGAAGCAGGAGGCTCTGGGACTCCTGCCTCGCCCGTGCCCATCCTCATCCACCTGAGGCTCTGCCCGAGCCTACACAAGGCAAGCCACAACAGATACAGTCCCTGCTGGGAAAGAATTTGACCCTTCGCTCCCTTCCTCCCAGTCTGTGCTGGAACCATCTGTTCTGTCTGCATCGGAAGTGTCCTTCCTTGCTGCCACCCTGAATCTCAACAAATACCAAAGCAGGAGGGAACCAATACCTGCCTTCCCCTCCCACCTTTCTTTCTTTCTTTCCTCTCTTGTGTTCTTCCTCCTATATCCCTCCCTTCTTTTCTTCCCATCTCTTTCCCACACATCTCCCTCTCCTTTCTTCTTCTCATGCTTATCTTTATCATTCTCCTTCCTTCATTTGGCCAGGGCTTGCTTCTATTCTTTCTTTCACCTCTCTCTTTTCTTCCTCTCTCTCTTCTCCTTTGTCCTGTCCTTCCTTTCCTATTTCCCTTCCTCCTTTCTTCTCTTCCTCTCTTTCTGCCTTCATCCCTTCTTTTTTGCATTTCCCTGTCCCCCTTTTCTCCCTTCTTTTCTTTCTTCTTTCATTCCTTTCTCCATCTCCTTCCTTCTCCCCCTTTCTCTCTTCTCTACCTCCATTTCTCCCTCCCTCCCTTCCTTTTTTCTTTTTCACATTTTCTTCCCTTCCTTCCTTTCTTCTTTCTCACAGTTTCTTCCCTCCTTCCTTTTCTTCCTTTCTTCTTCTCACATTGTCCTCCCTCCCTCCCTCCCTTTGACTCCTCCTTTTCTTGTCTTCCATCTCATTGGATTCAAGGATCAGCCACTGCATCAAGTGGTCTCTATAAGATTTGAACACAATATGCAGAAGGATCCTTCTTAACCATTCTTGGATGAGCAAAGTGTAGTTTAATGCTAGTACCTTCATCCAGAAATGTACAGTTTCCTCTGGGCAAATCTAACATGCAAGACACAACTTCTTCTGGAATATGGAAGGTGTCCCCAATGTTTCAGTGCAGGCTTAAACTTTAATAACTTAAGATCCCATTAGGAGTGAAGATATGTCTGTGGACCCATCCTTAGGAGCTGTGGATGGTTGGTTGTTGTCCATCCTACTAGATGAGGACCAAAACGACATCTAATGTACAATGTGCAGCATATCTCACTGTGGCTGATCAGACCAGTACGAGCTCAGAGGGCTCTACCACAGGCAGGACACAGATAGTCCAGAACCATAAAAAGGGCCCAGTGGGCAGCAGATATTTTAAACAGCTTTGAAGCTATGGTAGCAAATTTCCCTCAGTTTCTTGTAAAGACAAGTAAAAGTTTGATGAATGAATAAATAATTTTAAAAAGACTCATTTCTATAGCCCTTTAAGGATTACAAAGGATTTTCCTTCTGCAGCCCTCAGAGGTGGGCAGTGCAAGCATTAGCTATAACCCTATGGATGAAGAAAACAAGATTCATTAGATCATTGATTTAATGCTAGAAGGGAACCTTTTTTTTTCCCATGAGGAAACTGAGGACTATGGAAATTAAGTGACTTACCCAAGGTCACACAAGTACCACATCAGGAGGCAGGAGTTGAACTCACATCCTGACTTCAGAGCCATTGCTTTTTCCTCCCACTGTTCCCAGCTCCCTCTGGTCAGCCACCTCAAAAGTGGCAAATATAAGGTGTTAACCAGGTTCCCTAAGACTGATGCCAAACTCAAATCTAAAAATACAGTCTCAATAAAACCACCCAAATCAGCAAGTCCTTGGGAAGGTTTCTTTCTCAGAAGTATAAATATAAGCAAACCAATCTTAGTAGACAGGACTAAGGCCATCATTATGATCTGTGTGGAAGCAAGTTTCTTTTTTTTTTTTTTGGAGGGGAGAAGGCAAGGCAATTTGGGTTAAGTGACTTGCCCAAGGTCACACAGCTAGTGTATCTGAGGTCAGATTTGAACTCAGAACCTCCTGACTCCAGGGCTGGTGCTCTATTCATTGCACCACCTAGCTGCCCGCAAAGCAAGTCTCTTTATGGAGCTGTGATATTTCTGGGGACCTGTGACCCCTTGAAATATCCAAATCCTGGGGCCCTCAGTGAGGAATTGTGTCTTCATAAGGGTCTCCCCCATTCCTTCCCTCTCTTTCACTATTTCATTCAGAATTATAGAATGTCAGAGTCAGAAGGGACCTCGCTCAGGACTATCCTAACCCATACATAACTAAGAATACCCTCTACAATATAGTGGTGCTGCTGCTGCTGCTGCTGCTGCTGCTGCTAATGGTAGTATATATATACACACACATACATATCGCCTACTATGCTCCAGGAACTGTGCCACGTTTATTAATTTTATAAAAGTTATTTCATTTTGATTCTCACAACAACACTGCAGGGTAAGTGCTATTATTATGCCCATGGTACAGTTGAGGAAATTGACGTTAAGTGACTAGTCTAGGGTCACACAGCTAATGAGTATCTAGGACTGAATTTGCATTCAGGACTTTATGACTCCAAGCCCAGTGCTCTATCCACTGTACCACCTAGCAGGGTACCCCCCCCACACACAAAAAAAGCAAAAAAAACCTTCAGCCTCTGTTTAAGACTTCCACTAAGGGGATTCTACTCCCTACAGCCCATTTCACTTTTGGATAGCTTTAAAGGTTAAGAAATTTTCCTGATATCAACCCTAAATTTGCCTTGTTGTAGCTTCCACCCATTGTGGAATTCATTCAGAATTCTGCCCTATACCTGAAGACACTATCATGTTCCCCTTGTTTCTTCTCTATTCTGGGTTAAGGGTCTCCACCCTATTGCCCCCTGTATTCTACTTAATGGAGAATCTCTCCTGAACGTCTAGGATCTCAGAAAGTCAAATCCAGGAGAATAAGCTGCCCTTAGAAAGCTGATATCAGTAGACACAGTAGCCAAGATCAGAAAAAACTAGCTATACTTCTCCTCCAAAGCATCTACCCAAAAAGGCCAAGAGCTAAGAAAAAAATCTTTAGACAGTTAGTGCCACCCAGTGGAGTGAATTAGGATGGCAGCTATGGTCACCAGAGCTCAGATTCTCGGTTGGAGCACAGCGTCCTACAATCCCAGGGCTGGAAGGAAGTTCTACAGTATCCCTGACAAGGTTATCCAGCGTCCCCTTGGCCTCCAGGGAGGAGAACTCAAGACCTGTCATGGCACGTAGCCCATCCCTTTTCTGGACAGTTCTCTGACATCAAGCCTAAATCAACATCTTTGCAGCCTCAGCTCATGAGTTCTGTGCTCTGGTGCCAAAGGGGGACCTTCTAAGTCTCTCTTCCTTCAAATGCTTAAAGGTAGGTCTCATGTCATTCACATACACACCCCACTCTATGTATTCAAGACAATATCCTTAAAAAATGATGCTCACATGTGAACCCCAGGCTCCAGCAGTCCTGAGTCTCTCTGCAATGACTTTGCCAGGGATGACCTCACCTACTCTGAGATCCACTTGCTCACTATTGCTTTTCCCTACTAGTATGTTTTTTAAAGGCTAGGAACTGGGTGAAGTATGTCTAGGCAGCAGCTTCTCAGGAAAAAACCTGGGAGTTTTAGAGGATTTTAAGTTCCATATATGATACCAATGTGACATGGCCACCAAGAAAGCTAAAGTGATTTTAACCTGTGTTAAGACCAGTCAAGAAACATTAATTAAGCACCTACTGTGTGCTAGACACTGTTAAGAGAAGAAAAGTGCCTAGAACTAATGATTTTTCTCAAGATCATACAAGTCTTAAACGTAAGAAGTGGAATTTCATAGTTACAGTAAGGAAGAATTGAGTTTGAATCTTCTCTCATACATATGCTAGCTGTATGACCCTGGGCAAGTCATTTTCCTTATCTATAAAGGGAGAAAGTCATTATTGTTGTTTGTATGTCCGGAAGTAGGGATGGAGCTGCTCAGAAGAAAAGTAGGACGTGTACTCTGAGAACCTTTTGGACACCTTAACGTAACTCAATGTCAGCAAAGTCATGACCTCATCAGTCTAGAGCTAGAAAAGTGGTCCTCTCTAGCAACCTTTCCATTTCTAGAGGAGCACATAGACCCGGAGAAGTCCTTAGGATCATAGACTTGGAGCCAGAAAGGACCTCAGAAGTCATCCTTTTCTTTCTAAATGAACAAAGATGCCCATAGAGTTCCATAGGATTATACACTTGGAGTCAAAAATGTAGGCAAATAGATTTGGTGGCTTTTGGAGGTAGGTAGGTGGTGTCGTGAATAGAGCACTGGCCCTGGAGTCAGGAGGACCTGAGTTCAAATCCGGCCTCAGACACTTGACACACTTACTAGCTGTGTGACCTTGGGCAAGTCATTGAACCCCAACTGCCTTGCCTTCCCCCTCAAAAAAAACAACAACCAGATTTAGTGACTTTCCCAGGGCCACCCAGTTAGGAAGTATCTGAGGCTGGTTTTGAACTCAGGTTTTCCTTAACCACTTCACCATTCTCAAAGGTGAAGGCAGGGAGATCTCAGTTCAAATCTTGCCACAATACTCTAGCTGCTGTGTGGTCATAGGTAACTCTTTGACCCTTCTCTACCTGTTTCTTAGTCAATAAAATGGGGAGTATAATAATAAGACATCCCTCACCTGGTTGATGTGAGACTCACGTGGCTCAAACAATTTGCAAACGGTAAAATGACATATAAAAGTCTGTTACTCTTTTCCCTAACACCAATCCCTCATCTTTTTTTTAGTTCCTGCCAGAGATAACTAGCCCTGCCTCACTTGCTTCTCCTCTTTTTCTCTCCAAGTTGGAGAAGAGGAGCCTGTTTGAAGACAGGAGCAGGGCTGGGCATTATGTGAACTCTGACGAGGAGGAAGAGGATGGCTATGACTCGCCAGATATCAAGAGGAGAGGAGCTTCCGTGGATGATTTTCTGAAGGGTTCTGAGCTTGGCAAGCAGGTAATTGACAGTCCACGTAGCTGGCAGAGGCCAGTTCTTAAGGATTCCCATAAGGTGGCGGCGACCTGACCACTACCTGGGGAGTTGAATTTTTCTATTTATCTCCAAGGTGTCATTTTAGCCAAAGAATTCAGCTCTCCTGACCAAAACCTCTGATAGGAGGCGCTTGATAATACTTACTGAACTGACCTGCGAAGGCAGAGTGATGGACCCTGACCTCTCTCCTGCGGATAGAGCCTTTTCTTATTTATTATTTGGAATCCTCCATTCATTCACCTAAAGCGTTCTTACTCCTTTTTATATCATGGATTCTTTAATGAAGCCTATGGATCCCTTCTCAGAATAATGTTTTAAAATATATAAAATAAAATACCGAGACAGCCAGTCAGTAAATATTTATTTAGCACCCACTGTGGACTAGGCTCTTTGCTAAGTCCTTGGGATGCAAAGAGAGGCAAAAGACAGCCCCTGATCTCAAGGAGTTCACGTTTTAGTGGATCACAAATTAAATGGGTTACATAGTATTATTTTCCAATGTATTCACAGCAAATGAGGGCCCTTTTTTCATCACCATGTGCCTTGCCAGGCTGCACCCGGCCCATCTTATAGTTCTAAATCTTAGCTTATTTTTTTTTAGCTCATTTGTTTTGCTAGTGATATTCCTACATCAGTGCTTCCCTGAGAGTTGGGGCTGGTGACACCTGCAAGGTATTTCATTGACTTATCCCAGGCCCCCTAACTTCCATCCATTGATTCTACTCAACTCAACTCAGCAAATAGGCACTGCGTCTACAGTGTTAAAGTCAGGAGGCACCTTAGAAACCAATGCAGTGAAATCCTCCTACTTTACCAATGAAGAAACTGAGCAAATTCCCATCTTTTACAGGAAGCCTTTCCCACCTCCTCTTAATTCTAGTGCTTTCCCTCTGTCAATTATCATATATGTGTGTGTGTATGTATATATACATATATACATATATCCCGTATATAGCTTATTTTGTATGTGTTTGTTTATGTGTTGTCTTCTCTATTAGACTGCAAGTTCCCTGAGGGAAGGAACTGCCTCCAATTGCCTCTTTTTGTGCTCCAAGTGCTTAGCATAATGCCTGGTATACAGTAGGTACTTAATAAATGTTTATTGACTGATTGATGGAAAATAAGGAGTTTGCCCAAGGTCATACAAATAATGAGTAGCACAGTTGGGATTCGAACCCAGATCACCAGACTCTCAATCCCATGAGAAAGTCAGAGTGGGAAGGGCCAGAGATGGCATCTGATTTAGCCAGTACCAGAATCCCTCTACAATATGCCCAACAAGTGGTAATCCAGCCCTCAACATAAGACCTCCTGAGGCAACCCATTCTACAGCTCTATTTGCTAGGAAATTTTCTTTCTAGAACGCCTAAATTTGCCTCCCACAAACCTATTAAAGCATTAACAATTAAATCATCCCTTCCATCATAAAGCCCTAGTCAACAATGTTATACCAGGGGCAGCTAGAAGGCTTTCTGAAGGCAAGAAAACCCAAGTTCAAATCCAGCCATAGACGCTTAATAGCTATGTGATAAGACTCTGGGCAAGACACTTAATCTCTGCCTCAATTTCTTTCTCTGTTAAAAATGAAAATGATGGGGCGGCTAGGTGACACAGTGAATAGAGCACCGGCCCTGGAGTCAGGAGGACCTGAGTTCAAATCCACCCTCAGACACTTGACACACTAGCCGTGTGACTTTGGGCAAGTCACTCTAAAAAAAAACCAAAAAAAATGAAAATGATAATAGGGTTGTTATGAAAATCAAATGAGATGTTTGTAAGTGCTCAGAACAGGTGCCTAGGATATAGTAGGCATTGAACAAATTCTTACTCCTTTACTTTCTCAATTCACAGGATTTCAATGTTCTGGAGTTGTGAAGCTTACTTAAAATTTTTTTAAATGATGAGTTTTGTCGATGTCTTTCAGTTTTATACAATAGTCATTTCCAGTCACATCAGTGAGCTCTCCCTTATGATAACAGAAAATAATCAAAACCAACTAATTGTGACCATATCTGACAGGAGGTGCAACATTCCAGACCTGTTGTCTCCCACTTGTCCCCTGGCAGGAGGGGGATTAAATTTCTTTAACTCTCCTCTGGAGCCAGGATCGATCATTGTGATTATAAAATATCCAGCTTCATTTGTTAGTCGTTATTATGCCCATTGGTAAAGTGACTTTAGATTTGAGGAAGGTCTTTCTTTGGTACCTGGGAAGCTTTTTGCCCTTGCCCTCTCCCTGTCCCTACTCCACTCACATAGTGTCCAAGACTATACTGGCCATGGATATGGGGCATTGCCACCCAGCATGAAGCTTCTAACATTCACTCAGTTTCCACCTGAAGGATGTCTCTGGTGAGTCCTCCAGTGGAAAGATTCTTTCCAAGCAGGATTGTTGATGGTGTCCAGAGAAAAACCCTCTGGTCATTTTACTGCCAAGGGCTTCTAGGCTCTCTCTGTGCCTCAGAGTTCAGGTGTTTATCTGGGGAAGAGGGGAAGGGAACAAGCAATTATTAAGCGTTTACTATGTGCTGGGCACTAAGCTCATTTATTTGATCTGAGCTCCATGAGTTATCCATCAGAAAGGCCAGAGATGTGCAAGATAATCCTTGCGTGTTAGAAAAGGATTTTTTTAAATGCCCAGAAAATTTTTAAAAAATCAGTGTGGTGTAGTGAAACCAGGGAAAATGGCTGGATCTGGAGCTGAGGGATCTGGGTTTGAATCCTGACTTTGACCCTTGTATCTATGTGCACTCCTCTTGTTTCTTCATCTATAAAACGGAGGTGGGATGACAAGATCATGGGAACGTAGATCCAGAACTGGAAGGGACCTCAGAGACCATCTAATCCAATCCTCTCATTTTACAGATGAGGAAACTGAGGCCCAGAGAGGTTGTGACTTGGCCTAGGTCCCAGAGGTCGTAAACATCAGAGGCAACATTTGAACTCAGATCCTTTGACTCCAGTGCCTTGCTCTCTCCACTGATGATCTTGGAGTGACTATTCAGTTCTAAATCCTAAAAGACTTAGATTTTTAGAGAAACTCCAGCACCCTGTATGAGGAGAGAGGTGCTTTGAGGACAGCCAGGGTCCCATTTTCACCAACTATCCTATTCTCTCAACTCTGCTCCTGCAGTCACACTATGGTCATGGAGACGAATACCACACAGAGAGCAGCCGGGGCTCCGACCTGTCTGATATCATGGAAGAGGATGAGGAGGAACTTTATTCAGAGATGCAGCTGGAGGATGGGGGCAGGAGACGGTCCAGTGGAACGCCACACAACACACTTAAGGTTAGTGGCCAGGAGCAGTTCTAGCTGAGGTTGAATCTCTCTTGCATCGGGTCATCTCTCCTCTTTTTGTCCCTTTGATCATCTCAGGCACCCTGGTTCTAGATGGTTCCCCAGACTGCACATGTAAAATGCTCCATCTCGAGGCAACTTCTTTTTTTCTATTGACCTGGCACCAGGAATGGCATGTATATCTCTGCCTCACTTCACAAATAATTCCCCTTTAGGTTATGGGAGGGACAGGGGGAAAGCCAATGCCTGTATTTTTCAGTCACCTTCTGTGTGCTCAATTAGAGATGCAGTGAGGTGTAACACATAACTTCTGCCCTCAGTGAGTTTTCTTTATAGCTGGAGAAATAAGGTGGAGAGATTTAGTTATACCATTCTTCTGGTCAAAAAATTTCAGTGGCTCCCTATTGCCTATCAAGGATGGTTCAAACTTCTTTCCTAGGAATTGAAAGCTTTCCACAACCTAATACTACTATACCCTTCCAGCCTTATCTTGTATTCCTGACCCGAAAATACTCTACAGTCTATTCTCTGTCTGAGCACACACCACATTTTCCCACCTTTGTGTACCCTCTTCTCTGACTTAAATCTCCTTCTGCTCTCTCTTTGCTGGATTTCTACCCATTCTAAAAGCTGAGTGCACATGCCACCTCTTTCATGAAATCTTTCTTGATTTCACACATACACACACACATGCACACATGCGTGCATGCTCACTGCCATAAGTAATAAGCTTTCCCCCTTGGTCCTCACAGAGTATTTTGTTGTATACTTCATGAATGCACTTAAATGAATTCAGAGTGTACTATGGAATAGGGCTGGAAACTGGATCTGTGATTGCAATAGTATGGGGAGCTCTTAGATGAAGAAACTCCTTCTAGCAATGCAGATAGGCACTTCTTCTGCAACTTAGCATCTTGGAGAGGATGTAGCACACTGAAGGAACAATGTGGAGTTGAAAAAATAAAGCCAAGGATCACACAGCCATCTGTGTGTCAGAGGTGATACTTGGACCCTGGTCTTCCTGACACCAAGACTGGTTTTCGATCCATAGTAGGAGAGTAAAGAACAAATGAGTAATGAAAGCTTCAGTCTGAGGAGGAGGAATGTTGTCCCAAAGGTAATGAGGCATCGATGGAACATTTTGAGACAGGGAGCCATATATTGGGGGAGGAAGAGGAGAGAATAAAGGTATAATGGATCAAGAGCTGGCCTAGGTGCTAGCTAAAAGGATCTGGCTTTGTAACTCTCAGTGAGTCTCTTCACCTGTGAGTATCCCAAGTGGGCTCTCTAACACCATCAGTTGTAGGACAAGTACTGATCAGCAATGACCCAGGGAGTTCCCTCCCTATCCCAAGGAAAATTCCTACACTTGTGAAATCATAAGTCCATAAAAAAGAAAAATAATCTCACAAATAGGAGATGGCCCTTTGTCCTTCCCCTCTTTCCCTTATTCACATCAGAATAGAGAGACCTACTCTCTTTCCTCCTTCCTTGGAGCTGTCCTGCCCATATTCCAACAGTTTAAGTCAGTTCTGGATGAGGAGACTGTAGAAAATTTTTGTCCAATTTGTGGAAATCCCCCCCTTGCCCTCAGCAAAGTTCACTGAGTTCCTCTGTTTCTCCAATGAGAATCTATAAGCCATAGTGGAGCACTGATTCATGTGGTTTGAATGGAAGACACCAAACCCATCACCCCAATGTGACCACCAAGTCAATGATGCCTTGCATAGAGACAGACCTGTGCGGGTTCTTCCAAAGTGACATGACTAGATCTTGAAAACCTTCCTCTCCCATGGAGAGGGCAGCCCCTCCATTGCTATTTCCATAGATCCCCATGCCTCCTGACCTTTAAGAGTAACAATGTCAAAGACTGTCTTCAGTGGGCTTCTTATCTCTTACTGGTGGTTCCTATTGCCCCAGACTCTTAGAACTAGAAGGAACCTTAGAGGTTAGCAAACTCAGCTGCAATTAAACTCAGTGAGCATTTAATGAGCACCTACTTACTAAGCATCAGGCACTGACTAAAATGGAATAGTGCTGCCCTCAAGGAACTTACATTCTACCAAGAATTCCTCTGTCACCTCCATGGCCAAAGGTCTACAGGAACAAAAATCCAATACCTTGCTTTAATCTTCATTTATTTGACCAGTGCTGACATGGTCCTACATGACTTAATCCCATGAAAGTTAAGATACAAAGCAGTGGGAAATGAGGATTCTACAGTTAGAATCTACAGATTCTACAGGGGGAGGGTAAAGATGAATTATGGAATTATCTTACATTAAGAATGGTTTTTTAAAAAAAATGTTCTAAAGTAATGAACCCGGTGACCAAAGTTCAAATCTCCCTGGGACCTTTTGAGTCCCCCTTTACCAGAGGTCTTCAAGAGGAGTTTGAATAACAGTGGCCCAAATTTGTAATCAAGGGAATTGTATTCAGATCCTAATTCTATTACTTATTACCCGTGTGTCCTTGGGCAAGTCACTTAACTTTCTATGGGTCTCACCATCTTCGTCTGTAAGATGAAGGAGTTGGGTTGATGACCTCTAAGGTACCTTTCCAGACCTAAATCTGTTGGACAATTCAACAATTCAATCCAACAGTATTTACCAAGCACTGACTATGGGACAGGCACTGTGCTAGGCACTGGGGACACAAAGACAAAGATCCGACATCCCCTACACTCTAGGAGCTTACATTCTACTGAGGGGATGGTGATATACTAGACTGAATAACTGTTTAGACATGGGCTGGTCTAGATGAACTCTGAAGTCCCTCTCAGGTTTGAAGTATGATGATTCTTCCATCCTCCCAAAGCCTCTGGTGCACCTACTTTATTCACTGGCCCAAGCAATCTGCACTTCTGTCACTGGTCAGCACTGAAGCTCTTTCAATCAGAGCCTTTTGCAGCTCAACAGTGCCCCCCATTTTTCTCTGCTTTTTTGCAAATGGCACCTGATGATTTTTCCCCACACTTTTCTCGATACCCCTCCTGCCCAACTATTCCATGTGTATCTTGTAGGGTCCAATCCAGTTGAGCAATGCTGCCTCCCCACCCAATAGGGTCTCTCAATAGTAGTAAAATGTATCAGTCTCTAAGGACTCCTAAGGAAAGAAATGAATTACCACCCTCCTTCCGGGGGGGAAAAACATTGTGGTGCTCCTATAAGAGAAAGCCAATGGAATCTTTACTTCTCCTTCTCGCTCCAAATCATCCTCAGGTCCCACACACAAAAGTACCCATTCCCACAGTACTGGTATGTGCTTTCCAGTATATGGAGGTACTTTGCATGTTTAACAGACAAATTCATTCTTGTTTAATATCTGAGAAACAGCCACATAGAATGTTCCCTCCAGCTGCTCCTCTCTAAATGTGCATCCCTTCTCTCTATCTGGCATGTATTCTATTCTTCAGGTGTGGCTGGTGTCTAGGAGCAGGATTTGGTTGGGGGCTTCATGTCAGATCAAAGCCCTCAGGCTTTTTGGTTGGGTGAAGTTTTCAGCTCGGGTAAAAGAACTGCTGGTGTCATCTTGTCATCAGCTGGTAGAGGTTCCCCAATACAATGTGGAGTACCATTCTGGGAATGCTTCCTCTGTGGCAGGTACCTTTTGCCAATAAGAAAGGGAACTATGTAAAGCTTGTCCCAACCAAAAGGACATGTGGCCAGCAACCTAGGAAGGCTGAGATGCAAGCCCCCATCCGTGGTGGATTCCAAACACACAGGTCCAGGAAAAAGCAGGACAGACAATGTAACCCCTAGACACTACTCTGTCAGCATGGAAAACACAGAAGAAGAATCTGTCTTAGGCACTGAGCTTGAAACTATCCATAGCTCTGATCCCCATAGAACCTAGAACCTCTCCCTCATCCAGACCCTTCTCTCTAAGGTACCACTTTTGATTTTCTCTCTCTCTCTTTTTTTCCCTCTCTTTTAATGGGCTGCTTTGGCTCCTTCCTCTTCAAGCATCAGTATGCCTGCCCTCTGTTTGTACTGTGATCTCCTGCCTTCTCTCCAACACTCTCAACATGTCTTTATTTTCAGAGAATCATCCAGAGCCTGCCATTCCCCCTCCACTGAGTAAGCCGCATGCCTTCCGTTTGTCATCATGTCTAAAACTAATTCTGTCTTTATTTTTCTTTCCTTCCCTTTTTTGGCCTTGTTTTCTGTTTTCTCGTTCACTTTTTCTTCTGCACTTCTTTTTCTGTTTTGTTGTTTGTTTGGTTTAACATCCCATACTACTCAAGGAGTGCTGTGAAAATAGGACCACCACCGATGCAACTTTTTGGGAACAGCCCGAATTTCCCCAACAGACCCACCACAGTAAAAAACTTTTTAGTATCCCAGAAGTAGCCGAAGAGGATGGAGACTATTCTGAGCTGCTGCACAAGCAAGGTTTAGGGTTGTCCTATAAGGTGAAAGCCCCAGGGCCCAGAGGGCCTAGGTTCCCCAGGTGTTGCATTGAAGACAAGGCCCAACAGACCACCTGGTTCCCAACCAAGCACAGGCTATCTGGGTTTGCTCACCACTCAGAGGACTCTGCCCCTGAAGATAAGGGTTACAGATTTAGCCGGGCCCTCACCCGGAGCCCAGACAGTGGGCTTGACTGCGGGAGTGAGGAAGAAGAGTCTCGGTTTAGCTTCCGAAATGTACATGGTCATCCATCCCCTCATGCTGGCCCCCCCTGCTGCCCAGGCCGCAGTCCCTGTTCATGCCGGAGAAGTCCAAGACCCCTTCTGGCCCGTAGGAAAACCCTGACCCGGCAGACCAGCATTGAGGAAGACTTTGGAGAGCAGTTTGTCCCCAGTGAGGTCATCAGGAACAATGAGACCACACCTGGCCCCGAGAGAACTAGCCCCAGGAAGAGTCACTACAGTGATCCCATGAAGCCAGAAGACCCTTGCTGTGCCTGGAAGGTCCAGATGAATGACAGCAGGGCTCCTGTCCTGATTACAAAATCTGCTCCCAGAGATGGAGAAGGTTCTTTGGTGTGTGAAGTAAATCCTCCCTTCTACCATCTGCTTGCCAATCCAATCGGTTTTCTTTCCTTCTTCTTTTGATTTCCTGGTGCCCATCTTTGGGAACTTTCTCCACGGGCTCTCCTTTCATTCTTCATGCATTTTTTTTTTTAATTTCCTCAGCCTCATCATTTTGCAGGCTTCTTACCATGCTCGAGACCTCCTTACTTTGCTTATAATGATGATTTTCCCACAGAACAAATTACAATAATGGCTGCTTTTATTAAAGGACAACTGAATCTAAATTTTAATTAAGGGTTAGCTGAACTAGAATTATCGGAAAGTTTAGCTTTCTTGGTGTTTTCCCCCCTCCTCCATATACCCATCACCATTGTTATGACTGCTGCTGATGACAAGATCATTGTGGGTTGAAGTATTTGGCTTTTATTCTTTGACTTTAAAACAAAATTGAAAGGAAGAGTTCATAAACAAGACTATGTATTGCTTCTAGATTGCCTTGCCCTTCATGCCACCCAGATTCAAGGATGAATTTTCTATCCCTCGCCAGCCTTTGTATTCAGTACCTAGGACAACTCTCTAACCTGTTCCCTGGAGCTGAGTTACATTAAAGAGTAGGTGTTCAGTAATAATAAGAATAATGATAATAACTGGCAGTTGTATAGTGCCTTAAAACTTGAAAAATGCATTACAGACGTTTGAAGCTCACAATAATCCTTTGTGGTATAGGTAGCCTGTATATTATTATCTCCATATTACTGAGGAGGAAATTAAGACTCAGAGAGATTAAGTGATTTCAAAGGATCAAAGATGTAGAACTGGAAGGAAGCTTGGAGGTCGTTGAATCCAACCCCTTTATTTCATATTAAAGAAAGAGAGACACAGAGAGGTTAAACAACATGACCAGGGTCATACAGCAGGTGTCAGAGGTGGGATATCTGAACCCGGCTATTCTTGAGAACAAGTCAGTATTCTATCCACTACATCAAGTTGGTCCCTATATATCTCTAATTTGCACCCTCTTTTCAGATAACTCCCTCCTATATCCTGTACCTTGGAATGGAAATGAAGGTGAAGCTTTGAACTGGTTAGCATGAACCTTCCCCCAACCTCATTCATTCGTCCCACCCCATCCCCAAGCCTGAATTGGTACAGTCCATTATGTTGCTGCAAGTGGGCACTAAATATGAGACCATCACCAAGCAAGGATTTTACCACCAGTCCAGAAAGTCACAAGGTTTTGATTTCTCTATACCCAGGAGTCTTTGCCCACAGCCTGAAAAGCATAATATTGAATATACTCTCCCTTTGTTCATCATAAGCTCTTTTATCCAAATCAGTGTCATGGAACATTATGAATCTTTTACTTTTTCCTTGGAATAATTGAAGTTTTTCATCTAAATGAGCAGTGAACTGACCCAGGAGTTCACCTTAGTTTGCCATAAGTAACTGAGGTTTGTTTTAGAGCAGTAAACAGAAGGAGCCAGGTTCAGGCAGTCTGAACACGCAAAGGAAATTCCAGTCCATAGGTTTTTATTACCCTCACATAGACAGCTATGCTCCAAGGAATACATTTGGAAAATCTGAATTTTTAAGACTATAGAATCCTAGATGTGGAAAGAACCCTAGAGATGAATGGATCATTGGATCATAGGTCTTCTAAATAGAAGAGATGGTAGAGGTCATAGTGTCCTACCTCCTCATTTTTAACAAAGAGGAAACTGAGGACCAGAGAAAAGGAGGGACTTGCTACAAGGTCATATGCTTAGGTAATATCAGAGATGGGACTAGGATCCAGGTCTTCTGCCTTCTAGATCAGGGCTTTTTTCATGAAATTGGTGCTCCCCTCCATTTATCCACCTAGCCATCCTTTCATGCTTAGGTAGAAAGAGATGAGACCCATTGAAATACATCCCTTGGCTACACACATTAACAACTCATATGGCACCTTAGGATTCAAACTCTAAAGGGAAGACCTCCATTGTCTTTAATGAATGATACATTGTATTTTATTCTGCCAGAATATAAGCCTTTGCAAGTTTTGTTCAAGTTCTTTATGGACAGCAACAGCAGACCCAAAACATGGCACCCATGCGAATTATTTTGTGCAACATGGCCAAACATGACTTGATTGGAGATTGATGTTGGTCTGCTTCTCTTCCAGGTGCTTCAGCTAACCTTTCAGTTAAAAGCTAAGTTTAGTTGCCTTTAGAGCTTCTGCTCCCCAACCGAAATGATCTTTGCAAATGTCCTTGAGCCTAGTGATGGTGAAACTTGTGACTCTGTTGTGTTGTTTTGTCTTCAGCTTTTAGGAAACCCAGCCTCTGCCGGACGGACTGATAGGGTGGATCACCCGGGTCGAAGGTTATCACATGGCAGTGCTGGACCTCAGAGGCCCCGGCCAATGATGGTCCCTTCCATTGGTCAGTTGGCCTGATTGGTACATTTCTGTTCTTTACAAGTACAGAGTGAATTCTTAGTCCTTTATGTATTGCACATGTGTGGTTGTGTTTATATAGTTGTGTATACATATATTTATTTATATGAAAGTATAATATTAAAAATGAAAATAGCGAAAACTCTCAATAATCCATGGTAGTATAAGATAGGAAAAGCAATCGAATTCAATCTAAGAAGTATCATTTGATTTCCAACTATGTGCCAAGCATAGTACTGGGCACTGGAGATACAAAGACAAAAATAAAGTATTTGTCCCCGAGGAGTTAACATTCTCAGGGAATGCAACGTGAAAAGAGATAAGTATAAGCACATACATAGTAACTTGAGTGGGAAGAGGGCTTTGGTGCCCTGAGGAACCAGGAAAGGCTTCCTAAGGAAAGTGAATCTCCTGTGCTAGCCTTTAATTCAATATCCAGTTTTTTAACAGAGCTATTATTCAACACCCATATGTGACCAGTCTGAATTTCTCGGCCTCTCCTATCCATGGCTCATCCTACAGTGGGCACTGCTAAGAAATTGACAGTAAGAAGAAGGAAAAACAAGAGATGATGAAACCCACAGAATGGTTCATCAGTCCTTGTATCACTGAGAGTTAATATGAAAATGGAGGGAGGGGGCCATTGATCAAGTGAACCCAGACAAATGGTACCGTTGAGAACTAAAAGCGATGATTGGGAGAAGACTACATGTTGAAATGTTGGCTGATAAAATTTAAACCCAAACTGCAGAGAATGACTTTCCAAGGCATGGATACAGGAATCTGAAATTGGTGCTCCTCTCCATTCACCCACCTAACCATCCTTCCATTCGTTGATCATCATCCAACCTTCAGTTTCCATTCTCTTAACTACTTTTTGGAATTTGGCAAGTTGAGCCAATGCTGTCCTTTTGTTTGTTGCACTGGATCCATTGGATTAAAAAGAGTCTATGGGCAAATGTCAAAGGACACATTGGAGCAATTTCACTTTTCTGTTGTTCAAATGAATCAGGATCATACAGAGGTTTGTTCTATGAAAAAGAAAAGGAAGCAAAAGAAGGGAAAAACAAAAGAAAGAAATTCCAAAAAGTATCATACACAAGATAATGGAACCCAATTATTGAGTGAAGTTGTATTTTTTTGAAGCATGCATAAACACGCATTTGTGCATGCACATATACACTTACATACACACTTGCACGACCTCTCTCACATTCAAAGAAAATTGAAACCATAACAGGATTACAAATAGACTACAAAGTTAAAAATGAAGAAAAGAACCGGAAGCAAATGCCCTATTCCTCTAGCAGAATGTTCAGAGAACAGACACCATTTAGGCATCTGATGTTGGGCCACTCACAAAATTCTGTCCCTAAATGCCAATGGGGCAATTAAAATTAATTAAAAATTAATTTAAAACCCTTTCCAGGTTTTCCTGTCACCTGTGCAGTTAGAAGTCCCCCAGTTACTCTAAGAGATCTCATTATAACTGGGCTTGACTGCCTCATTCTAGTTTTTGAGATTTCTGTCAGCATAATTCTGATGGAGGGTTGGGAGGAATTTTTTTTAAAAAGCATAGTAGTGTTTTAAGTGATGTGAAATGTCCCAGGCAGTCCCTGTCCTTGAAAACATCTTTAGCAATCACAAGCATTGAAAATCAACTTGAACAAATAGAAAGAACTTGGCGAGATTCCTAACTTGTTCCAGAATGGTTTATAAAATATTCATGATCTCAACAAGCCTCACTTGTCAAATCTGCATTTATTCTGCATGGAAATTCCTCTATGTTGGCTACAAATGTTGATTTCTTTTTGAGAGACATTAGGTTTAACATCATTTCTCAAAAGTTTGCCTTCCTTTATTAATGAAGAAGGCAGGAAACTAAAGAAGACAGAGTGGGCAAGAAAAAAGAAAGGAGAGAAAAGAGGGAAATGAAAGAAAAAATAAGGAAATCAAACAAGAAGTGAAAGAGAGGAAGAAAGGAAACAAAGGAAGGAGAGGGAAAGCCAGAAAGAAGGAAAAATAAGAAAAAAGAAAAATGGAGTAAAAGAAGAAGAGGGAAGGATGAAGCAAAGAGAGAAAGTGAGAAAGAGGGAAGGAGAAAAAAATGAAGGAAAGAAAGGATATCAATCAGGAAGGAAAGAGGAGGAAAGGGAAAGAGGGATGAAGGGAGAAAAAGGAAGACAGCTAGGCAGGTGAGTTAATCTATTCATTTAATCAACTGATCAGCAAGCATTTATTAAGTGCCAGATATGTTCTAGGTACTATATACTGAACATAGAAAGACAAAAATAACACAGTCTCTGCCCTCGGGGATCTTATATTCTATTGGGAGAAAAAGTGCATACATATATAAGTATGGGGCATCTCAAAAGTCTTAAGCTATTAAAGCTTAAGATGCTACTAAGACTTTTAGAACACCTTATACATTCAAGATATGTGCAAAATAAATATGAATTAATTTTGGTAAACAAAAACAAAACACCAGCAACCTTGGGGATATGGAAAGCCCTCATGCAGAAGGCAACACTTCAGCTGAGCTTGAAAGGAAACTAAGGATTCTACTTGATGGAAATATATAAGAGTGCCTTCTGTGAATGGGTCATAGTTAGTGCGAAGGCTCAGAGATGGGCAATACAGTGCCATGTGTGAAGAGCAGCATGAAGACCAATTTGTCTAGACATTGAATACATGAAGGGGAGTAATAACAAGGCTGGGAAGGTAGAATGAGGTGAACTTTTGAAGGGTATTAGATACCCAACAGAATAGTTTGTACTTGACCCTAAAGAAAGTAGGGAATCATTGGAGTTAATTGACCAAGGGAGTAATGTAGTTTACGTTACATTTACAGTACAGGGAGACCTGCATTTTAAAAGGATTGTTTTGGCAGTAGTATGGAAGGTGAATCAAAGGGAAAGATGAAGTAGATAGAGTAAGTAGGAGGCTGTTGAAATCAAATGCCCAGGTGAGAGGTGATGAAGGCTCGAGTTAAGATGGCGGCTATATGAGTAGAGAAGGGGAGAGATGTGAGCAAAATTGCAGAGGTAAATTCAGTAAGAGTTGACAACTGATTTGATGTGTTGGGGTAAGGATGAGTAAGGATTAGAAGATGACCTCTGGCTTACAAACCTTGGCAACTTGGAGAAAGGTAGTAACCTTACTAGTAATAGGGAAGTTTGGGGAAAAGGTAGGTTTGGAAAAAAAGATGATGAGTTCACTTTGAACATGTTGGGTTAGAGATGCCTACAGGATATGCAGTAGAAAATACCTAATAGGCAGTTGATAATTGAAGTTTGAAGCTCAGAGGAAAACTGGGGCTAGATATGGAGACCTTGGCATCATCGCAATGAGATTATAATTAAACTCATGGTTATTGATGAGGTCACCAAGACAGAGACCAAGAGAGAATGTGGAAAGGGAAGACAAGAAAGCCTGAACAGAGACATAAGACATAGAGTTCAGTAGATGATGACCCAGTAATGAAGACACAGAAGGAATGTCAGACAGGTTGGAGGAGACCCAAGAGGGAGGGGTGTCATGAGAGAATATCCAAGAGAAGAGATTAGTCAACAGTGCCAAATGCTCCTAAGACATCAAGAAAGACAAGGACAGAAAAAAGACATCAGAATGGGCAATTAAGAGAATGTTAATAACTTTAGAGAGACCAGTTTCAGTTAAATGAGGAAGTCAGAGCTAAGCTGCCAAGGAGTAAGAAGTAACAGAGAAAATGGCGGCAAAGAAAGTAGGAAGCTTTATCTAGGAGACTGGCTGGGAAAAGGAGAGATTTAGGATGATAATGGGAGGAGATCTCAGAATCAAATGAGGGCTGACCCTACCATGACAAGTGAATTTAAGGCAACAGCTGTGTGTCAAGCACTGCTCTTAGTGCTGGAGACACAAAGAAAGGCACGACACAGTCCCTGCTCTCAAGGGGCTCAAAGGCTACTGGGAGAAACAACATACAGACAACTATAAAAAGATATTTGTTGTTGTTGTTCAGTCATTTTTCAATTGTGTCCAACTCTTTGTAGCCCCATTTGAGGTATTCTTGGCAAAGATACTGTAGTACGTTCCCATTTCCTTTTCTAGCTCATTTTTAAAGACAATGAAACTGAGGCAAGCAGGGCTAAGTGACTTGCCCAGGGTCACACAGCTAGTAAGTATTTGAATTCAGGAACATGAGTCTTTCTGACTCCAGTCCTAGTGCTCTATCCACTGGGCCCCCTGGCTACCCACAAACAAGATTTACAGAGGGCAAATTGAGGATAATCTTGGAGAGGAGGCATTAATATTAGGGGTACTCATGGAAGGCTACTAGTAGAAAATGAGATTTTGACCAGGACCTGAAGGAAATCAAGGTAGCCAGAGATGAGGAGGAAGAGCATTCCAGACATGGGAGATGGCCAGCAAAAATGCAGTTGGGGAATGGATAGTACTGGTGAAGAGACAGAAAGGAGGCCAGTGTCACTGAATCACAGTGTATGAAGAGGAGGAAGGTGTAAGAAGACAGGAAAGGTATGAAGGGGGCAAATTGTGAAGGCTTTAAAACCAAACATAAAATTTTATATTTGATACTGGAGGTGACAGGAGACACCAAAGTGTGGTGAATGGGGGCTGAGGTTGGCCTCAGGTAACAGATAAATTGTCTTCCTGACTTCCTATGCTTTGGAAAGACCAATTTGACAGTCAAGTGGAGTGTGTCTAGAATGGGAGGAGAATTGGTGCAGGGAAACCAACCCCCAGGCTATGGAAATAGTCCAGGTTAGAGGTGATGGGACCTTCTACCAAGGGGGTAACAGAGTTAGAAGAGAGAAGGGAGCATATACAAAAGAAGTTGTGGAGGTAAGATCGATAGGACTCGGTAACCATGAGGGACTCCTTTAATTTCTTCTTGAGAATCTCTATTGATTTTGTTTTCTGAGTTTCTGTTAGGAGAAGGGTAAAATCATGCCTTGTTCCCGTGATTCATTGCTAGCTGAGCTACTCAACAGATTCATGTAATCTGTATTGTCTTTATGAATACAGTGGGAATGAATTCTATTTACGTTTTAGTGACCTAAGACTAAGAATGTAAAGTCTACTGAACTAAAACTTCCAGAATTTAGAGCCATAAAGTCAATGAACTTTGGAACCAGGAGGAACCTTAGAGTGCTTCATTTTAGAGAGAAGGAAATTGAGTCCCGTGGGTTGAGGGATTGGGTTTTGCCTAAGATCCCAGAGTGAGTGAGTCAGAGCAGAACCATCATAGAACTTAGTTCTCTTGATTCCAAAGCCAAAAATCCTATGCAATTCCATTGATTGAATGTGAACTTATCTGGATATCTATCTCAAGTGTTAGGTGGACCCTGCCCAGCAGCTGCCTGAGAGGGCATGGAAAAACCAAGAAGTTTCCCTTTGACCACCAGGGAAAAGACAGGAAAGGAAGATGTAGCAGAAACATTTCTGGCTTCTGGATTCAAATCCTGATTCTACCATTTAATTACCTGTGTGACCTCAGGAATGTTACCTAACTTTTCCCTTTCCCTCTGCTTCAGTTTCCTCATCTGTAAAACAGGGGAGTTGGAGTAAATTATTTCAGAATTTCCATTTAACTCGAAGTCTGTGAACCGATGGAGCTAAAACTATCAAATGTGGTCATATATGTGGAGTTGTGTATGTGCCTTGTAAATATAAGCAACTATGAGTACTTAAATAGAATAGTTCAAGGCTGGGCACATATCTTCATTTAGCAGACTTCTTGATAAATTCTAGAAAAATAGAGTATCTGATACCAAGAGCTTTCTAGTAGTCCATTTTGTGTACTACCTCTGAATGTAGGCTTTGAAACAGATCCCAAAACATATCACAAGAATATGAGTTGGGACCTGGAAGGATAGGAATCCCACAGGTGTTCACTATTGTGTCTGATTCCTGAGTTCCAATGAGCTTGGTAACAAGAAGAAAACAAGATGAGGAAGGAAGGAATGATTCCATATAAGATATTATTTCAACATGATCAGGAGCTGTTATTGGAGAGAGAAATGAGTCTTGAGTCAGAAGACTTGGTTTCCAGTCCCAACTCTGATGCCCATTACCTGTGACCGTGGGGAAATCACTAAGCTTTTATCCTCAATAAAATGAGGGCAATATTATGATCATTTGGGGACATTTTCAAACAGAACATAAGTCAATGTGTCCATTTTATCCCTTGGAAGGGAGAGCTGGACAGAGGACCGAAGAACATGATTAGATTCTACCAGTTAAATGTTGTTGTTCAGTAGTTTTAGTCATGTTCAACTCATGACCCCATTTGGGATTTTCTTGGCAGAGATACTGGAGTGGTTTGCCATTTCCTCCTCCAGCTCATTTTACAGATGAGGAAACTGAGGCAAACAGGGTGAAATGACTTGTCCAGGGTCACACACCTAGTAAGTGTCCAAGGTCAGATTTAAACTCAGGAAGGTAAGTGTTTCGGACTACAAGTCCTGCTCTCTATGGTCTGTGGTACCCCTTAGCGCCCACCCAGTTAAACACTCCACCCATAATTGTGGATCTCACACTTTCCTTATAATAAACATGGAGAAAGTGATCAAAAACACAAAAATATCCATCTTGATTTTCACAGAAGCCTGGTCTCACTTCCTAAAGGATGTTAGATTACTAACACCCAGGGATCACACATAGAATAATGTCTTTTAATGCTGTGAGGAACTCCTGGCTATTAAGGAAGATCCTTTTGTGATTTCCCAGCTAGGATGTGCCAGGTAGTATGGCATGGTGGATAGAGTGAGTGCTGGTCAGGAAGACCTTGGTTCAAATCCCACCTCTGACATTAGCTGGATGATCTTGGACAAATCCCTTCTCCTCTCTGATTTTCGACCAAGTCTCTAGGGCTTTAAGTTATAGATAGGCTGATGTGGGCTGGTAGAAAGGATTCCCATGATGTTGTAAGCTCTTTAGAGATTACTTTAGAGATGGAAGAGATCAATTAGTCCAACACTTTCATTTTATAAATGAGGAAATGAAGCCCAGCAAGGAGAAGTGACTTATTCTTTTACAAGGGGAGTAGGTAGCATAATCTGTGTTCAAACTCAGTTTCTCTGATTTCAAATCTAATGTTCTTTCCATTTCAATTTAAAGTGGGAAGAATTCTGTAGCCACGAAAAAAAAAATCAACACCACAAGATCCTGCCAAAGGGTTTCTGAGCATGACATTGAAAGATAATCGTCAAGAAGTACCTAATTAATTATGCTTGGAATTTTTCCTTAGAATCCTCAGTTCTTTAAAACCAATTTAGCTTCTTATTCCTCAGAGCAAAGGGCTTGTCATATCAGTTCAATTTTCCAAAACAGTAGCAAGAAGCATAAAATTCAGGGTAAGAATTTGCTTCGAAGATCCAGTTTCTTTTTCCCCTCACCACACACCCCATTACCTCAGTTATTAGAACTTGTCCCCATTCCTGAATCAGATGAAATCAGTGAAGGCTGGCCTTTTAAAAAGGAGACCTTCATCTCCACGGTCCTCCTGTGCCAAAGGAGGCTTTGTTTAATAGACCGTTCCCTTTTTCTCCGTAGAAATTACAGTGGACAGTCACAGTGAAGGCGGTCGGTCTCGGTCAGGTAGTGAGGGGAATATCCCCTCTGTAAAAGAAGAAGCTTATTGTCGCGGCATGGGTGGACACAGAATGCGGCCTCTGCATCGTGCCATGACCCCTGACCTTAGACACGGTATGCCAGAACTTCTTCCTCCTTTATCACAAAGACGCATCTTCCAACTGCGTGTTAATCAAACTCCGTGTCTGTGACAACCTTGTATGTCAGGGCCTAACAGGAGGCCAAGGGGGTATCACTGCAGGTAAGTTTCTGGAATTCAGTCTGGCCTAATCCCGAAGAGAAGATGGAAAAAAAAAGCCTCAAACTTTTCAGTCTAGAAAACTTTTTCATAATGATTTTTTTTTCAAAGCTAGGAACACACTTCATTTCATGAACCTCTGTGAAATCATCCAGTCTCTCTCCATAGTTGTTTGGCACTCATAAACACACAGCAGAATGCCTCCTAGCATAGCACAATGCTTGGCATGTAGGAGGTGCTAAATCAATGTTTATCAATGGATTTCTTTAGCAAAACATTGACATCCCATTAAGAAACTAAGCTATACATAAACATCTTTGGCTTAGTCCTGAACTTCCCCATCCCGGAGACTTATACCTTACATATCCATTCATTAACAACAAAATAAATCAATCGGCAATTATTTATTAACTGGCTCTTTATGTGTCAGGAAGTAGGTGCTGGGAACATAGAGTTAAAAGTTAAAAACAAACAGAAAATAAAGCATTCTCCTACACCTCACAATGCCTACAAACATAGCAGTGTGATATCCAGGAAAAACAAATATATTGAGTTACCAAATCTGTGTCTTTCCACCAGGAGATCCCCAGACTCAATTAAATAACAGGCCAGGACCAAAAAATAATGTTTAGAAGCCCTGTTTCTTAGGAGGGGGCAATAATGAGGCATCTCATTTAGTTTGCCTAAAAAATTATAAAGTATTATATATAAATTACATATTTATTCATAATTTAAATGTTATATATCACGTAGGAATTATATATAATTATAAAAACATTTTATTTACCTGAAAAATTTATAAGAATTCAAATGGTAGAGGTATTCATATCCCTATTGCATTCATTGAGGAAATTACATTTTTTTTTCACTGAATGAAATTGGTATTTGTCCTTTTAGTATGATTCACTAATATTTAGCATCTATATGGTTCCTGAAGATAACCAAGAGGCAGACAGGAATACATAGTAATCTAAAGAAGAAGGACTGGTGGGATTAGGGAAGTGGGGACCAGGAGAGTTTTCATGGAGTAAGTGGATGTTGAAGGATGCCTGGGAGGGAAATGAACATTCAGCCCTGGAAAGAAGCTTGTTGCCTTTAGGGAAAAAAAAAATACAAGCCCCATGGTTGCTGTCCTCATTTCCTCATTTCTTTTACATGCTTTTGTCTTCTTCTCCTTTCCCTTCTGTGTGTATATATGCATGTGTGTGTCAATACTCAACTCGACTGTCCTTCCAACCTCCTCACTCCTGAATTTTCCCATTTGCCTTCCTCCCATTAACCTTAGGACAAGAAGAGTATTTAACATACATCAATCATCTCCCATCGACCTACTACTGTGCATGTGTAGCTATATAGTCATACATATAATGTCATTCCATATATATATGTATCTATATGCGTACATATGCGTATATTATTTCAGTTTTCCAACCAAAAAACAAATAAGTAACTAGTTAAAAAAAGAAACTCCCAACTTAGATTTGCTTGAAAAGTTGAAACCTTGGTGGTGATAGCCAATAGTCGTGACAGATTGCCATTTATTTCCAGAAAAAATAATAGTCCCTACTGGCTCAGTAATAATGAATGAACTCTTGTTTATTTACATGTGGCATAGTGAATAGAGATCTGGTCTCAGAACCAGAGAGATCTAGGTTCAAGTCTTGCCTCTTGCGCACACTGACTGTGTGACTTTGAGAAAGACATCTACTTGTATGACTCAGTGCTCTAGAATCTAGCAAACTCTCTAAAGACAGCAAGTTGCAAAGAAGGTACTTACTTGTATGAATTGGGGAGAAAGGGTTCCCTATACCATTGAAATCATTGATCAAGTCCCCATTCCTCTCTAATTACTTATATATCTTAACTATTTAAAACATTAATATTCATTGCCCCATACTCCAATGATTCTATGATCTCCTCAAGGTGGGCACTGTCCCTCTGATCATATAAATTACAATTCATCTAATGCCTGCCTGTCCTGGGTGATTCTCACTCATATATTCCCCTAAACACACTAAAAACAAAACTAGGGAAAATGTTGTTTACCCAAATAAAACATTGACTATGCTGTGGTTTTGACTTTTATATTACAAAAGGCAAGGCCATCAGCTTGGGAAATGAATTTCTCCTGTCCAGGGTTTCCAATCCAAAAGAATCCATCCAAAGAGACATACAATTGTCCCTTCCTCCTATGGCATGTCAGCTCACACCAGACAGAGGATTAATAACCATTTCGTAATTTTTCTGCCTAGCCCAATGAATGTCTTCTGAGTCAAGGTGGTTTTGGATATGTACTCATTCTTACTTAAATTAATTTTTATATGTAAGAAAAGGCAAATGAAAGAGAGCGTCCAACAAGGTTTCTAGATGGAAATTTGATTTGAAATTGTGTTTCCTACCAAAGCAGAGATGAATTTCTCAGTTCGGCCAAGGGACAGAATTAACAAGAACCACCAAGTTCTATGTTTCTTTACATTATGCTTCTAGATGGGTACTGCAGCCGAGATCGACTGTCTCCAGACCTGTATGAGGAGTCTGAAACAGACCCCGGTGCTGAGGACCTTTCAGTCCGAATATTTGTTGCTCTCTTTGACTATGATCCACATACGATGTCTCCCAATCCTGATGGGGCAGAAGAAGAGTTACCATTTAAGGAAGGACAGATCATTAAGGTACAAGGGGGTGGATACCACTATTCACTTCTCTATCCCTCTCCTTCCATGCCTGCTGAAGTTTTCTTGTTTTTTCCATGGCAGAAGCGGTCAACCTAGGGCTTTCCAAAAGAACCTTGATAGCTGTAACATTAACCGAACCCAATGATTAATCAGCTCCCAATTTTAAATACATTTTGTAGTTCAATTAAATGAATGATACACAATGTCATTAGCAAGGCAATATAAGAGTTTGCATAATTTAAAGGCTGCCATTATTTGTGTTTTACAAAATTCATTTTGAGAATTTCCATGACCAAAGAATTAATCACTCAGCGATAACCTACTGGCTGATGAACCTCTTCATACTTCTCCTCAGGGAGCAGATACAATTTATTGCCAGGATATGCTCAGAATTTATCCACCTTGGCAGAACCTGGTAGCCTCAGGGTTCTTAGCCCTTTTTTGTTGTTTTATAGATCACTTTGGTAATCTGGCAAAGCCTCTGGATCCTTTCATAGAATGATATTCTGAAATGTTTAACATAAAATGTGTAGGACTACAAAGACCAGAAATACAATTATCAAAATGAATTTTTTAAAGTTCATGATTAAGAACTCCTTTCCTGAAGAATTTGCAATCCAAGCTGTTTAGTATTTCTTAGCTTGCTATGTGCAGGGCAAGAGGCAGCTATGGGGAAGTGGATAAAGAGTAAATCTCAGAGGCGGGAAGACTAGGTTCAGATCCAACCTCTGACAAACACTGACTGTGTTATGCTGAGCAAATCATTAACCTCTCAATAACCTAGGCAATCCTCTGAGGCTACAATTGCAGAGAAGGTGTCAGCTTGCATTGGCAGAGGAAATTTTGTCATATGAGATTTCCTAATACCAAAGAAATAAGAGGTCCAGTATTCACTCCTGTGAATGAAATGAATAAAGGCTTACTATGGAAGGTTCTATTTTAAACACTGAGAATAAGAATAGAAAAGTAAGACCATCTTTGTTTTCAAGGAGGGAGAGACAGTCTACTAGGGGAGATAATACCTATAGAAGAGCTCTATCCCACTATTTATGTATTTTAACAACTTAAAATATTAATGATCTCATTGATGTCTATTCCCTATACCTAGGAATATGACACCATATGAGGTTCTAAGGATACAAGGACAAAATAAAAAATCAGTCCCTCCCCCAAAAGAAGGTGTCCACATATAACACCATTACTCTTGAACACCATTTAGGTTTATGGAGACAAAGATGCTGATGGCTTCTACCGTGGGGAAACCTGTGCCCGACTCGGCCTTATACCTTGTAACATGGTCTCGGAAATCCAAGCTGATGATGAAGAAATGATGGACCAGCTCCTTAAACAAGGCTTTCTCCCTCTGAATACCCCTGTGGAAAAAATAGGTAAGGGGCAACCCACAGTCTAAGGGTTGGAGGCTGTGACCTTGGCTATTAAAGCTTTTGCTCCTCTAATTTTATAGCTGAATCTCAGGCCAATGACCAGCACAATAGGGGATCTGTTCTGTGTCCTTTAATTGTTGCAGCTTCTTTGGGAAATGGGAACATCAATGTGCCTTGAGCAAGATCAACTTGTCAGGGCAAAACTTATTGGATATCTCAAGGACTAAAAGGGTCCTGAACACAGAAGACCCCTCTGCTTGATAGAACTCAATGCTGCAATATTGCTTGACTTGTAACTTAGAGTTCCACAGCTAGAAAGCATAAAATAACTACTTGTTTATTATGCTTTTTTTACTCTTAAACATCCTATCTACAACAAATGGGAAAGGATGATGACAAAGGGTTATTTCATCCTTCAGGTTAACACTGCTTATTCAAAAGGTTTAAAAGCGTTTTGGTGGTGGTGGTGGTGGTTCCTTTTTCATGTATAACCAACATTTTAATTGGGGTAGGTGTTTGACATTCACTCATTTATCTTAACCTCTCACCTCAAACCAATGATCTTAAACCACTGGTTAAGCATTGGTTGAAATCATTTTTAGCAAGTCTTCAACAGAATTCTTTTACATCCCTTATTCATTTTTTTAAGTGATAGGGAAAATCCCCTGCCCCCATACACTCCTTCCAAACAGATACAGAAATGAAGATAAAGTCCAGTTTCATGTTATTTAGAACTAAATATTTTAATTCTTTAAAATTTAATTTAAAATTTCTTTAAGCATTTTAATTCAGAATTCAAGGACCCACCCCTCCTCCAAATTTTCAGATTTAAAAAATATGTACAACCAAATGCATAACAGTCTATTCCAAGAGACATCCTTTCCTTTTGGGGATTGTTTATAAATAGCCATATTGTTTCAAGTTGAAACCCACACCCAGTGTCCAAGGTTTAAATATAAATATATTTTGCATAATTCTTTTCACTCCTCCCACTTTGACATTAAGTCCATGAGAATGAAAGTCTTTGAACAGCTTCATATCTTCTCTTTTTCATTTGTATGCATCCCTTTCCTGAAGTCAACTGTGATCGTTTCAAAGAGAGCGCTCTCTCTGTACACCGCAGATCCCGAAAGTCTAAAAGAGGTCTGTGCTAAGAAACAGTAACTTGATTCATGCAATCAATTAGGTGAAATGTTTTGAGCTGTCTAGATTGACTTTTTATGCCTTGTATTTTCCTCTTTTTCTTTCTTGTTCTTTTTTCTTTTTTTGTTTGTAGTAGAGGGACCCTTGACATCCAGGTTTAGGTATCAACTTGTCCCACTAACTCCTTAAGAAATATGCTGAGGGTGGTTGTTCTCATTTTCCAAAGATAGAATGTCCAAGATGAAGGGTGAGGGTCCTAATTCTTTCTTTCCACCTTTTGTTTTGAACTTTTCCACTTCTCCATACATATGTTCATTTTATTCTCCCCCCATTTCCTCTATCTTGATTCTTCTTGCACCTTTCAGCATCACCATAAATGTTACATCTGTCTAACTTTCCCTTAGGAGACTCAACTTCCCTGAATTAGTTGCCATGTTAGTGGAAAAAGGCTATCTAGTTATATACACATACAATTCCTTCTTTTGACCCACAGTCAAATCCCTCTCACTATGATGCCTCCCTCTCCCAGCCACCCTCCTTCCACAACTGATCCCTAGCTTTCAGCTGGATTTTCAGTACTCAGTTGTTCCCAAGTTCAGGGTCCTGTGTGGCAGGAAACTATGTCATTCACTAGCTCATCTGGCCAATCCTCAGTGTTTGTTGTAAGTAAAACTAACCAGCATGTTGCTCCTGTATCACCTCATCCATACTTCAAAAGCATCCATGCCTCTCTCATCATCTCAAGATGAAACATTTCTCAAATTTCCTTGTAATTGTGTCACTTCTATTTTCATATCACATCCAACTTCTGGAAAAAAAAGAAACCTGTAAGCTTTGGGTGTGCTTTGCTCCCTTCATATTAAGAAAATATAAGTCTCTGGAAAGCTAATTGTGGTCACTCAAAAGCCACATTATCAGCTCTCATTGCTTTTAAACCATTTGCCTTGGATATATTTTCATTTGTTTGGTACTACCAGGAAAAAAATTAATCACTATTGGTAGAATTTTTAAAATACTATTGAAGGAGAGGGGATGTTGCTGGCTCTATTTAGGAGGATGGAAGAAATATCCATCTTCCTTCTGGGAGGAGATGCCATTTACAGAGCTAATTTGGCCACTGAAATGCTACAGAATGATTCTCTTGATGTAAGCTTACCACTGGGCTCCATCATCCAAGGTCCAGTCTAGCTAAGATCAGTGAGGGGCCTCGCCAAGTTGGCTGGAGGGAGGTGAATTTTTCAGACACGGTAACTCACAAAGACATTTATTAAGACCTGGAAAGACTGGGATCTGTGTGGGTAGAGAAAAGTCTCATACCACCACCACTACCATAACCAGCAATAAATAGATCCTTGAGATATGTGTGTATATGTATGTGTGTATGTATATACACATGTATGTGTATACATGTATACACATGTGCATATGTGTATCTGTGTATATACATGCATACATACATGCATACATACATACATACATATATTATATAGATATGAATGGATGGATAGGTAGATAGATCTTTTAGACCAGAGATTCTTAACCATTCTTCTGTCATGGACTCCTTAGGCAGTACAGTAAGGCCTATAGATCCCTTCTCAGAATAATGTTTTTAAACAAATCAAATAAAATTCATAAGATTACAAAAAAATATATTGAAATAAAGATATTTTTCCCATTCAAATTCCTGGACCCTGTGAAATCTATCCATGTACCTCAGGTTAAGAACACCTGCATTAGACCAATCATTTCCAAGGGATCATGAATTCCTTCCTCCACATGTATATTTCTAGAATACATTTATATGCTCTATATTATTTGAGATCCTATTTTCTGATTTAGCTAGAGTATTCAGTTTAATGCAATTAACTATTTACTAAGTGCCTATTCTATGTAATATTTTGTACTAGTCACTAGGGATATAGAGACAAAGACAAAGCTGTCCTTGCCCTTGGGGAACTTGTACTTTTCTAGGAGAGGGAAAGGAGGTGGACATGACCAGTTGTACCAGGTAACGTCCTGGGCATGTAGTTATTTATGGGAAAAGTTTTGTTGTCTGACTTCCATGTTGGTAGAGCCAAACCCTTGCCAGGTGGCTAGCAGTCCCCTGCTTTATTCATGAGTTTGCTCTCTGCCTCTCTAAATTTTAAGTAATTTAACCAATGAATTAGGAGAAAGGAAACAATCCAATTATGAATAATGACCTTTTTAAGGAAAAAAGAAAAACAGGACAAATGAAATCCAAGGCAACTGATGTAAAGGAACAAACAGTTCATTCTGTGAGTAGGTGCTGTGCCTTGGTTGAATCTTGGTCCATTCTCTTGGATGGAGAAGGTCTTTGTGTAGCTTGCTAGATCTGTGATATGGCTGCTGCATTAGGGAGGGCGAACACTGTGCATTTTTAAAATGCTTGCTGATAGCTTTGTTCTCCCTTCACCCTGGAACAGAGAGGAACAGACGGAGTGGCCGGCAGCACCCTGTGTCTACAAGAAGAATGGTCGCTCTCTACGATTATGACCCAAGAGAAAGCTCTCCTAATGTCGATGTAGAGGTATTGACTCAACACAGTTTTTGTTCATTCCTACAAAACCCCCTTTGCCTTGTCTAGAGAGGGTCCTTTCCAGTGGGATGCTAGTGCCAGCTATTGCCTGACGAAGAGAGTCAATGGTTAAGTTTTCAACATGAGCATTTACACCTTAGAAATTGGCAAATGGTACAAATCAGGCTTGATGTATTTTTTATTGGTTATCTAGACTTCACGAAGTGATAAAGAAATGTTAATAATGCATATTAAACTTAAAAGTGTGTGGTGTGTGCATTTATTTGGAGAGATGGTTGTCAAAGCTCCACCACCACCACCACCACCATCACCCCATCCACTTTCACCTTTGTTGCTCCCCTCCCAGAGGATAGTGCCCAGCCTTGCCTGGAAACAGCCAAAGGGAAACAAAGGGTATGGTCAGCCTCTCCAGCTGCATGACCACCTGCCCCCTTAATATTTTCCTGTGGACACAGATGGTACCACCAAACCCTCAGGCACTAGTTTCAAAGATTGAGGTCAGCAGTTAGCTGCCAGCAGTTTTTGATGAGAGAGGAAATGCTCAGCTATTATCACTCCTCAGCCATTGTTTTAAGGAAAGTAACAGGTCCGAAAAAATATAAGAAATAAATAGATATGAAGCATTTTGTCTCTGGAGAATATCAAATCAAGGCAAGTGAAATCTGTAAAGGTGTAAATACTGCAAATCTCTATTACATCTTACAATTCATTCTCACTTGAAGGTTCATAAAGTGATTTTCCTCACAACAACTGATTAAGGTGGGTCAAATATTAAAAGACAGGAATTGTGGTGTGATATAGATCCTGGGTTCAGATCCTTAGGCAAGTCTCTTTCTTTGTTCTCTCTTCATCTTGGTTTCTACCTCTGCAAAATGAAGGGGCTAGAAGAGAAGGTCTCTCCTAGAGCTGATTGCTATTCTCATCCTCTTTTCACGAATGAGAAAGCTGAGGCTCAGAAAGGTAGTTTCTCAATAGAATTTATGGAACCATAAATTCTGAGGTGGGATGTTCTTGCTCTATACAATAATGTTTGGCATGGCAATGAATAAGTAAATTAATTTAGGTAGAATTGTTATTTTTATAATATTGGCTCAGCCTATCCATGGACAATTGATGTCTTTCCAATTGTTTAGATCTGACTTTATTTTTGTGAAAAGCATTTGTGGAATGCTCTTAAGAGAGTATCTAGTTCAAACCTTTTATTTTATAGCAGAGGAAACTGAGGTTCACAGATGTTAAAGTGACTTCTCTTGGTCACACAGAGGAACTGAACCAAGATCCTCTCATTCTAAACCCTGTGCTCACCTCTTCAGGTACCTAGTTATAAAATGATGGTGTTCTGGGAAATAGAGTACCCCAAAGGCTGAATCTTGGGCACCTGTATGACCTTGGGCAAATCACATAAACTCCTCTGAGCCTTAACAAGAATTCATGAAGTACCAACTTTCTTTGGAAAAAAAAAAAGAATGGAAAAATCTTATTCTGGATGGAGTAAGATTTTTCAGGAAGTGGGATTTGTGTTCACTTACCTAGAACTATAAATAGGCATGTCTATGGTACTAGTGAAGTTATCAACTTGTTTGTGCTTACAACTTGATATAAGAAACACTAATAAATTGCCTGCTCTATGCAGAGTACCATGCTAGATGGTAAGTTAAATAGCCCAAAATGGAAAAAATCCTTACCCTCAGGATCTTCTGCTGTATTTTCATGTTTTTGAAGATACATCTGGTCCTGACTAGGTGTCACCATGGATAGAGTTCTGGGCCTGGAGTCAGGAAAACCTGAGCTGAAATCTGGCCAGAGGTCCTTATGCTCTTAGAAATAAAGATCTCTCATTAAGGAGATTCTAATCTAATGAGAGAGGATCATCAGTTTAGAGCTGGAAGGGTCCAGTTAGTCCAGTCCATTTACAAAATGAAGAAATTGAGTCTCAAAGAAGTTTACGTGACTTCAAGGTCACATAGGTGACCTTAATTCAAATCTGTGTCCTTTAATGCCAAATGTAGTGCTCTACATTTTTTCAAAGAGAACAGTGGATTCAGAGCTAAAATGGCCCTACAGATCATCTGCTCCAGTCACTTTATTTTGTAGTGTAGGTAAGGAAACTGGGATCAAGAGGTGGTAAATGATTTCTCCTAGGTCTAATTAGTAAGGTAATAATTAGTTGCAGATTTGGTATTCAACCTTAGCTCTTTTGAGTGCAGCCCCTCTATACCAACCAATCCAATCAACTAATTACGCATCAAGTTTCTGTTATATGTATACAATACATGCTGAGGAAATAAAGACAAAATAAAAACCAATTCCTGCCCTCAAAGAGTTTATAGTCTACTAGTTGTACATAACACATAAGGAGATAAGAGAGGGAATATGAATGGAATTAGTCAGTTTTGAGATATGTTGCAAAGGAAAACAAGCAAGAAAATGGATCTGAACCAAGATAAATGAAGACAACACTCCTTTCTTCACTACTTCCCTCCCTCTTTTTCTGTCTCTTCTCTTTTATCTTTCTCTTCTTCCCTCCCTTATTCCCTTCCTATTTTCCTTCTTCCTCTCTTCCTCCCTTTCTTCCACCCTCCCTTCTTCCTTTTCTTCCTTCCTTACTTCTTCCCTCCTCTCTCTCCCTAATTCCCATCCTTCCTCTCTCCTTTCTTTCCACCTTTCCTTCCTTCCTCCTTTCCCTTCTTCCTTGCTTTCTCCCTCCCTCCTCTCCCTTCTTCCCTCCTTTTTCTCTTTCTCCCTCCCATCCTTCTACCCTCCCTTCATCTCTCCTTTCCTTCCTTCCTCCCTCCTTCTTTCTTTCCTTCCCTTATTCCCTTTCTTCCTCTCTTATTTCTTCCACTCCTCTTCCTTCCATCTCCCCTTCCTCCTTCCTTTCCTTTCCTCCTAATTTCCTCCCTTCTTCCTTCTCTGTCTGCCTCTGTTCCTTCTTCCCTTCTTTCTTCCTTCTCTTCCTTCTTTTATTCCCTCCTTTCCTTCTTTTCTTCCTTCCTTCCTTCCTTCTTTCCTTCCTTCCTTCCTTCCTTCCTTCCTTCCTTCCTGACTTTCTGTACTATTTTCTTTAATTAAATTTAACAAGCATTTCTTATACTGTGTTAGGTCCTGAGAATACAGAGACAAAAACAAAGTAGTCTGTCCACAAGTATCTCATATTCTGTCTAATTTTGTGCCACCCTCAGTAAACAGGGGGAAAACTTGCGTCAGAGGACAAGTATATGCTACCATTTCTAAGAGATCCACATAAAGGAAACAGTGATGTCAATTTTTTTTCAAAACTACTCCTTCATGGCAGCCTAGTACTCCTTTTCCTTCCTGTCTTTACAGGCAGAACTGACATTTTGTACAGGAGACATTATTACTGTGTTTGGTGAAATTGATGAAGATGGATTTTACTACGTAAGTTTTGAATATACCAAGAGGGTATTCTTGTGTGTGTGTATGTATGTGTGTGTGCGCACGTGCATGTGTGTATATGTATATGTGTGTGCACACATGCATGTGTGTATGTGTGTTTGTGTGTGTGTGCTGCCCACTGAAATGAGAGAGACTTATTTGAACTATAGAAAATCTAGGTAACAAATTTTGCCTGTGTTTTTTTACTACATCTGTGTGTGAGTGTCTCTCTGTGTGTGTCTGTGTGCCTGTGTGTGCGTGTGTGTGTGTGTGTGTGTGTGTGTGTGTGTGTGTGTGTGTGTGTGTAAAGCACTTATCCATGAGGGGCAATAGGGTGTGGTGCACAGAGCTGATCTTTGATCCAGGAAGACCTGGGTTCAAGTCTGTTTCTGACACATACTGTCTGTGTGACCCTATACAAGTCACTCAAACACTCTGTGCTCTAGGAAATTTTCCAAGATTCAGAGAAGGTGCTAACTTAGGGGCAGGAAGAAAGGGGAAAAAAAAGAGAGATAGAGACAGAAAGGGGAGAGAAGGGAGGGAGACAGAAAGAGAGAGGAGAGAACTGAGTGAAAGGAGAGAGGGAGCAGGGAGAGAAAGAGAGACAGAGAAATGGGGGGAAAGGAGAGAGGGAGAGAGAACTGAAAGAAAGAAGAGGAGAGAGTGGGCAAGGAGAGAGAGAGAGGAAAGGGAGAGGAAGGGGTAGGGAGAGAAAGAGAGAGAGGAAGAGGAAAGAAAGTGAAAAAGAGATAATTTCTATTTCATTACAATAATATATCCATTCTTTGGTTCTTTTGTAACATGGCTAGTATGGAAATGATTTTGCATGACTGCACACATATGTTCTCTATCAAATTGCTTCTCTTCTCAAGGAGGAGGAAAGGGAAGGAGAAAGGGAGAGAATTTGGAACTCAGAATTTTCAAATGAATATCAAAATTTTTTGTTTTCCATGTAATTGAGAAAAATAAAATTAAAAGTAAAAAAATCCATTGCAGAACTGAAATATCTCTCTATAGTATTTGTGTACATGTATGTGTGTGTGTGTATGTGTATATGTATCTTCTATTTTAATTCAATTCTGAAAACACTTATTAAGCACTTGCTAGCTTTACGGCGGTGTAGTGTGATGGATAGAGAGCCAGCCTCAGAGTGCAGGAAGACCTGGATTCAAGTCTGGCATCTAACACACATTGCCTGTGTGACCCTGGGCAAGTCACAGCCTCTCAGTAGCCCTCAGACCACTAGTTAAGACTCTAAGTTGTAGAGAAAGTGCCATGGTGGAAGGCGTATATTATACCAAGAAAAGCACAAGTCTGATCTAAGAACAACCACAAAGTGTGTCAGCACTGGGCTAGACTAGATTCCAGAGATAAAAGACAAAAATGAAAACAGGCCCTGCCCTCAGGGAACTTATAGTCAACTAGAGGATCTGGAAAAACCACCTTGTACATACAATCAGTCAATTGGAAGAGGGATTCAACCTGTGATTTCATTGATATGGGCATCTCTGTTGATATAGGTACAAAATCATTCAAAGGATAAGACAAATAACTAATAATTAATAACTCTAAATTAATAATAATAAGCTAATGATTCTTCTTACAAAACCTTATTGTAGCATGCCGTGGTTTGAGAGAACAAACCAAACAACAGGTATCGTTATATCTTTGTCCCTACCCAGAATTTCTCTTTTCAGGTCTTGGGAAGAGCCCGAGGGATGGTGGTAGAGCATAAATATACTTCTAGTCCATGCTCCCTCCCAACTTTATTTGTCCACAAAAGCTTTGATTGCCATTAACATCATACATATTAGATTGCCTAATAGGACAGAAAAGGTAAATGACAAATGTTGGAGGGGATATGGGGAAAATGAGACACATGCATTTTTGGTGGAGTTGTGAACTTATTCAACCATTCTGAAGAGCAATTTGGAACTATGCCCAAAGGCCTATAAAACCATGTCTGTATCCTAAAAGAGATTGCCATGAGCAAAATCAAATTCTTTCCAACGACAAATTAAAGGAATTAATTTAGGTGCTCAAAATTTATACCAATGGGGTAGAACCTCTAGTAGGTACTACCAGGTTGGAACAGGACCTGAGTTCATATCTGACCTCAGATACTTACTAGTTGGGTGACCCTGGGCAAGTCACTTTACCCTGTTTGCCTCAGTTTCCTCATCTGTAAAATAAGCTGGAGAAGGAAATGGCAAATCACTCCAGCATCTCTGCCAAGAAAACCCCAAATGGAGAGTTGGACACAACTGAAATAACTCAACCACAACAAATAACATGATATAGTGCTTTACAAAAACATTTCATTTTATCCTAGCAGTACCCTTGGGAGGTAGGTGCTATTATTGTCTCCATTTTTCTGGCAAGGAGACTGAGGCAGACAAAAGTTAAATGACTTGGCCAGGGTCACACAGCAAGTCTATGAGGCAGGATTTGAAATCAGATCTTCCTGATTCCATGTCTAGGACTTGATCCACCATACCACCTCAATGCTCACCCTGAGCACTTCCTGTGCATTAAACACTGTGTTCAGGACTGGGGATATAAATAAAGAAGCAGAGACAGTCTGTGACCACACGGAGCTTATGTTCTGACCAGTTCCACAAAAGGGAGTGGTGGCCAGAGAGAGGCACTTTTATCAGAATGCTTTATACTATAAAATAGCATCCTCCATTAAAGTCCACCCCTGTCCCCTCATGCGAGCAACACTGACTCTTGACAGCTATTGTCACTGGAGATCCATGGAATCCACCAAGTAGTAGAGATTTCTAGTGTGGATTCAGGGGTAGCCTGTCATCTCAAGACTGTGCTGGATAAACTTGGAGAGGCCTTTGACCTGAAGGTTGACCACCAGGGGATGGATATTTCTGTGGCCTATAACTGTCTCATATGGCACAAAGAGATTTTGACACATGTCAGTACAGGCTGCCCCCATGCCAACAGAATCACACTCTCAGGTCCTTGACGGAGTCAAGTAGTTTATAAGCTTCTTAGAGACATACTTATTTATTAAAGAGATTTATATACATCAGATAAAACTCATTACTCTTACTGCTCACATTCATGTGGGATTTGGTTCTACTCCACTTCTAATGCACATAAAGTTGTTTAGATGTCAGAGAGGTACAGGTATTCACAGAAATGCACATCATATGTCATCTAGTCCATCAACCCCCTCTTTTTTCAGCTGAGGAAACTGAGAACCAGAGAGGGTCAGTGATTTACTCATGGTTACTTTAAGTCATCATTATTAGGTGGCACTTGGGGGGCAGGATTTTGAAATGTTTCTGGAATTGGCCTTTTTCATCCATGGTGGGGCTAGTTGGCCAGAAACTCCCAATGACTTCATGTCCATTCATTCACACTTTCAAGTCTAAAATACTAGCTCTAAGGGATTGGGGACTATTATTGTTTAATTAACCTGATATTATAAAATAATAAAACATTCAAATAGACTTTTTTTATTTTATATATATATATACATGTGTGTGTGTGTGTGTGTGTGTGTATTATCATGGTAGTGCAGTGGATGGAGTGCCAGACCTGAGGTCAAGAAGACTCACCTTTATGAGTTCAAATTTGGCCTCAAATAATTCCTAGCTGTGTGACCCTGGGCAAGTCACTTGATCCTATTTGCCTCCATTTTCTGAGCTGGTAAAGGAAATGGCAAACCCCTCCAGTACCTTTGCCAAGAAAATCCCAAATGAGGAGTCAGACACGACTAAAATGACTGAACAACAGTAACAAAAATATAATCATAATGAGAGTCAGCATAGTAAGTGTACAGGTTGTTGGTCTCAGAGTCAGGAAAACCTGGGTTTAATTCTCACCTCTGATGCATGGGTGTGTGACTAAGGTCATGCTGCTTAATTCCTCAGTACTCCCAGGTATCTCTTGAGTATAAACAAAAAAAAATGTAAATAAGTTTGGGGTTTTTTTAAAGTGTAAGTTGAGACTAGTTGACCATCTGCTCTGGTTAGAGTTTTTTCACCAGCATTTCCCTACATTTCCCTACAGTGTGATGAAATCACAGACCTGGACCAAATAATCATAATACTATTAATAATAATGTTGCCACTTGGATTAACAAGACTTTAAAAATTAAGAGGAAATAAAAAACTTAATCTTAGAAGACTGTAATTAATGACTTCTCTCTCTTCCCATATACGCATTCTTTTATGTCATAGGGAGAGCTCAATGGACAAAAGGGCCTGGTTCCTTCAAACTTTCTGGAAGAAGTGCCTGATGACGTCGAAGTCTACCTTTCGGATACGCCATCCCGTTATTCTCAAGATGCCCCAATGCGTACCAAGGCTAAAAGGGTAAGCAGTTGTATTACATATTTTTAATATATGTTCCAGTCTTTCATAATATGTTGTCTCATGCTTTTTTTACACATGTACATTTTACACTTGGGGGTTGGGAGTGGGGTGGAGGAAATGTACCACCTGAAACATTGCAATGTGTTCTTCTGCTAGTTGCTCGGTGTTGGTTTCTTACTGAATCTAAAATTTTAAGCTATATTTTATTTGCTTTACCAAGCAGTTCCATTTTAATTATAATTTGGTCAACTTTTATTCATCAGAGAGCTTCCCATGTTAATATTACATAGACCATAAAACAGAAAGTATAATAAAATACAAAAGGGTAATAGTTCTTCTTTATGGAGAAAATCTAAATTCATTTGGTGATTGCTTGCCTTCCATTACAGTTTATCAATCTCCCTCTAACATTAACATTAGTGTACTATTTCCAATACTTTTTTTTATCTGAGGTTACATTCGTGTTGAGTGTTTCATCTTTATTTTGTTTCATCACTTCAAGTTTTTCTATATTATATATTTTATATATATTTTTATTTCTTTGCTCATCTGCTTGGAAACAGAAGAAGAGTGTTCATTTCACACCTTAATAAGGCAATGTAGCCTTCACGTAAGTGAGCAACTGAAGATACCGATAAAGATACCAATTTAAGCTACCTTGCAATAACTAATGCAGTAGTCTTAAGACTTAACTGTGGGATTCAGAAAAAAGAAATATGTCTCAAAAAATCATTGGCCCAAAAATCTGAGGATGTTGCTTTTTCTCAGTTATAAAGCTTAACTGAATTTGTTGTAGAACAAATTCTCTTGTGTCCATTCCTCACTACTATATTATAACAAATTCATGAAAAGGTCAACATTGGGAACATATTTCTTAATGAAGAAAGCATTTCTGTTTATGTAGAGAAGTGTTCCAATGTCTAAGGATTCTAAAAAGCAAAAGCTGCAGATTGCATTGTTAGCCAATCCCTAGGAAAAAAAAAAGCACAGTCTATTACTTGTAAAGACTTTTATCCACCCCTCCAAAAAATCATAAGAAAGATTATAATTCACATGAATAGTTTAATTAAGTTGGCCTGGAGTTGTCTCATAGCATTAGCAATCTCAAATCCTGGCTCGAACTACCTAGAAATGTTTTCGTAGGCAGTTCGACTTCTGTACTACAAAAATATATTGATATATATCCTGTAACAGACATTTAAAAAAAAAAACAAAGAAACAAACAAACCAACCTCTGGGAGACACTGAATAGTGTTTGGTTTACCAATGCAATGTTAACTGTCATGGATGATGCAGCTCAGTGGATGAATGCATTAGGCTAAATACATGGTATCTTCAGGTGTACTTGGGATGCTTTACTAAGTTGTTTTCCATTAGAATTAGGCCTTGATTTTAAATCCAAGGAAGCTTGAAGACCCTTGGCTAAATTTTCTTTTCTGTAGAACCAGGAACATTTTGTATTAGAATAAGGTCTGGCCTGAAATACTAAAGGCTATGGGGAAAGTGAATTCTATTATGTACATTAGGCAAGCAGTAACTGCATTGTATGATCAGAATAAAAGAATCCTATCAATGGGGTTCAAGAACTGGTGTTATGTTATATTTAAAATATACTGAAATTCTTTCAAGTCCTAAGCACTGAGAAAAATTCATCTGCACTTTGAAATATAGAAAGCACACTCTCAAAACAATAAGGGCCTTTAAGCTTTCTTTGATTGCAATTAAGGTTCATTTTAGTTTTTTTTCTTTTTAACCAATGTGCCATCTCTCTCCAATATATACATATAGCACAGTAAAAATTGTGCAAAATGGACTCAAGGACATCAGAATTTTACATCATCAAATACTGTTTTTGTTTTGTTTTGTTTTGTTTTGAATACAGTAGGAAATCCTTCAGGAAACTTTTGCTCCCAAGATTCAGTTGCTGGTACTTATTAGCCCATTGTACTTATCCTGGGCTAACTGCTATGTTAATTAAAAAAAACTCAAATTTTCATTTGCCGAAATTTTCTTTTTTCTTTTGCCATTATTTTGGCAAAATGAAATGTGGCAATTGTTCAGAACCATTAGGTCCCCAAAGCATGTGTCTTAACGCTTGGTGGCCGCTGTACTTTGGGAGGTGACGCTTATGTGTAATTTGCCTTTGGTATATTTTAAGCCACTGATAGAAGACATGAGCCTCTTTGCCCCCTTTTGGTGGGAAATGGGACCTTAAAATGTTACCCCCACTAAATTGATGTTGTTGACTTTCAAACATTCAATAAACTGTCACAATATACCTAATAGGTTCCTCCTGAGAATACAGGTACGTCAAGGAGAGCACCATCCCCCACAGTCCATCTCCATTCGGGGTCACCTCCGTCATCTATGGGTTCTGGTAGTCCTGGGAGAGGCAGGGAAAGGGCCTCGAAAAAGAAAAAGGGTCTGCTTTCCAAAGGGAAGAAACTTCTGAGAAAACTGGGTGCAGTGAAGTGATCCATGTACTTCTGGACGACTTGTAACGCCTGGCCTATGTAATTTCCTTTCATCCCAAACTAGGGCTTTCATGACTCACTAAAGTACTTTCTAAAACCATCTCCTTTTTTCCCCTTCCTTTCTGACACCAGTAGGGGGAAAAATGCAATTTTGCACTATGGTCCATTTTGACTGCAAGAGTAAAGTGGGCCTGTTGTTCTTTCCAAGTCATTGTTGCCAATCTGCTCTGATTTTCCAAAGTATGATTTGTGGGGGAGGGGGAAACCATTAAACAACAGGTGGATGAACAGCTACTGGGGTAGCCCACTCCCCACCTACAATATCTCATCTTTCTGCATTTGTTACCTGCCCTTAAAGGGATGACTTTCAAGTTTCTCTTTTTCCAAATGCTTGCCTCATGATGCGTAAATGTCACTTAACTATGGTCTTGAAATTCCTAGTTTATTCAGCCTTGATGTTCTGCCTTATAAAATGCACAGTGATTTGTACTGTCTAGTAAATATACAGTGTATACTTTGTATGTGTTCTACATTCAAATGTCTTCATTCTCATTGAAACACAAGTTTGAAATCGAATAACCTATTACTGGTTCCATTTAATGTCTGTAATTTGGGATAAAAAGGAAAAAAAAAAAGAAGTTATTTCATTTTAATTTTGTTGTAGACATTGTACTGAGTTCACTGATTGGGGAAAAAAAAATTCCATATACAACTTAATTACAAAGTTTTCATGCCCTAGCAAAACACTCTGTAAAACCTACTTTGGGCTACTCTCCTCCATGTAATGTCTGAGTCCTTCAACCTGCAAAGCAAGCATTTTTGCCCCTTCCGTGTTCTTCCATACCTGTGCAAGTTTTGGTTCAATCATTTTTCATTTTATTGATATCAGTGTGAAATACACGGAAATGGGCTCACCAGTGAGGTGTCACATGTGCATGCGTGTCAAAAACGCTACACCAGGCACAAAAGGCACAAGGAAGGCATGCTAGAATTCTGAGTCCCACCTGCTTCCATGCCCATTTTTCAGTATTGGCATCTGTTGAACAAAAGCGGTCTTACCAGTTGCTGGCCAATCTATCTGGCAGTAACTCTTTTGTAACTCTTGTCCCCTTGAAAATTGTTTTTACTGTTTATACATACTTTTCAGACTGCCTTTCTTTTGTAACTTATGAAAGGTTTATAAATGATCAAAGCTTCCCCCCATTGTGTCTTCAAAGAACTCGACTGTAAATTATTGTAAAAAAAAAAAGCGATTATTTGTGTGTGCTAGGTGTATGAAATTCAAGACAACTACTGGCCTAAACTTGTGGTTAAATATTGTGTGGGTGTGTGCATGTGTACAGTTCATGTAAAATATTTTATGTAAATAAAATATTTGATATTTTATAGAATGTTGTTGAGACAATTCTTTGTATTCGTCGGAGGCTTAATCATTAATGTTGTATAATTAAGTCGTGTACATAATAAAGGAAGGGGAATGCTCTTCCTTCAAGTAGAAAGAGGGACTCTGAGTATTTCTAGCATAACTGTGTTTCAAATATGTTCAGTTTCTTTTGTAATCCTATTAATTTTATTTTATGTGTTTAAAAACATTGTCTTTGAGGAGTCAGCTGTAGGCTTCAGCGGACTACCAATGAATGGGGTCCATGACACACAAAAATATTAATGTTGCAAGTATTTCTGAAATGTGCACTCAATCAATGCATGATCATTGTAAGATATTCAGTTAGAGACTCATAAGTGCAGGCATAACTAGCCAATTATTTGTCAGCACAAGTGGCACAGAGGATCAGGGAGGGAGGCAGCAGCAGGGGTTTCAGAGAAGAGCTCACTTGGGCCATAACCATGGGCATGCCAGCTGGAAGCATCTTTTTTTCTTGTTATTTCTTGTAATAACGTATGAAAGTCATTTTAATTTTGGCCCAGCTGAGTCAAAGCCCCAACCACTCTGTCCTACTTAAGGCTCCGATAAAAGGCAATTAAAAGCAATGCCTGGAAACCTGAACAGGTGTCTCTTTGCATTGTGGAGTGATCAGGATTCCAGTTAACATCTTGGTGGGTTGAACAGAAACAACTCGTTGCTCCATCTGAAAAGCTCCAAGAAGAGATTTTGTCTTAGCTCACCTAATTCAATTTATGCTACTGGGAAATGCTTTCCCCTAAGGTTTTCATATAGTGGGAATGAAGGGTAGGCCCATTACTAGGTCATAGGGAATGATTGTTTGGAATAGTCCAGATTGGGGGTAGGTGGAGGGGAATTATTCACTCAGAAAGAGAAGGAAGAATTCTTTTGGCTCCAAGAAAATGATCATATACCTCTAATTAAATGAAATACAGAAAACATTGAGCAAATCAAGCAGGACACTTAGGCACTTGGAAAAACAAAGAAAAGGGAAAGTGTTCCCTGCTCTCCAGGGGTTTACATGCTAATAGATATGTACTTACAATACTAATAATTTAGAGGACAAGGCTTCTAATAAGAGAGAGATTATGGAGAGATTTGAAGGCAACCAGGAATTCTAAGAGGTAGAGGTGAGGTGAGAATGCATTCTAGACAGGAAGGACCACCTGGGCTAAAGTATGGTAAAGTCTTCTGAAGGAGATGGAAGACAAGTTCTGTAGGCAAGTAGGCAAGCAGTCTGGCTAGAACACGGGATGTATGAAAGGGAGTGGAGTGTAATAAGGCTCATATGGCTGTAGATCAGCGGTTCTCAACCTGTGGGTTATGTTCAATTTGTAACAATGAAAATACATCCTGCATATCAGATATTTACATTATGCTTCATAACAGTAGCAAAATTACAGTAATGAAGTAGCAACGAAAATAATTTTATGGTTGGGGGTCACCACAACATGAGGAACAGTATTAAAGGGTTGCGGCATTAGGAAGGTTGAGAATCACTGCTGTAGATAATCTTCCAAAGTTCCTTCATAACTAGAAAGGCTTGGGAAAGAGGAAGTGGACTTCCTGGCTGGACTCAGGTGCCAGCCAAAGGGCTGGGGCAGGGGCCAGAGGTAAATGAAATGGTTCACATCAGACATGGAAAGAACTCTTTGTCATTTTGGTTCTGACTCCCTCAAACAATCCATGCTACCTGTCTTGAAAGGTTTATCCCTGTCCTACATTTTGGGGTTCAATTGTTTGCTACTTTGAAGCCCCACTCACATGCTGCCTTGTCCCAGAAAACTCCCTAGTTCTGTCTCTTCTGGAATGTGATCTTATTCACACCTCTCTAATACACTCAAGGATCAAGAGAACATGTAGTTGGACTTGGTGAGGAGGACCACATCTTCATCAGAGACTGATATAAAGGAGAAGAGAATATAAAACAGTGGTTCTCAACCTTCCTGATGCCTGGACCCTTTAATACTCTTATCTGGGTGTATCTGCATGTGGGTGGAGCCACCTGGAGACGGAAAGAGGAGCGGTGTCTCAGTTCCTAAGAGCATCAGAAATATGCATTTCCTGATGGTCTTAGGCAACCCCTGTGACCCCTGTGAAGAGGTTGTTTGACCCCCAAAGGGGTCACGACCCACAGGTTGAGAACCGCTGATATAAAATGATGTCAGTGGCTAGAGAGAAGGGGGGAAAATGGAACTCCTGGTGAATGGTCCCTGTTCTTAGTAGAGTATGAGGTGAGGTCTATAGGTATAAGGATTAGTGGAACAAAGTAAACAGGAGGTTTGAGGAGAGAAGAGAGAGTTTGGAATAGTCTCTGTGGAAGGGGGTAGAGAATCATTGTGGGAATTTCCTGGGGAGAGAGTTAAAAGAATTACTTCAGTATACCAAGGGCTCAGTTGACATTAGATACCATGAATAGCTTCTCAGTTGGTCTTTTGGCCTCCAGTCTCTCCCCACACCAGTCTATCTTCTACATAGCCATCAAAGTAATTTTCCTTAAGTACAGATCTAACTATATTACTTCCTTACTCAACAAACTCTAGCAACAAACTGTTACTATAAACGTCTTGATTGACATATAGAGCCTTTCATGACTTGGCCAAAATCCATCTTTCTAGGCTTATCATACATTGCTTCCCTTCATATACATTCCAGTCCAGCCATATGGCTGAGCACAGTCCTTGCCCTCAAGGAGCTCACAATCTGTCTCTTAGAATTCTCATTTCCTTCAATGATCAGCTCAAGGGCTACCTTCTACATGCCTTTTGTGATTTTCCCAGCAGCTATGCCCCACCTTTAAAATGACCTTATATTCATTTTTGATCTGTCTACAAATGTACGTATTATTTCCCCCACCCCCAATTAGACTGTGAGTTCCTTGAGAACAAAGACTGTCTTTGTATCTCTAGGACAGGGGCTGGCACATTGTATTCAGAAAAAATTATTCTTACCGTGATTTCTTAGGTGAATTCTATTCCTGGACAGGAGATTATTATTTCTGTATTTTAACCTGTGATGCAGAAATTCAAATCCCATTTTGTCATCTCATCCAGGTATTCACTTCCCAAATCGTATTTCTTCTTTACTAGGCAAGTGATTGAAACACCACACATGTCCCTTTCATCTTCGATTTCTTGCCCAAGATTTTTGTAATCTTTTGGATTTCTTATTTTCTATCAACTTGGATAAATGGATTTCTTTGCTATATGTATATATGTATATACATATATATATATATGTGTGTGTGTGTGTGTGTGTGTATGTATACCCCCCCCCACACACACACATATATATTCATTGCAGAAATGGTATTTAATGGAAAGGGAGTCAAGCCTTGAATATAAAATTTGGATTTCCTTTCCTAATTAAGAAACAGTGATGAGGAGTTTGGCTTGAACCTACTAAATTAATTATATTTAAGGGAGCAGATAGATATAATGATTTTTAAAATTTATTTTATTTTCAATTCATGGAACAAAATAAGCATTTTCATAACAGTACAATAAAAAAGATGATTGCACAAGAAACTGCAAATCTACCACATACAACTTGCTATTCTCTCCAAATATACAACAAAGTTATCATGTAAATTTCTGTTTTTTCCTTCTTTTTCTTCCCTCCTTCTCCCCCACCCCCACCCTAGAGATGGCTACCATTAGACACAAATAGGTATATATGTGTGTATGTATATATATATATATATACACATATATATGTATATGTATATATTTAAATTATTCTATACATACTTCTATTTATCAGTGCTTTATCTGGATGCAGATAGTGTCTTTCTTCATATGTACTTTATTTTTAATTTGTGCATTTACAATAGTCAAAATGGTTTAGTCACTCAAAGTTATTCTTAAAACAATATTAGTGTTACTGTATACAATATTCTCTTGGTTCTGCTCATTTCACCCTTCACCACCTTCCAGTCTTTCATGCAAGTCTTTCCATGCCATTCTAAGATGACTGGGCTCATCATTTCTTATAGCACAGTAGTATTCCATCACAACCACACTCCACAACTTGTTCAGCCATTTCCCAAATGATGGGGTTACCTGCAATTTCCAGTTCTTTGCCACCACAATGAGAGCTGCTGTAAACATCCCGTTCACATTCATTTATAATGGCTATTTGTGAATTTCCTCCATCTTATTTTTATTATTTTCTTTCTCAGCCTCTTTTTACCCTATCCCTGTTACCTTATCTTCTTCACTCCTTCCCACGACCGATTTCACCCACCCCTCCAACAGCCCCCCCTCCCCCCAATCTCAATCTACACCCCCCAAAAGTCCCTCCTCCACCCTGTCCCGCAATTTTCTCACCTCTCTACATGTTTAGAAGACTTCTACCGCCTTCTAGATGTACACACTGTTTCTTCTTCAACCCAGATGAGGGTAAGGTTCCAACATAACCAGCCCTCCACATGCACCCCCACCTCCTTCCTCTGTGTTAGTTATTTTTTTCACACCCCATTTTTATAATTGCTCCCTTTTACCTTTTCTTACTCAATTTAGTTTTATAGGATCATCCCATCATACACAGCTCAGGCCCAACCTTTCTTTCAAACTACTTGAGTAACGATGACAGTTTTAAGAATACTGATTTCATATATATATGAAATATATATATGTATATATATATATATATATTAGAGAGAGAGAGATTTTTGCCTTAATGAGTGCCTTATAATTAATATTTAATGTTTTCCTTATATTTCTTTTGGATATTTTATATCAAATTTTCCATTGAGTTCTGGTCTTTTTGTTACAAATACCTGAAAGTCCTGCATTTCCTCAAATGTCCATTTTTTTTTTCATTCAGGAATATACTCAACTTGGCTGGGTAAATTATTCTTGGTATAAATTACCTGGCTCTTTTGCTCTTTGAAATACGATGTTCCAAGACTTATGGTCTTTTAATGTAGAAGCTGCTGGTCTTGTGAAATCCTCACTGTATTTCTGCAGTATTTAAATTATGTGTTTTTACCTTGCTGCTTGCAATATTTTCTCCTTAACCTAGGAGTTAGGAAAGTTGGTTATAACATTGTGTTAAATTTTTCTCCTGGGATCTCTTTTGGGTGGTGAACAGTAGATTTTTTCCATTTCTATTTTACCCTCTTGTTCTAGAACTTCAGGGCAATTTTCCATAATAATTTATTGTATAGTGTATCCAAATTCTCTTTTTTTTGAATATAACTTTCAGGTAGCCCAACAATTCTTATGTTGTCTCTCCCCGCTCTGTTCTCCAGATGAGTTGTTTTTCTAATGAGACATTTCAGATTCTCTGTTTCTTTCTAGTTTTATTGTTTCTTGGTATCATATAATATCATCTTATAACATTCCTCTTGCCCAATTCTAGTTTTCAAGGAGTTATTTTCTTCCTTAAGATCTTGAACCTCTTTTTCAAACTGGTTAATTTTCTTTTCATAATTTTCTTGGATTGTTTTTTTCCCTAGTTTTTCCTCAGTCTCTCTTATCTTATTAGATCTTTGAATTCCTTGTATCTCTTTTCTGGACTTGTGACCGTGTAAAGTTACTCTTTGGGATAGGAGTGGCTTTTTTTTTAACCTTACTATCTTCCTCTGAATATGAACCCAAATCTTTTACAGCAAAGTGGCTCTCTGTGATCAGGTTCTTTTTCCTTTGCTTACTCATTTTTATTTTACTTTGTTTTATCCTATTTTTAGCAGCTTATAATTATAATCAGGTTTTAATCCTGAGTTGTTAGAAATGTTGGCCACAAGTCTGTTATTTTCTGAATTCTGTCTTGGAGCTCAACCTCAGGGACTCCTCTCCTCCCCTAAGCCACCATTAGGGCCCTACCCACGCTATCCCCAAAATGTTCTTTCTCTCTGCAGTACTGCACTTACTGGGCTTGTGCTTGCTCCTCCTCACCCACAGTCATAGCCCAGGACCACCTATGGTTAGCAGCTCTAGACCTGACTTTCAGAAGTCGGGGCGGGGGAGGGGGGGTGACCCTCAGCTGTCTGCTATTCCTTAGATGAAAGTTTTTGAGGTGAACTTTCTTGAGGCCACAAGTGAGGTGAAATTTTTTGAGACAAGTCCACTTCCCAAGGGAGCTCCCCTCAGGGCCTACTGTTTATTGATTCAGTGGAGTCCCTTTGAGGTTATCTACGCTTTACTCCAGCCAAACCTCAGCCCCTGGAGGCCCTCTCTTTTCTGAGATCCTCCCAAGTTATCTTAGGAGGACAATTCTTTATTCTTTTATTTTTGCTGTTTTATGTTCATTTAGTGGCGATTTTCTATTTGTGGAAGAAATCTGGAAAGCCTGGAAATTTCTGACCTACTCTGACATCTTCCCAGAATGCCCTCCAGACAGATATAATTCTAGCCTGGGGCCCCCTCTCTCCCAGCACAGCAGAGTAGCCAGCCTCTGGCCCCAAACTCTTACTTCCCCTGTTAGAAAGGAGCAAAGCCTCCTTAGAGAAGAGTAGAAAGAGGAGAAGCTAGAAATGTCTCTTCTTGCTTCCCCACTTACCACATAAACAAATTTTCTCTATGGCATTTCTGGTAAATGTTGATTTCTCTTTAGATAAGTGAAGCAGGATAGGGTGAAATTCCAAAATAATAATAAGAAACTAAGGAAAATGTATACTGCCAAAGAGGCCTACGGAGATTGACTTTATATATTAACAGTTTTTATGAACCAGTATGGAAAATAGATTACTACTGTAATGACAACAAAATGCAAAACAGTAGTAACACGTACAACTTTATTTAACTACAGTTTCAGCTTAATCTCAAATACAACTGCAACCTTTATCTTGACTTTAACACATTCACAGGAAAGTAGTATTTGGGACTTTTTTTGTTTGCAGCAATTCCTCAAGAAATAGGATTACTGTTCCTTGCAAGTGGTAATTCATTATTATTTAAGCATACCAGTCTAAATAAATCAAAATACTGAAATTTTAAACTTAAAAAAAAATTAATCCATGGAAGTCCTAATTAATCCATGAAATCCATGGAACCTAATCTGCAAAAATCACTAACCTCTGGTTAGACTGGCATATTCATGTACTGTCTCAATGCTCTTTTTGCAAAGAGAAATCTCTTTTATACATCTTAACTACTTGGACACTCAAGCAACTTGTATTGATCACTCTAGTGGGTCTGACTATTATATACTGTAGGGGGAGTGCAGGAAGATCAGTCATCAGAAGAAGCACTTGATGCTTCTTGCATCAGAAATGGACATGTAAACTTGTATGTGCTCACATCCTTTCTCTAGTTTATTCAGTCCTATGTCCTATGACTTGATGTGGATGTATTGATCAGCTTCTTTATTTGCAGCTAGCCAAAGCAAAGGATGGGGTAGGGTGGGAGAAAGAAGGCAGTATGGGAAAAAGAATATCTACCACCCCCCACCACGACACTGAGAATACACAGTGCTGTATTTAAATTTAAGACAATGTTGTGTTATTATTGTTATTACTTTTACAAAGACTAACAAACCAGAAAACTATGGGTTCTCTATCTGTTCCTGGAAAAAGGAATTGGGTGCTTTGGTGCAGATTAGATATGAAATGATCCCTATTTTTCAAAAACAGTGTTTATAAATCTACTCCATAGGTTAAATGACAAAGGAAATAGAGGATTCAGGATTGAACATCAACAACAACCAAGACACATGAAGGTCCTAAACGTAGTATTCTATCATCTGAGTTCAGAGGCTATGTGCTTTCAAATCAAACATGCAAAGTGAAACATTTAACTAAATGAATTAGAAATATCCTCTATGCTAATGCTACATTGTTTAACAGCAAAATATAGCCAAAAGAATATCATACCTTGACTCTATCTCTCATTCTTAGATATCACCCATTATTATATCACTCACTACAATAAAACTATTTTTCCCTGTCTGCCAAACTCTGCGGGTCTCATTCTCCATATTGGCTCGTTCCCTTACTTGGGGATCATTCTTCTTTGTAGCTCTGTCCAAGAAGGACTCTCACGTGAACCAGCATCTTTTCAAATGGTGTTTACCTATAAGTGTAAAGAAAACCCAGTTCTCCCTCAAGTCCCTTCCTATTCCATATTCCATGTAGAAAGCCATTGTAATGGCTATGAAAAAGGTGATTCCAAGATTCTTCTGAAAATCTCCATCTGTGAACAAAGTCTGAAGGGTCTGCTGTTCCAAGGTAATAAGGATGGTCTGACAGTTTTTTACTGGGTCTGTGATGAACACTCTGGCCAACCAGGAAAGCCAGTTTGTGCGCATGCTGGCACGGAGCTGGAGCTCGAATGACACCCTTTGGTGGAGGGGAAAACAATTTGACGCTTAGTTTGCTGACCATATTTTAAGCCCTTTCGAAATTAAGTAAAAGCTTACTGAGAAATGAGGTTTCCATTGTGAAAAACCACTTTCCTAATTTAATCTCGTCAGCATCAATAAGTCTTTTCACCAACAGCAACTTGCTATCCAGTAACCCTTAGTGGATAAATCTGGAGTGTAGACTGAGCGCAGGTCACACAGCTAGTATGACAGGACATTTGAATCCAAGTCTTAATGATTCCAAGTTACAGCTTTCCCTAGGAGATTACTGACCAACCACTCTGCATATATCCAGGAAGTATAGAATTATTTACATTTTTTCTTCCCCATTCGAATGGGACACTGTCTTTTTTTGTATCCTCACTGCTGAGCATGGCACCTAGTACATAGAAAGCTCTTAAAAATTACTTGACTGGCTTGTTGACAGCATTCCATCCACCAAGCTTTCTTCACAAATTAGATCTACATATAAATGAGATCACAGTATAGCAAGGGCTCTTAATCATTTTTGTATCCCAAACCTCTCGGCCGGTCTGGAGAAGTCTATGGCTGCCTTCTGAGAATAAGATTTTTAATGCATAAGATTAAAGACATGAGATTAGAAAGGAAACCAAAGTTCAGGGAAAATAAAAATGTACTTTTTCCCATCCAAATTCATGTACCTCCCCACAAAAATTTTATCCATGGGCCCCTTAAAGGTCTGTGGATCCTAGGTTAAGAATCTCTGCAGAAGAGAAAAAATACTCACAGCCCAGTTATAATACATGTAGCATAGCTTGTAAGTTAAGCACTGTATTTGGTCAAGGTTCAAGTCAGTATTATCAAAAATCACATTATAATGTGTTGGTGTTACATTTTACAGACTGACTTACAATAAAGAAATCACACCTGCAAGTACGAAACACAAAAACGCCCACCCATTAGGAAACTGAGGAGTTCGGGAATATACAGTGAAAGCTTTTGGTTTGAGACTCCAAACAACTATTTTACTACATTTCAAGCATTTAGAGTCAAGAAGCATTGGTTATTAGAAGACAGAGGCTTAGATAGACAATAAGAGGTGTCAGAATTGCTGCCAAAAGAATTATTTTGCTGTTTAGACTTCAAACCTCATTCTCTGCTCGCAGTGCTCTTCAGAAAAACAGATACTCATTCAGTCAATAACTATTTATTAGGTTTCTATTATGTGCCAGGCATTGTGATAAACGCTCAGGATATAAATATAGAAGAAAAAAAAAGCCAGTCCCTGCCCTCAAGGAGCTTGCAATCCAATAAAAGAAGACAACGTAAAAGGAGGCTCAATAGGGAAGAGAAGAGAGGACCATAAAACCTTCGGAAAATTTAAAGGTTGGTACTGGAAAGTAAGAATCTCAAGTTGAAGATTGATTGTTAGATAAGTTTAAAGACATTCCACTTAGTAATCCTCTTCCTAAGAATACGTTATTAGAAAATACACTTCAGGGGGCGGAGCCAAGATGGC
>CM053580.1:555937875-555976891 GCA_028627135.1 Pseudochirops cupreus
TGGGGGAGGGGGGACACACTGGGATGGCTGTTTTGGGGCGGTGGGTGGGGGAAAGACGGGGAGAAAATACGTAACTCAAAATCTTGTGGAAATGAATGATGCAAACTATAATAAAATTTAAAAAAAAAAGAAAATACACTTCAACATATGAATTGATCTTTCATCAATGAAAGTATTTTTAATTATTCTGATTTATTAGAACTATCTACTTAGCCTTATGAAGAACTAACTTCATCATGGATAGCCAGTGGGGGAAAAAATCGTTATCATCTAATTTCAAAACAAAAAATCATTTTGATGAATTTGGGATATTTTTTTTTTTTAAATGACGTGAAATCAGTGTTTCAATTCCCAAAATTCAACAGGAAACTAAAAAGAAAATCTTACTGTCGTTCCTAGTTCTGAAGCTGAAAGAGGCGTCATTTGTATGAGGGTAAGAAATCATGTAACAGCAGATCACATGTCAGACTTAATTACAATATATTTATTGGGAAAAGATTCAAAAAAGTTGGGAAGCAATGTGATTTGTCAAATTATGGTTGAATTGCAATCGTAGATCATCTGGGGTAAGAGAGTTTGGCAAAAATGAAGAAAAGCATTCTGTGAGAAGCTATTGGCTGCAGAGACTTTCCAATAAAAATGTCATTATTATTTGTAAATTGTGCTACACATCCTTTATATCAGTAAAAATAAACTTATGTACATACATATATATTCATGCTTGGTTTTTTCCCCAGAGTGCTGGTTGTTAAACCTTTACCAGCACATGAAAAGTTATTAACCTCACAAAACAGTAAAAATCACTTAAGGGGAAAAGAGCCTCTGAAGATATTGACATAAAATTCAGGTGAACCAGGTTATTTTGAGAGCATTTGTGGATGAAGCTGAATGATGGAGAAAATAAAATGAAGTCAGTGTTTTGTGGGATCTATTCTCATAGGCAGCAATAATGGAAATACCACGTTAGAATGTTACGAGTTTTAATGCATCTAATATCCCATGTGAGAAAAATGTACTTGAGAGGGACAGAGAACCACATATGTAGGTATGTACATGTGTATATGTTGTGTTGCATATATACATATACATATTTAATATGCATGCATATAACACATATAATGTATATGTAATATATGTGTGTATATACGTACACATTGTTAACCAAAAGTCATGACTCCACAAGATATGGGTAGTAACTAGCTGGTTTCTGGGCAACAACATGTATCTCTCTCTCCTCTCTCTCTCTCTCTCTCTCTCTCTCTCGCGCGCGCGCGCACACACACACACACACACACACACACACACACACACACACACACACACACACACATTTTAAGATTGGATCTCCTCATCTCACCCAGGCTGGGAACTTGGAGTGGGATAGGAGCTATTTGTAGCCACTCCTGATAGACACAGGAATTCTGACCTGCTCCATTTTGGACCTAGACTGTTTCACCCCACCTTGGGCAACCTGCCGTACCCTCTTCCTCTTTCCACTTGCTCATCATTTTCATGCTAAACAGTGTTAATTCAGAACCTCTTATGCTCAATCAGTCTACCAGCTTCAGCCTCCCAGGGGGAGGGAGTTCAGGCAAGTACCACCACATCTGGCCCTGTCCATGTCTTCAGAGAATCCTAGGGAATTATTTCAAAAGGATTATAAAAAAATCTGTCAAAGAAGCAAAACTTCCAAAGGTATAGAAAAGCCCACAGGCCTTGTTTTTACCAAAGAGACATTAGCAACTCTTGACTCACATGCCTTCCTCAACTCTAAAGAAAATTATGAGACTGATCTATGATGCATCCATGTAGAGTACACTGAAGAAGAGCACAAGGAGAGACTAGGCAGGCTTCCACAGGCAATTTCCTGCGGCACAACATGTCTTTACAGTCACATTACTGACAGGAAAACAATAGAAGATCCTACTATTTATGTATTGATTTTTTTAAAAACCACCTGACTCAGTAGAGAGGAAGAAAAGATGTAGCCTTGAAGTCTTTGCTCAGACAAAATGATTACAACCATTCACCAAAATCACGTCACACTGACAAACTCCAAAAACTCCTGTGATTGTAGACATCAAGGCAAGATGCTGAGTTGAGTAGGAAACACTTGGTGTAAGTGTTGACAAATGTCATAGATGAAGTTCTATTTTCTAAACGAAGATTTTACTAAAGAGGTATATATTATATAATATATATATACATATATATTACACACACACACACACATTTTAAAATTGCTTTCTCTATTTACTAATTTACTTTTTAAGACTGAGTTTCCCTATCTTGTTCAGGCAGGAAGAGCAGTGATTACTCATGGCTCAATCTCACTTCTTATGGGCACAGAAGCTTTGACCTGCTCCATTATCAATCTGGGTTGATTTGTCCTTTAGGTGATCCTCCACTGCAGGTCCACCACAGTGAAGTGGAACTTGGCTTATTGGAGCCCAGAGCTCCCAAGTTCAAGAGATCCACCAGCTCCAGCCTCTCAGGTAGCAGGGATTACAGGAATGTGCCACCACAATTGATAGAATTAGTATGGCCAAGAGTACTGCAGACAGTGCAATCTCCTTGGTGAATTCTATAATAACAAGAGAAAAATATGTATTTGTGTGTCTGTGTATTTGTGCAAAACTTCGGCTTGATGGTCTCAATAGGGCTGGCTTGGCCAAGTGCTGTAGATGGATAATTGGGAGAAAACCAGTGTTTCTAATTATCCTTCTCTGCTTATTTTGCATAGTTGTGACTTAAACCAAAGTTCTTTAAACCTTTTTCCCCTTCTCCTGCTTCTCAATCGGAGGAAATACTGCTCATTTTCCACTATCCTTTTCTAGGAGCTTTTATAAGGAAGGTTGTCTTCTAAACTGCTCCTGCCTTTCATGGGCATATCTTTTTCCTTGGCAAAGAGATCAGGTATTTTGTGATTCTGGAGGTTTTTAGGTAACTTTGGCTTCCTTATGACAATTGATTTCCATGGATTATACTTTTTTTTCATGTTGAACATTAGTCATGTTGTAAAGAAGGACTATAACCAATGGGGTGAACAATGAGAAAGAAGGAACAAAACAAAACAAAACAAACCACAAACGAGAGATGAATGCTTCAGTCTGCATTCAGACTCTGTAGTTCTTTCTCTGGATGCAGATATCCCTTTCCATCACGAGTCTTTTGGAGTTGTCTTCTAACCTTGTATTGCTGAAAAGAGTCCAGTCTATCAAAGTCAGTCTTCACACATATGATATGTCTGTAATTGTGTACAAAGTTCTCCTAGTTCTGCTCCTCTCACTCAGCATCAGTTTGTATAAGTCTCTCCAAGTAATAACTTGGATTATACTTTTGTATAAAGTTGTTACAATCAGTATAAGTATCCTATCCTCCATCCATTTCCCCTTTTTTGTTACGAGTAACTTATTTAAACAGGTCAGGGTGAAGCTGTTTTACTTTGTACACCCTATATTTCTCATTTTTATTCTTCTAGTTTTACATCACTTTTGACCTTTGCTCCAACAAGTCAATAGACTAATTGCACAGACTAATTACACATTCGGGAATGACTTCCATAACAGCAACAAATCATTTCCTGGCTAAGGGTAGTAGTGTATACCTGAAATCCCTGACACTGAGGAGGCTGATGGATTTGCTTTAGCTAAGGAGGTGGGTTATCACTGGTAGAGTGTCCACACTAAGTCTGGCAACAGTACCATGAGCCCTCAAAGGCAGAAGGTTGCCAGGTTGCCTTAGTAAGGATGTGTGAACCAGCTAAGGTTGGAAAAATGGAGTTGGTTAAAGCTTCCACGCCAAGCAGTATTGAGATCAAGCCTATGAGTGACCACTGAATTTTGAGCCTGAACAGAATAAGGAATCTCAACCTCAAAAAACCCCCCACAAAATAAGCAAACAAACAGTAATCCCAAGCCATTTCCTATCTGTTAACACATAACCAATTCTATCTTGTGTGGAGGGCAGGGCGGGGTGTTATTTGGTACTTGTCGTTTTTCAGCCCAATTCATCCTAAAGTAGCCTGCTGACAGCTAAACTAGTCATGGAAAGTTCTTGCAAGGACCATATCAGAAAAGGACATGAAGTCTTAAATCCATGAAGGACATTACTTTCTAAATCTTCACTTTTACTTTCCTATCACCACTCTAGAGCTGGACTATAAGGAAAGCTGAGCACTGAAGAAATGACACTTGGAATTGTGGTGCTGGAGAAGACTGCTGAGAATCCCTTGGACAGCAAGGAGATCAAATCAGTCAGTACTTAAAGAAAATAACTCAGGCTACTCACTGGAAGGTCAGATAACGAAGCTGAAGCTGAAATACTTTGGTCACATAATAAGAAGATGAGATTCAATGGAAAAGGCCCTGGTGCTAGGAAAGATTGAAGGCAAAAGGAGAAGGGGAGTCAGCAAAGAATGAGATGGATAAATAGTATCACAGAAACAATGTACATGAATGAACTTGGAGAGACTGGAAAGAAGGGCCTGGCATGCTATAGTCCATGGAGTCACAAAGTGTCAGACAAATCCTGAATTATAGAAAGGAATATTTTTTAAAATAGCCAGAGGAAATAAAACTGAAAAGACTAAAAGAATTAATACATTCCAAAGCCAAACAAAAGTGACAATGTATCAGTTGGTTTAGATTACACTCATATCCATTATGCCCATGGATAACAACTAGTTAAGAAAAGGATGTAACACTTAAGAATTTCTTTAAAAGCAACACAAATTGGATTTTATTAGGTTTGAAAGAACCAATTAGTCATGGTCAGTCAGCTGGCCAATTAGCATTTATTAAGGGCTTATTATACCAGGCACTTTGCTAAGCTGTGGAAAAGAACTTAAGTTTCAATGTCCCAACAACAGGATTCAGATAAGTCTGAATTTTACAAATGTATTGAACACTAAGTGGCAGAAGTAGTGTTCAAATAGTTGCAGAAATCAGGTGTGAAAATGACTCCCCCCACTTTACTGGATCCCCAACCTTGACTCCTCCATTTTTTTAATTGAACTTACCATTCTGGTCTGGTAACCTCCATATCAATGACCGTCCCAGCACTTGGATTTATGAGGTGTCTGTCTTTCTCCACAAAAAAATCTGGCATTCACTCGTTTTTTCACCACAATGATTACAAGTCTTGGGGTTAAAAGATAAGAGATGATACATTTCATTTACATGTCCATGAAGTTATATCTTCAAAGCATCTATAATTTCAAAGGAGTTGAGTCACTTGAAAAGTCTTATATGCCTCATTCAAAAGAAAAAATTTGGAAGACCTCACTCCCGGCTCCCATCCCCCAATGATAAGGAATATTTTGCCTTAGGGAACATCTGGATTCAAAAGGACCAAGTTTAAGACTGAATAGGGGAAAAGGTAACTAAAAAAATCATTGCTGTAAAAGCAAGCAGACTATGTTGTAGCCTTAGTAAATTGAAAATTCAGTAGGATCACTAGGATTTGATAGTTAAAAGTACTAATACAAGCCTTGGCTATATTGGAGAGTATCGTTCAGGCCAAGGGAGGTTATAGTCTCACTGTTTTCTACCCACATCAGACATCTGAAATACCGTATTTAAGTCTGGGTGCCATGTATTAGGCAGGAGGACATTAGGAAGCCAAAGGACAGTCAAGAAGAAGTCATCCAGGATAAGGAAGTGACTGGGGATCAGGCCATATGAAAATTGGTTGAAAGAATAAGGTTGTTTAGCTTGCAGAAAACTAAGTTGTAATATTTTTTTTCCTTCCCCTTTTAAGAAACTGAAAGGTAATACTGCAAAAAAGGGATTAGGCTGGTTCTTCTTGGTCTCAAAAAATAATGGTTAGAAGTTGCAAAGAAATAGATTTGTAATTGGGGAGGTAGAGATGAAAATATTAGAGAAACAGATTAAAGTAAAAGAAAAACAATACTTGCTGTCTTGGCATTTTTTAAACAATTAAAAAACATTTTCAGATGGAAAAATGTGATCTCGCTTCGATATAAGGGAACATTTTCCAAGAACTGCAGCTATCCAACGCAGAACAGACTGCTGTGTAAGGCAGTGAGCGGGTTTTCCCCCCCGTCTCCCAAGGAGATTAAGTGACTACACAAGCAGTGATTGTGTATAAGGAATAAACTGTCAGGCATTTGCAGGCAGGTAATGAGCAGTTATTTAATGTTTAATACGTGCCAAGCACTTTTCCAAGTGCTGAGGATAAAAAAAAAGAGTCTCTGACCTCAACGAGCTAATATTGTAAAGGAGAAAGATAACATATATAAGGGGGTTGAAAATGGGGAAGGAGAGTTGGTAATTGGGGGCATGGTGGCAAAGTGCAGAGCCAGCAGCATAGCCAGAAACTGAATGAAGCATGGCCAGCTTGGCTGGGCCTGTACGTAAATTGGAGGCCCCCAGAGGGAACTTACCAATGGGAGAAGGGAACTGGAGAGACATTCTAGGGTAGAAAAGCCTCAGGCACTGAGGAAAGATATAGGAAAGATAGATATCTAAACTAGATATAGATTAAACGGGGCAGCTAGGTGACGCAGTGAATAGAGCACCAGCCCTGGAGTCAGGAGCACCTGAGTTCAAATCCAGCCTCAGACACTTAACACAAAACTAGCTGTGTGACCTTGGGCAAGTCACTTCACACCAATTGCCCTACCTTCCCCCCTCCAAAAAAAAAAAGCAAAAAAATAAAAATAATAAAAATCAATCCCACCCCCTTTGCAGAGGTCAGAGGACCATAAGTAGTGCACATTCTACACAATTTCAGGCTTCTGTAATATATTGATCAGGTTATACTGATTTTTCCCCTCTTTTTCTTTTTTCTTGGTCTTTAAAATCACTAGCTGTTGTATGACTCTTTGGGAAGGGATGCTAAAAAAATTTTAAACCCATCAACTTGTTTTCCCGGTAAAGGAGTAAAGCAGAGATGTCTGCTCTCCCCACTATTGTTTGATATAGTTCTAGTGTTTCTAGGTACAGAAATAAGATAAGAGAAAGAAATTAAAGGCATAAAGATAGGCAAAGGGGAGATAAAACCATTCCTATTTGGTGATAGCATGATGGTTTAGACAGAAAATCAAAGAAGACACTGAAACAATTAATAACAAAGCACTCCCTAAAAAAATACGGAGTAAGTAAAATAGTTTGAGGCTCACGGCCAGGCCCTGTCAATGTAAAAAAAACTCAATACAACCAAAGTTGATTGACAGCTGTAATGTCATACCAAATTATCAAAGGTTTACTATATGTTGGTTCGTTGTTCCAGTTACTTCTGACTCTTAATGACCTCATGCAGGATTTTACTGGCAAAGATACTATAATGGTTTGCCATTTCCTTCTCCAGCTCATTTTGCAGATGAGGAAATTGAAGTAAACAAGGTTAAGTGACTTGCCCAAGGACACACAGCTAGTAAATGTCTGAGTACAGATTTGAACTCAGGTTTTCTGACTCCAGGCCTTGTAATCTATCCACTACATCACCTGGCTGCCACTAAAGGGTTACTTTACATAACTCCGAAAACAACAAAATTCATTTAGAGAAAGAAAAATCTAGAAAATCAAAGTAAGTAATAACAAAAAGGTAGAGATGAAAGGGGACTAGCACTGTCAGATCTGAAACTATATCATAAAGCAATAGTCATCAGAGCCATTTAGATCATTAAAAAACAGAAAAGTAGATCAATGGAATGGATAGACAAAGAGAAACTAGAAACAATGGAACTCAATAACCCAGTGTACAATAAACATAAATTACTTAGGAAAGAACTCCTTATTTGATAAAAATTGCTAAAAAAAAAAAAAAAAAAAACCTATAAAATAGTCTGGAAGAAATTAGTCTTGATCAATATCCTATGCCATATTCCACAAAAAATTTAAAATGGATATGTGACCTGAATGTTAAAGATCCTACCAAAAAAAAATTAAAGGGAAACAGATTTTTTATCATATGTCTCCCACAGCCACAGGTAAGAGATATATTCTTAACTAAACAAGGGACAGAGGCAATTACAAAAGAAAAACTAGATACTGTGAAACTACACAACTTCTGCACAAATAAAACTAGTGCATCTGGGATAAGAAGAGAAACTAACGGGAAAAATCTTTTTATCAATTTCTCGGAAAAAGATTTAGTATCTAAGTCAATATTTATTCCCAGTCTAAACTCTGATTCTTAGCACCCTCTCTCTACCTTTTTTCGGTCTTTTCCATAATTGTAGAAGGAGAAGAGATCCACACAATACCAAAGGATCATTTTTTAAAATTCTGTTTCATGGTCAAGGGCCAAAGAATAAGTCATCGAGAGACTCATATATTGGTGATGAGTTTCTCCACACTTAGGTTGTCTTAGAAAACAGGGATCATATTGAAGCCTTTGTAGACTGATAGACTTTGACAAAGTTTACTCTATCTCTTGGCATAATCTTTAAATTTTCAGGTAACTACTATGTCACAATGAATCGCTCAAAGAGGATTTCAAATTTAAAATCTCCTTATTAAGTTGACCCAGTGCCTAGCAGACTCTAGCTTAAGAAAGTCCTTTTGGATCATGACTCATTTAATATATTAGCTCTTTCTCTTGTGCCATCTGTAAACTTGATAAAATATCAATGCCATAATTCAATTTTTAGGCTTACAGATCAAGAATGGCTCAATGAGCCAACAGTATATGTCGGCCAAGCCAACATCATTTAACATGCCCTTGAGAGATACAGCATCCAGAAATGAAGTGACAGTTCCACTGTCGATTAAACTCTGCTCACCCCATATTTGGAGTATTCTATTCAGTCCTGGGCACATATTAAGAAGAACATTAGTAAACTGGAGAGTATCCAAGGCTAGCAATAAGTATATTGAAGGGCTGTAAGTTTATGATATTTGGGGATCGGCTGAAGGAAACAGGAATTTGTGTATTGGGGTGAGGTGAGGATAGGAGTGGCGAAGGATATGAAATGATAGCTTTCTTCTGCTATACATCAAATCTCAGAGCCCAGAGTGATGAGGGGAGGGACGGAGGGAGAGAGAAGGAGAGAGAAGGAGAGAGAAAGAGAGAGAAAGAGAGAGAAAGAGAGAGAAAGAGAGAGAAAGAGAGAGAAAGAGAGAGAAAGAGAGAGAAAGAGAGAGAAAGAGAGAAAGAGAGAAAGAGAGAGAGAGAGAGAGAGAGAGAGAGAGAGAGAGAGAGAGAGAGAGAAAAAGAAAGAAAAGAGAGAGAAGAGAGAGAGACACTGCTTGCAGGGAGAGGGCAACTGGGTGATAGAACTTGGAAAAGGGGCAAAATCCTTATTTTGATTGTTCTGCCCCCTAAGTAGAATGATCTTCAGGTTGGATCAGGGGGAAAAAGCTGACACAGTTACAAAAATGTTGAGCACTAGTGGTCCTAGGATAAACTCCTAACATTCCACTACATACTTCCTTCCTTGTTAATACTGATTTGATAACAAACACTCTTGCATCATCCAATCAACTTGAGGTGCCTACATATTTTATTGCCTAGTCCAAGTCCTTCCATCTTGCCTATGATGACAGTACAAAAGGCTTTGCTGATGTTTAGTTATACTATGTCCATGGCACTCTCCCACTCTGCCAACCTTGGAAGCCTTAAAAGGGATACAGGGATCATTTGATGTGACCTGGTTTTTTGTTTTGCTTTGTTTTATGAATCCATGCTGGTACTATGTGACCATCACTTCCCTTTCTATGTGCTCATAAGCCATCTCTTCAATGCGCTTTAGAATTTTGCCAAGAGATGAAGTCAAGGTCATCAGTCTAGAATTTAATGATATCACTTGCTTCCCTTAAAAAAAAAAATGGAATATTTGACCACCTCTCATCCTGTGCATTTCCCTCCCTAAAGATAAACAACAGTGGCTAAGTAACCCCATCAGCTGGTTCTTGCAGTATTCTGGGATGTAGTTCATCTAGGTCAGGTGACTTGAATTCACTGAGACCTATTAGGTATTTTTATACTATTTCTTCACTTTTTGGGTTTTAATTTCTCTCTATTTTTGTCCTGTCCTTCCTAGCCTGCAGATCATTTTCTTGATTAGAAAAAAATGGAAGAAAAAGTGTTTGCTTATCATCCCATCTGCCTCAAATATTGGTCTTTTCTCTTCTTGAATATCCTTGTCTTAGAATTTTTGACCACAGCCTTAAACAATCATGATATTCGTTGGTATAGATCTTCAGTTACTTGCCCTTATTTCCATCTTCAACATTTTCTAAAAAATCTAATTTAGCTGATTACTCCCAAAATTATCCACATGGGTCCTTTGAGGTCAATACTCGTATTCTTTGTCATCAAAAGAGCCTGTGTGTTCATAATTTCATTTCTGATGGCTTCTTATCTGTCTCCTGTCACAGATTTGGCCATAAGATCTTATCCATTCTGCTTTTGGAATTCTTTGAAATCTATGCTTTCAAAATTAAGGCACGCCAGTGATTACTTGTGTGAACGGTGGCATAAAAATAGAACAACCAGGAAATGTATGATTGGAAGAGGATATGAACCAGTTACAAAACAAGAGCAAAGGATAACAGATGGAAGGCACTCAGTGCCCAAAGAATGTGAAAAAACAGAAAGGCTTTGGAATGTCACATAGTGCCACTATGGATACTTTATGGCAAACAGATACAAATTATAAAACATGAGGAAACATTGATGGTATTGGAGCAGTGCCCACATCTATCACATAACTGATACAATTTATTATTGATGTATTCAAGGAAAAAGAAAGCTGGATGTAGTTTTAACCTGACTTTGGCACTTCCTACCTCTCTGATCCTTAGTTTTCTCATAAGTAAAATGAGAAAGATGGACCAGATTACTTCTAAAGGTCCCTTCTTATTCAAAAAATCATGATCCTATTAATTATAAAGTGGAACAGTCATCTTTTGAAGAATAAAATTGGCCATTAAGAGAAAAATAGTTTACCAACTGCTTTGCTTTTAGCAGAAACTGGATTTCCAATATCAGGATAATTGAGTCCTCTGACCCCTCATCACTACCATACCATGATTCCATAACCAGTTTGTCACCTACTTCTAAAATTTCTGTTTCCTCCTGGTTGGGTAGTCTGAAGTTTTCCCCTATGATGCTGCTTCCGTTTCTCCTTTTGGTCCTTAGCAAAAACACTTTCTACAATGCTTCCTTCTTTCTGGCTTCCTAATTTACACACACACACACACACACACACACACACACACGGTAAAGTCATCTCCACTAACAATTCCTGCCCTCAAGAAGCTTGCATTCTATTAATATTGTCTTTGAACTCCTAGCACCTAGCGTAGTGATAAAGGCTTGTTGATTGAATATATCTAAATATTTAAGAGGCTAACCTCTCTCTTACTTTGCCTGGTTTTTTAAACAAGCAAAAATATATAACCTACAGCCCTATTCAAGGCACAAGACCCATCTCGTCAATGCCATTCAGCAGCATATCCAGGAAGCTGTTTGTCTCTTTCCATCCAGATTTGGAGTTAAATTTTTTTCGTTATCATTTCTATTCTTCAGGTGTTTCCATATAAATAGGACTCCTTAGTTTGTTTGAAGTGGGGAAAATTTGGTTCTCCTCTCTCTCAAGCTATGGAATCACAGAAAGTAATGAGCAAATAACAAACGTAGCAATGTGTTAATATGTTTTTTATAAAGTGCAAAGGTGAATCTATGCCCAATCATCCACATACGCACTGTGAATGCATACTGAAGGGCTGCTGAACTCTGGCTGGCAAGACATTGGCTGTGTCTCTGGGGGCCTTTAAAAAGCTAAGTCTGCCATCCCAGCTGGAAGGAGCTGAGGTACAGTCAAAGCAGGGAGCAGCTTTGTGGCGTGACCCCTGTGCGTCTAATCAGGTGAAGAAGGTTTAGGGGGTTCTTCTCTCTTCTTCTTCCACTAGAGTTTTGGGGTAGAGTTCCTTCCCTATGTAGATTCAAGAGAGAGCTAAACACAGTCAAGAGCTGAGCTGTAGAGAAGAACAGACCCAGAAGGCCCAACAGTGACATTGCTGCAGAGGGAGAGGGGTGAAGACACCACTGGAGAAGGGACCACAGGGCCAGAGAGCACTGGAGACATGAACTGCCTCAGCCACATGGGCTTCCTACTTACATGTGGGCCTCACCACTAGAGTCCTCTCAGCTTGGGCCCATGCTTCCCACTAATGCTCTGTATGTCTGCCCCAAATGAAAGGGGGCAGGGGACATTTTGTAGCCACTCCTCTTACTATGGTGCTTGTTTCGAGCTCACTGTCTAGGGCTGATAAGCTCATGGGTGAGAGCTCATATTTTCATAGTATAGACCCACAGAGTACCTTTGAGGGAGCACCCCCCTCCAACAATCCATTGGGCAAATGCAAGTTATCTCCTTTCTATTGCCATACTTCTTCCTATATTGTGCTAACTCATGTGAGATGCAGTCCATCATTCCTGTATTTTAAGCTGTTGTCCTGAAATCCAAATCCCATTTCTTTTTCTCAGACACTCTTCACTCTTGAGAAGACCTTTTCCTCAATCAGAAGTAGAAATATAAATAACAAATTGCACACACTGGGAAAAGCTTTCTCTCTCTGAACACTGGAGCTCACTTGCAGGGGTAGGAAACCTGGAGCCTCGAGGCTACATGTGACCTTCTAGGTCCTCAGGTGGTGCTCTAGGTCCTCAAGTGCAGTCCTTTGACTAAATCCAAACTTCACGGAACAAATTCCCTTAATAAAAGGATTTGTTCTGTAAAACTTGGGTTCAGTCAAAAGGCTGCGCACAAGGACCTAGAAGGCTACATGTGGCCTTGAGGCCGCAGGTTCCTCACTCCTGCACTAGGCTATAAAAGGGGATAAAAGCCTCAGTTTCCCTACATTGCAACTCAGAATAAAACGGATCCACCAATCCTCTTGTGCTTAGATTTTTGTGTTGTGGGGTAAGAGGACAAAATGAGAAAGGGCATCTTTCTGTTCTTTTACCCATCTCATTTTTGTATCACGCTGCTTTTCCTTCAGATATCTGGAGACCTGGCTCCTCAGTGCCCCAGACACTGTGAGGCCAGAGCACAGACCTCTCTATGTCCTCAGTCTAATCTAACTGCTTTTCCTATCTTTGTTTTTTCTGGTGCCAATTCCAATTCTTCTGGAAGCATACGTAGAGCAGTAACGTTAAGAGTTCAAATGCAATGGCTTTATAGTCCTTGATGGCAAAAAGAGGTTTTTATAAATACGAATTCAGAATTTTCCCATTTTGTCTGTCTAGAGTCCCTTTTCCAGTTTCATTCTTAAATGTCCTTGTGATGATTTCACTTAGTTGGGTCTCTTGCCAAATTTAAAAAAAAATTTTCCCTACAGTTTTATGTAGCAATTCTAACTATCTACACAGAGAAGAAAACTGGATAAATAAAGACTATTGCCCAGACTATGAAGTGCAATTCAATAGACAACCAATCAAATTTCTACATCTGTCTGTCTATCTATCTATCTAAGGCCTGCACAACCTGTGGCCTGCCACTTGTGGTCCTTGGGCTGCTTGTGATACACCAAAGGATTTCGGGTGGCCCACGAAAAATGTAGAGGAAAACATCCCTTGTATGTAGAGGAAATCTTCTGGTGTGCCACAACTAATCTGTGGCTGCTTATGGTGCACAGGCTGTGCAGGTGGGATCTACGCGCACACACACACACACTCACACACCTGTGTCAGACACTGCAGGTGGATATTGAGCTGTGTCCAGAGCAATTCAGGAAGAAAGAGGGCTAGATTAACTTTGGCTTGGTTCTTTTCAGGATCCCAAGCTTCTGCAGGAAACAAAAACCCATTCTTCTGGTTATGTTGCATGGATGGTTACAAGGCATTGAACACTATAATCCTGGAAAATAAAGTTACAGTTCCCCCAAAAGGCAATGAAAAGGCATATACTAGCATGATTAAGCCACAACATATTATAAACGATGAATTAAAGAGAAGCAGTATAAAGGATAGTAGAGAAATACACAGCTCACAAAAGAAAAAAAAGATGCCTGGGTTAGGTGGTGATAGCTAATGGGCAGTACACATGCCTTAGTGGTGTCCACGCAATGTCAAGAAGGACACAAAGAAGGCTCCCAGCAGATGTGGCAGGATCTCCTCAAGGAGACAAAGATGAGAATTGAATAGGATAGGCAGGTATGAATGGACAGTATAGTCTTTAATGTTGTAGGGAATAATCCCATTGATGAGATAATTCATTCATTGGAATATTGGAGTATTATTTCCCTACCACCACGCTAGACAAGATTCCTTTCCATGTAGTTCAGGAGTTCTTTACCATTTGGGGGTGTTATAGGCCCTTTGGGCAGTCTGGTGAAGTCTATGAACGGGCAAGAATAATTTTTAAATGCATAAAACAAACATGTAGGATTACAAAGGAAGTCAACTGTATTAAAGTAGAGATGCAATCTTTCCCATCCCCTTAAATCTATCCCCTTGAGGGGCCTGAGGAGCCCAAATTAAGAACCTCTGATACAGACTTTCAAAGATTATAAGTAATTGTTTGTTTCAATAATCACTTTATAATTCACCTGTGCTTACTTGTAAGAATAATTAGGAAGAGAATTTAGGCATCTCAACATCTGAGGTACTTCATAATCCACCATAGTTCGAAGCTGACCATCTCCTACACCATCCCAACACATGAAAATAAACTTAGATAACAGGCACGTTATTGTTGTTCTTCCAGGCATTTAATGCACCTGAAAAGATATCAAGAAAATGAAGAACTGTACTCTGAAAAAAGCATCCTTGGATCCAATTTTTAGGCAGCATTTGTTAATGTTGTTGCTTGTGACATCATTCATTTCAAACTAACCTTTCAGTGTTTGCTATCTTGAGGAAGGGCGAGGGGAGGAAGGGAGAAAAAGTGTGGAACTCAAAATCTTATAAAAGAGAATGTTGAAAACTATCTTTATATGTAATGGGAAAAAATAAAATACTATTAAGTGAGGGGAAAAAGGAAATAAATTAATCTTTTATTGATATATTGGTAATTAAGTACCGAGAAACTTACTTTCTAAGCAAATCTTGAGGCCATCTAGAAACTCCTGCCCTGGGTTTTGGAAGAGACAGAAAGAATACCACCTGTTTAAAGGGAAAGAGTCAAATTCACATAAACTTGATTTTTCTACAATATGATAATAAGTATTATAATGCAACACTATTATATAATATTCTATATTATAATATAATAATGATGGTAATTAGAAAGTAGCATAGTAAGCACATACTACTACATATAGATTTGAGATGTGATCAGTTATGCTGATTTTTTCCCTTTTTTTCTTAAAAAAATATTGCTTATTAAATGGACTGGCTCTGAGAAGGGGAAGGGAAGGGTTACTAGGGAAACTATGTTTATGTAAAAAAAAAAAATCAAAAGATCTGAATAAAATCTTTATTTTTTAAAAAGTGTTTCTATTTGCCCTCTCACTGATACTGTCAGATATGGTGAAAATGAGGAATATGACTATTGGGGTTGGGGAGGATTCTTTTTTGTTTTTCTTTTTTGGATCCAGACCTATGGCTAGTAGAGGGAAAAATCAGCATAACTGATCAATATCTCAAATGAGTTTGAAAATATACAAAATGGATAACACTTGTGGGACTTCTCCCCTCAGTAAATGGGTATGATGGGAACATCAATGAAGATACTTTCAATGAAAGCTAGGGTTCAATAAGGAGAAAGATCTAGGTCACGAAAAAATCTCTTTGATCTTGCCTTCTTGACATTCAAGTCTCTAGAAACCCCTTGGTCTTTGCCCCAAACAGAACTCAAACTAAAAAGGTTTGTAAAATTCACTTTATATCTACCAAGTCCTACTCATTTAGTCAATGATGTATCCAGGCTAGCAACAAATCCTGTCACTGATTCATGTCCTGATGTGGCCTCATGATAGCAATCAATACCAATGAACGTAGCATCTGTGAACCAAAATGGAAAAGGGTATATAGTCAAAAACACAAGAAAAAATACATGGAAAAATTAAGAAATTTTCTTTAAAATCTATTAACACAAATCTTGAATGAACCATGACTGGAGGTCCTAAGAAAGGTTTTCTCAATTATCACATGAGCATAAATATTTATCACAGAGCATAAATAAGAGTAGAGTTGACTACCATGTTACCTGGTAGTCATTCACTTGACAGAAAGATTATTAATACTTGACAGAAAGACCATCTACTTAGTTGGTTTGCATAGATAGAGCATTCGCTTCTATCTGAATTTCTAGGTTTTCGGAAGAAAATTCCTAAATTCCATCAATACTATGGCTCAGAAGTATTAAAAACTTCTAAATATGTCTAAACCACAACCAAAACCACTGATCTGTAAATATTTACAAAATGACATTTACAAAAAAAGAGACATTCCAATAAAGAACAACTTACAGGGACAAAAACCTTCTAAAGATGTCCTCCAATCTTGCAATTCATTTGCAGAGCCAGGCTGGTAACAACTGACAGGAGAGTTTGGGGATTCTTTAAGGTTTCAGCTACTGTGCACTGACTTGGAACTGGGCAGATTGTACATAGGCATTTTTTTATAGCATCATACTTTTCTTTTTTATTATCGGGCAGCAGACAAACAGCCTTGAAAACAAAAGACAACTCCTATCACAAAGAGTCATTCATTCAACAAGCAAGTATTTAGTTCCTATTGTATAAAAGGCACTGCCCAATGCAGGTGGCCCCAAAGGTGAAATGAAGACTATTGCCTGCCTTGGAGGGGCTTATGTTCTACAGGAAAAACAACAAATTGCAATAGATACGTGAATATGATGTAATTTGACTGGAGGGAACATATAATGACTAGGACGATCAGAGAAGGCTTCCAGAACGAAGTTGAACCTAAGGGGGACTACTAAGGAAGTTAAGGAATTTAAGAAGTAGAAATAACAAGAGAATTTAATGCAGACATAAAAGATGACTTGTGCAAAGACTTGAAGGTAGAAATAGAATGCAATGAGTAGAGGTGGTAAAGAATTGATAGAAAGGGCCCTGGAATCAGGAGGACCTGAGTTCAAATCCAACCTCAGACACTTAACATGTACTAGCCATGTGACCTTGGGCAAGTCACTTAATCCCAATTGCCCTGCCTTCCCCCCTCCAAAGAGCAAAAAAAAAAAATGATAAGAAGGAAGATGGCATCCTCAAGAGAAATAGGAAGATTGGAGGAAAAAGAGGTTTAGAGGGCAAGAAAATGAGTTATTTTAGACTTGACTGAGTCTGAAATGTCTATGAGATATACCCATTTGGAAATGTCTATAACAATTGTGGCTCAGGAAAGAGATGAGAGCTGGATCTATGGCTCTGAAAGTAATCAGCGTAGAGACAATCTCACTCATGGAAGATGATGATTCAACAAGTCTACTTGAATTTGGTGCCTTCCATGTGTTAGACGTGTGCTAGGTCCCTGAGAATAAGAAGACAAAAGCAAAATAAGTCCGTTCTTTAAGGAAAGGGAAGGCCAACATGTGCCTGTAATTAAATATAAAAGATATAAAATTAATACAAGATAAAAGAATATAGAAAGAGAAGAGGACTCAGAACAGAGCCTTGGAGCATGGATAACTGTCTAGCAAAGGAGAACCAAGAGTGATCAGCCAAGTAGCAAGAAAAGCAGGAGAAAGCAGCATCAGAAAAACTGAGGGGCAAAAAAAATCCCAGGAACGTGTCAAATGCTACAAAGAAGACAAGAAGGATGAGGACTGGGAAAAGGACATTGGATTGGGCAATTGAGAAACCACTGGTAACTTCAGTGAGAGCAACTCCAGTTGAGTCATAGCCCACAAGCCCCTGTGAAAGGAGAGAAGTCTGTGGGAGGAGAAGTGGAATTGATTGAGGAGCTTCCCTGGAAAAGGGAAGGAAGATGGATAGCAATAAGGAGATAATAAGAACAACATTTAAATAGCACTTTAGAATTTGCAAAGGACTTTAAAAATATTACCTTGTTTGATCGTCCAGGCAACCCAGGAGGGACGTGTTATTATTATCCCTGAGGCAGTTGAAGCCTTCCCTCTCTAGTGCTTAGCACAGTATCTGGCATATAGGGGCTCAATAAATATTTATTAACTGACTGAGACAGAGGTTAAGTGACTTGCCCAGGTCAAACAGCTAGTAAATGTCAAAGGCTAGATTTGAATTTAGGCCTCCCTGATTCCAGATTTAGTGCTGTATCCACTGCATTGCCCAAATACAGTAAGACAGTAATTCAAGGGGATTGCGTGAGTAAACAAAAGTTTACTCCTGGAAGCTATATCTCAATTAAAATAGTCTAAGATGATGTCAGTTTTTTTTGGCTGCCATACTGTATTTCACTCATGTTGACCTTGTCATCTTCTGAAACTCTTTGACTGCTAGTGCCATTCTTCTGAGGTTACCTCTCATTTACTATTATGTCCTTAATTATCTTAGACATCAACTCCTTTTTGGTCACTTGTATTTTGTACCTGGAAGTGCAAATAATTTTTTCTTCTCCTTAGCAGAGAAAACTGAAGTAGCAAAGCAACTGCACAGCTCTGCCTTCTATCAGTGCCGGCTATCACCTAACACCTGGGTTATAGTCTCATCTACTCTAGAGAGAGGTTCTAGTCTTTCTTTGCTTATTATCCCCAAGATATCTAAAAACATACCCTCCCCACTCCCTGCAATTTTTTGTTGTCCTTCATTACCCTCCATGTCTTTAGTTCATGCCAATCTTTAGTATTCCTGACCCAGTCTCCAAAGGACTGTTCCATGCTCTGGTCATCCGTTCTGTCCTGGCTTTTCTTCCACTTTCTGTCACATTTCACTAGAGAGTTCCCTGTGCATCCAAATAGGTCTCATTTTTCCTTCTAATTGGAATTGTTTCCCTTTGTATCCTCAGAATTTCGTTCTTGAGCATCTATCATTCCACTTGACTGAATTTTAGGCCATGAGAGCCTACCCCTCCCTCTGTACTTTCTGAAATCTGTTTTCTTAAAGTCTAATGTGCAAGTCAGACTATATCAAGCTTTCCTGTCTTCTATTACAAAATCTTGGAGTAAAAGTCCTTCCCCCTCTCCCCTCCAAGTTCCCATCACTTCTACCTCAACACTTCTCACATTCTTACAGGACCAGGCCATATTTTGTCTTAACTTCCATTACTTGCCCTTGCTTCCATCTTCTTTGCCTGTGTTTTAAAAATCTATACTAAGTTAATAAGTATCCTGTGTATTCTCAGTCTCTTTAGGCAACTCCTACTTTTCTCTAATTTCATTCTCGAAATTCAGGATACAAATTGTTTTTTGACTTCAAGGTCAAGTACCCTGTAACACTGTGATGCCTCCAAATATCTGAAGTATTGTCACACAGAAAAATGGCTTAACTTATTTTGCCAGGCTCAAAACCACAGAACTAGGCACAACAAGTAGAAATTGGAAAGGCAATTTCCAGCTTAATGTAAGGAAAAACTTCCACCAAAGTCTTACCATAATGGCTCATTTTGGCATGGAAGTACTCTTGGATTTTTCTATAGCTAAATTATATACAGCATTGACATGCCCTGAGATGAATGGCTTCAAGGAGGGGGACTTACAATGGAAGATGTCTGTCTATAAGCTAAAGACCAGACTATGTAAATTCAGAGAGGCTTGTCACCAATTTGGCTACAGGGCAATGGAATTTTGACCACAGCACTTCTCAAAGATCATCTACCAAAGAACAGAGAGGTTAAGGTAGTTAAAGGCTATACTGATACCAGTGTTGACAAAATTAGAGACTCTAGACTTATTTTTTTTTCCTTTTTTTTATTTCCTTTTTGGAGGGCAGTTGGGATTAAGTGACTTGCCCAAAGTCACACAGATAATAAGTGTGTCAAGTGTTTCAGCCAGATTTGAACTCAGGTCCTCCTGATTCCAGGGCTGGTGCTCTATTCACTGTGCCACCTAGCCACCTCAACATCCTAGACTTATTAAGAGAAAAACCTTCAAACCACAAGGTCTCTCGGAAAGTAAAAAGATCTGCCTCTGGAGTTAAGGGAGTCTCTATTATAGCGAATATTTGGACAGAGGCTATTTTGTCCTACTTGTCAAGGATCATACAATCAACATGTAGAGTTGGCAGAGACCCTGGAGGTCATCTAGTTCAGCCCCCATGTTTTACAGATGAGGAAGTGAGACCCCAAAAGGCTTTATGACTGGACCAGGATCACACATGGAGGGGTAGAATGAGTACTCAAAGCCAGGTCTTCTGACCAAATACAGCCCTGTCTCCTTCACACCACATAACCTCTTATGTTATAGGAGGAAATCTTGTTGAGATTTTATTCAATAGCCTGAGTCCCTTCCATTCCCCCAGAATCAGCCCAAAATAAAAATTACCCAAGCGTTCATTAAGTACTACTGTCAATCACCAAATTAACAATGCAGAGATAGTCATCTACAGAATTTTATTACATTCAGAGCACAGGCTCATCTGTGTTTTTTAAAAAAAAGTCAGAGAACACAGGGCATCAGCTTTAGCAACCTACATAGAATTCTGTATAAAATGTGAATATTTAAGAAATAAAGATAAATAGAATTTTACAGAAAGCAGGAGGGGAAAAGAAGGGTATATACTGGAAACAAGTGACTGAAGGGGGAAGAGAAGGACGCCTTTCAGCTAATCAAAATAGGAATTATGGCTTCTTTCCTTGCCTTCATTCTGCAAGTGTTGGGACCTTCAAGCTTTTAAGAACAATCTCTGGAAGCTTAAAATAGAGACTGGGCAATGTGTTCTTCTTAATACAATGGCAACCAAGAGGCCTGAGCCAAAATTCTGCTGAGACAGTCCCCACTTTGGTCTAAGATCACACAAGATCCAAATACATTCTTGTATATCCTATCGTTTTCTTCTTGAAATACTTTTATATAAGTTATCTGGTAGGCATTTCCACAGGCAGATACAAGTACTGGGAAGCACGAATTACCACAATAAAAGAAAATTAATATAATAATTATTGTATTATAACATGCAAAATTTTCAAAACTGCCTTGATCCAGACTGTTCTTGGCAACAAGCCCCCAATGTCCTAGTCAAATATCCTTTCAAGTTTAATTCTTCTAGACCCTTTCCTAATATCTTAATGCAGTTCAGGTGCTGAGTAATATTAGCAGTTTGGTTAAACACATATACAACATTCAGTTAGTTTCCTTTTAAATAATAGATTTCTTATCCTGTTGTCCGAGGTTTAGTCATCTGTTTCATGAAGTTATCTGCTTCTGAGAAGCACTTTCCCTTGGAAATTGTGTATCAAAGGTACCCATCCTTGACCATTGTCTGCAAATTGGCTAGTCTGGTGCACTTAAACTGTGAGACATATATGCCTGGTGCCTTTCATTGGGATGTTAGTTAACAGTATTGGAACAGACCTTGTTCCTAACACAGATTTGCAGAGGAGTTTCTTCCAGTAGATTGACTTTCTAGATTCTAGGCTTCTTGTTAGGTAATGTTGCTTAAACTTGTTAGTGATGAGATTATAAATTAGTAGAGTCTTACAAAACTTAATCACATTGGTCTTTTTTGGACCTTTCCAGGAAATCTAGACCAAACCTTATGGAATTAATCTTATAAACGTCAGAGCTGTAGGGAAGACATGAAATTAAGCTAACTCATCTGAAAATTTGAAATTTGGAGTTTCTGTTTTTACCTAATTATTTGTGCTTTCTATTTTTACCTGAACCCTGTATATGGTATGAAGATAGTCTGTAGAGTTTATACACACACACACACACACACACACACACACACACATATATACATTATACAGAATTGAAAGCAAGAATAGAAGGGAAAGTTATATATGTTTGGAAACAAGTAACAGAAAGGGAAAGATAAGGACACCTTTTAACTGGGCAAAACAGGAGCTGTGGCTCCTTTTCCAGTCTTGATTCTGCAAGTTTCATGACCTTTGATCTTTCAGGAACAATATCTGGAAGCTCAAAATAGAGGCTGAGCAGTGTCCTTTTTTAGTAAAGTGTTAGCAAGAAGTGAGCCAGAGTTTTTTCCTCATCATAGTCTCTTACCCCAGTAGCAGTAAGAAGCCTGAACCAGAAATTCTCCTGACACAATCCCTTTCTTGATTCTTGGCAGGGAACCCTTAGAGTTTACAGACTGCCTTAACAGGATTTTAAAATAAAAGCAGATAACCAACCACCCATAGAGACTCGGTAACGTTTTAAGGCAGTGAGGTGGCACAGTGGATAGAGCCCTGGACCTGGAAGCAGGAAGAGCCAAGTGCAAACATGGCCTCAGTCCCTTACTAGCTGCAATGAGCCTAGGCAATTTACTTACTCTCTCTAGGCCTAAATTTCGACAATTATAAAATAGGGAGAACCTCCCTGGAATCCAGCTCCTAGGGCTGTTATAAGAATAAAATGAGGGATTTGTAAAGTGTTTTACTGATTTTACAAAATATTATAAATGCTAGCTCTCATTTCAGCAAAGAAGAACTCTTGATTTGAGTCCTAAAGAATGTGTATGATTAGGAAAGGGTACATGTGTATACAACTCTACAAACTGGCCCCCCAAAATAGCAGAAACAAAGGTAGTTAGGCAAACCTCAACCCCGTGTTTGGGGAGCAGTTCAAATAGCAGCTGACATGGCACTGAGGTCCTACTCCAGAACAATAACCTATAAGGATGTATCAGTATGAGGCAGAAAATGGAATGTCTTAAATCCTATACCATAGTAAGATTGGAATCTTATATGTGGAAGAGATACTAGGAGTTTATCTATTCCAATTTCCTAAGCAAAGCTTTGAGTCAATCTGCCAAATCACTGACAGATGGTTTTCATGGTGCTGCCTCAACACCTGCAATAAATAGAAGCTTATGATTAAATGAGGAGCAATGTGGTACAGCCCCAAAATGTGCTAGACTTGGAATCAGGTGAGACCTGTATGCAAATCTCACCTCTGGCACTTACTAGATAGGTGAGTGTGTTCAAGTCACCTGATTTCTCTGAGCTCCATTTTTCTCTCTCTCTTTTAAAAAAAATATTGTTTCCAATTATGAAGCATATATTGGGTATAACACCTGTCGAATTTACCTTGCAGGGTGGTTAGAGGAAATCAAATAAATAGTTTTTTAAATGCCCAAGGGCAGCATCAATATCAACTAGTACTGTTATAATGAACCAGCCAATTACATAGTTCAATAATTTTTTTAATTGGCCTCCCTGGCCTCCTGATCCTAATTTGGCCCTATGGAATTCAATTGTGAATAACAAACCTTAACAAAGTACCTAGCCTCATACTAGACATTGGGAGAGATAAAAAAATTTTAATAAAATAAGGTTTCTGTCCACACAGACTCAATCTTTCGGGATGATTATAAAGAATTCATATGTGAGGCATTATTTAAGTTATGGCTAAAGACAGAAAGGCAAAGCAGGTTGCTTGATGTGGGAGTTATAATCCTTAAAGACTGAGGTTGCAGAGGGAAACATCAGTGAGAAGGTAGCACTTTAGCTGAAAGCAGAAGGACAGGTAGAGATTCAATAGTATACGCAAAGGGCACAAAAGAAGCAAAGTACATGGGGGAGAATACATAAAGCTATGATAAGGATAGGAAGGTAAAAGGATACCAGATTAGAAGGTCTTCTCCAAACCTGACATTCTATCTCCTGTTTTCCAGTATTCATCCGAGCCATCTCCCATTCCTGCAGTGGTCTCCATCTTTGTCCTTGTCTTTCAGAATCCAGCACCATTCTTAAAATGTCAGCCCAGGTGACATTTCCTTCACAAAGTCTTCCCTCATTCCCCCAGCTGTTAGTTCCCTCTCCCTCAACTTACATTATGTACATTATGGTACAGCCTTCTCCTCCTAGCTCCCCCAACACACCTACCAGAGAACACAGGCTCAGTGAGGGCATCACCATTTTTGTTTTTGCATCCCCAGTGGGTCATTCTTAAGTCTCTGAGTATGAAATCATAGGAGGGCAGCTGACTGGAAACTGCTGTGTAGTCAACTGGAAATAAAGAACCAAGTATTTGCTATTTCAGAAGCGAACAACTGGCTACTCACAATCTGAGTCTGTGGTGTAACATTGTTCTTCAAGACTTTAAGATACTCTTCGGTTTTATCTTGTCCCGGATACCAAGGAAGGGAATAAATGTACTCTCATTATAGTCAGAAATCGGTAGCCAGTTCAAGCTGTATAATTCACACAAGCTTAAAAAGGTTTCATATAGCTGAACTCAGCCCATTAACTCCAAATAAAAGAAGGCAATAAAAAAAGGTATTAAGAATAAAAATTCAAATAGTAAAAAAGGACCCAGAGTGACCTAAAAATATTTGTTAAAATTGTTAACAGAAAGGAGGGGAAAATAAACCTTCCAATCCCTTACCACATTTGTCTGTAGATATATATATTCAGAATTTTTTCCTTTCAAATCTCCTCCCTCCACGTCAGCACACAACTCACAGATTTTTATCATATACATTTACATTTATGTGCCACTCTCTGATATTTTTATTATAATAGAAGGAAGCGTTTCCCCATCGTTCTTAACCAATAAAATGTTCCTCCTCTCTACTATGGCAGAGAAGGCATGATCCTGGTGACCTAGTACTCCAGTGCTGTCTCATTTGGGAAATGTTCAATACATAAAAATGCAGTCCAACCTAGAGAGGGTTCATTTGTGGATTTCTAAGTCAATATTGAATTTGAAATCACTCATCTAGGGAATAGTTCTCTTATTACTAATCTTTAGTCAAAAGGAACAAAGTTTGACCCACTGAAGGGCACCAACCTACCAAAAGTTATGTAGTAACAGGCGTTATAATTAACTGAAAACTGGATCTTTTTCTCAGTACTTCTATTTAATCAGAATCTGGATATTTACTGAGAAAGAAATTACCCATAAATCACTAGCCTATAGATTTTACATTTGGAGTTTCTTTTTAATTCTCAGGATCAAAGTTTAAGGCCTTTGCCAAATCAAGGTATTATCCTAAATTTTTTCCCCATCTGCTTGTAGCGAGTATTCCCCTGCATGTTGGAAGCAGACAGTGTAATGTCAGGGCTGGTCATAGAAGCTGAACTCCAGTCCAAGTCTACTGACTCCCAATTCTGACACTAGTAACGTGACCCTTGACAAGTCATTGAAGTTATACTTTTTTTCACTTTAAAATGGGCATAATATTTGCCTTGCTTGTCAAGCAGGGATGCTGTGAAGAAGGTACCTTATACATTTTTGAGTGGTACAGAAATGTACATTCTTATCAAAGTCAGTTAATATAAGTTTCTTCCTAAGGTCCAAGAACTGAAATTCCCTGTATATCTGCTTTTGAAAAACTTGGTTTTAGTCTTTGGATGTGTGTATGTGACCACTATGAATGGTATTTTCTTGGGGCATTGGTTCATGTATATTGTCACATAGGTAAAAATCCAGGCAAGGAGTTTAAATAAACCTGGAAGTCAAGATTTGAGTTGACCACCAGGTGGGGCTTCATTCAGGATAAGCCTGTCAGTTATGGGACCTGATAAAGAGAAATGGACTCAGGATAAAGAGATCTGTATCTCGATACATATACACATAGACATACCTATACGTATGCATGTATGTGAATTTATGTATGTATATGTGAATAGATATATGTATGCATATACACACCTATTTGGAAATGGTCAATGTGAAACTCTTTAGCTTGACTACGAAATTCATATATGTGTGTATATATGTGTGTATGTATGTGCGTATATCTATAGGGATATATATGTATATATGTTCCTTGTTTGGATTGACTATGAAAGTTCGTAACAAGAGTTTCGTTCTTTGTCAGGGTTCGCCCGCAGGTGGCTTACTCACCTCAAAGGAGAAGACGCTGGCGTTTTCTCTTGAAAAGGAAAGTCATGCTGGAGGGTAGATGTTAAGAGGGTTTATTGATGTCACATCCGGGAAGCTTTACAGCAGGATTCTAAAGCCGCCAGCCCCTCCAAGGCTTGGGTCCTTTTATCTACCACAGATCCACACACCACACGTGACACAGCCCAGCTGAGCGGGATTGAGAGAGGGGAGATAATTACAAGGGCATGAAGATCCCAGGGTGTGGAGACATCAGTGGGGAACCTCAGGTATTCCACGCAAGAAAGTCTTGAGCAATGCAATATCCCCTGGCCAGGGACGGTGCAATATGCTTTGACTTCCACGTGACCCAACTCATTCCTGGGCCTTACTCCTCCCTGTGTCTCAACATCACCACTTGCAATCTGGCACCTATTTTGTGACCCTTACAGTTCTTCTTGCTTTATTGGGGGGAGAGAGAGAACAGATAAATCTTCATGAATATAAAATAAAATTATATTTTTAAAAAGGTAGCTCTCTCTCCCTTATGCTCCATTCCTTTCCCCCTTCTCTTTATCTCCCTCATCTCCCGTCTTCCTTTCTGTCCCTGCCTCCTCTTCTCCCCTCTCACTCTCTCTCCCTCTCTCCTCCATTGCCCATCTTGCTCCCATCTACCTCCTCTTCCCCCCTCTCAATCTTAACCCTCTCCTCCCTTCACCCACTCTCTCCACCTCTCCCTCTTTCTCCCTTATCTCCATCTTCCTTCCTATTTCTACCTCCTCTTCCCCCTCTCACTCTCACCGTCTCCTCCCTTCACCCACTCTCTCCACCTCTCCCTCTCTTTCCCCCAATTATTTGCACCCTCTTGGATGTTCTGAGCAAATGACCACACACCCTCTGTTCAAACGAACAGAGAAAAGAGACTTTCACTTTCCTTCCTCAGAAAAAATTAAAGTGCAAGTGAGAATGATTACAACTGTCCACCCCCAATCACAGTCTTGAGCAGGATTCAAAACAGCTCTCAGCCTTTAATAGATTTTAGACTATAGACAATGACACATCTTTTCTTTGCATCCCCAGTTATGGGTATTCTTAGGTCCCATGACTCCTGGTTCTTCTCTTGCAACCCAGAGGTCCAACTGAGGGTGAGAGGTCACAAAGTACAGAAATTATCCTTTATCCCGTCCTCTCACAGACACAAAGGAGAGCACCCATGCCCAAGAAGTCCTCTTAATTCGAGTGCCTTTCCTCTCTTCATTTTCCCCTGCTTATCCTGTTTATAGCTTGTTTGTGCTTGCTTACCTGCTGTCTCTTTTCACATCTCCAGTGCTTAGCAGCACAGTGCCTGGCACTTGGTAGGTGCTTAATAAATATTTACAGAATGACTGACTGGAGTTGAATCCAAGCAAAGCACCCAGTGAGTGGGTGCTTTTTTGAGCCCTCTATAAAGGGAGTTTTTGGCTCTGTCCACCACCCCTCGAGTCAGAGAGGTATCAGACTACTGACCCGTTATTCAACTTGCAATCAATTAATACCAGTCCATGTTCTCCCCAAAGTTCTCATCATTTTTGCCCCAGAAACCAGTTCTTCCATGTTGGAGAGAATCAGATACAGAAGGTATTTCTCCAAGTGGGTTCCTCTAATTTTTGAAAGACGGCTTTGCCATTTTGGTAAATTAAGAAATTATTTGCTGCTGTTTCTTTGGAAGAATGATAGGTCCATTGATGACTGAAGAAACAAAGTCCTCTTTTGTTTGTCCATTGTTATCTGCACCAGGTGGGTGATATTTCCTTCATTTGGTTCCTCTTTTGGTTTAAGGCAGCCATTCTCAACCTGGGGGTTGGGACCCCTTTGGGGTTGAACGACCCTTTCACAGGGGTTGCCTAAGACCATTGGAAAACACATATTTCAGATGGTCTTAGGAACCTCTTCTATCCGTCTCCAGGCAGGTCCGCCCACATGCAGACATGCCCACATACGACTATTAAAGGGTGGCAGTATTAGGAAGGTTGAGAACCACTGGTCTAAGGGGACTGTAATATATACTACGTTTGGATGATGATGTTCCCCTTTCCGTCCCTGCTGATCATCACCCCCGTGCTCTTCATACAGCATCTTCCCCAGTTCCTAGAATGCTGCCCATGAACATCTTAATAAACTAGGCCACTCCACCCTCATGTCTTTTAACACATCTTCTTGCCACCCTTTCCCTGCTACTGATGTGAGCTTCTCAGACAGTGCCAGTCCAAGATCAGTGGAGAGTGCTTGTTCAGAAGTCCTCAAAGTATTTTGACCTTTCAGGGATGAGTGTGGGGGAAGTCTAATGGACTGTCTCAGGACTATGGTTTTGTATTTGTTCATGGGCTCCTGTGAGTTATCTGTGTGTCTTTTGAATTTTCTGTGGTAGGTGAAATAAAGGTTGTGATACCCATAATTTACACTGTATGCCTGATACACATACTGTACGCTGAATGCCTTTGTGATAGTTGAGAAACCCTGTTACCCACATTTGAGGGAAAATGAGCCCCTGAAATTGAGGCCATAGCCAAAAAGAGAGAAACTGACCTTTTGGAGGTAAGGAGCCAGGATCAAACCTTGGGGGCTGAGGGCTTTTGAGGGGACCTGGGCAGCAGGTGATATCTCTATTTTCCTCAAACAGCAAGGGTCCCCTTTATAACCAGTCAAAGAAGGCATCTTTTAAGCATTGCTGAACAATTTCTACTGGATTATATAACCCTAGATTATGACTCAAAGTATTTGCAAAAAAAACCTTCCCCAAATGCATAATCTGTTACCTACCAGCATTCAATGTCTAAACCACGGGACAAATTTAACTGTACTTACCACTCAGAGGGCCTCAAACTTATACCTAGGGTATGTGGAGTTAAATTTAGTTTCTCCCATAGGATCTGTGCTAGTCTTGAATTTTCATGATTAAAGACAAATAGCCAATTAGTCAGTGGTTTAGGACAACTTAACTGTCCTTTTGTGATTTCTTTTGACCAATCTGTACACTGGATAGGCATAGCCTAGGTGAGGAAGAGTTAGACAACGTGTTATAAAAAGTTAACTGTGCTTTACAACTACTAAAATTCCAATGAGTCAATATGTATTTATTAAGCCCCGGATGATCCAATACTGAGACCAGATAGGAATTCATGAAGATGAGTCTTCCTGATTCCACGCCCAGAACTCTGTGCACCATGGTGCCACCTGGCTGCCCAATAAATGCACCTGTGAAGCCGATACAGAGCATACAGAGGGTAGGGGATGACAACAGAAAGCAAGAAAGGCCTCCTGTAGGAGGTGGCTCTTAGGCTTGGTTTTGAAGGCAGCCAGAATTCTAAGAGATGGAGAGGGAGTGGGGGAACATTCCAGGCACAGAAGACAGGAGGCCTGAAGATGGGCAATGGAGTCATAAACAAGAAGGGCACCAGTTGGCTTGAATGTCCTGGGCATAAAGGGGAGTGACATGCAATAAGCCTGGAGAGACAGGCCAGAACCAGACAGTTCTGGCCTGTCTCTCCAGGCTTATTGCACATCACTGTCTGACAGAGAAGAGCCCTCATTCTAGGGCAAAGGGGAAGCCCCTGGAGCTTTTAGAGTAGGGGAGTGCCACGGTCGGACCCAAGCTTTAGGAAGATCCCTTTAGTAGTTGTGCAAAGGAGGGAGGGTAAAGAGGAGAGATATTCTCCCCAGGCCCTAAACAGATATGCTATTACTGTCTGCCAAGGTGACTTCTGCATCTAAAAAGGAATGTGTAAAACTAATGGTTTCTTATTTTTGATGAAGTAACTAGGTGGCCTAGTCATTAAGAGTGCTGGATTTGTTGTCAGAAGACCAGAGTTCAAATCTGACCTCAGGTACTTCGCTTCACTTAACCTCATCTGTAAAATGGGGATCATAATAGTACCTACCTCTAGGGGTTATTGTGAGGATCATATAAGAGAATATTTCTAAAGTGCTCTGCAAACTTTTAAGCACTGTAAAAAAAAAAACAACTATACTTTTGGTGATAAGTTTACTTCTTTCATTTTGTTTTCATTTTTTCATTTTTCATTTCATCTACTTCTTTCATTCATGTGGAAATAACAGCTGAAAGCCCAGTAAAAGAACAAGGTAAGACTTTGGCTCTTCTCGTTACTTGTATAAGTAGGTTTACTTTGGTTTGTACAAGTTTGCTTTGGACCAAACTAAACTGGTGATTAAAAACAAAGAAACAACCAACTCAACCTAAGAAACTTACATTTCCGTCTTCGTTGAGTAGCTGCCCCAGCAAAACTCTTCCAGGGAGAGAGAATGATTGTTTTTCAGAGTTTAAACCCCATTCCTGAAGTTCTCTCTGGACATCAGCATTTCTGTGGAGTGGGGAGTATTGGGACATTGATAAAATAAAATAATGGTGTGACAGTCAATCACAGATGCACCAGAATCAAGACAAACATCCCCTAACCAAAAGTCTCAGGCGGTACCTCTCGGGGTTGAGATTCTGAAAAGCCACTTCAAGTTCTGACAAAGTTGCGGCCACCCCAAGATACACAAAGGCAGCCCAAGGTAGCTTTTTGTTTTCCTGTCTTACTCTGCTTTTGGGGTTGTCTCCAGCAACTGAATGACAAACAGAGCTGAGAAACTGTTAGAGTTGTCCCAACTAATTTTGCTTGTCTCTTCTATTACAGCTGTCTGGTACGAAACTAAAAAGGTAAGAAGAGGGCTATAAATTTAGCTTTCAATTATCTGAGATCTATATCTACAGCTATCTGTCTGTCTATGGAGCTGATATTGTCCGGATTTGATTACTAAGAATTTATTTAGGGCTTGTTATGTAGAAGGCACTGGAGAAACAAATCCTGATTTTTGCATTGCTTATAACAGTGGTTCTCAACCTGTGGGTCACAACCCCTTTGGGGGTCAAACGACCTTTTCACAGGGGTTACAGGAGTCACCTAAGACCATCAGAAAACATATATTTCCAATGGTCTGAGGAAAGGAGACACCGCTCCTCTATCTGTCTCCAGGCGGGTCCACCCACATGCAGATATGAGTATTAAAGGGTCACAGCATTAGGAAGGTTGAGAACCACTGGCTTATAGTCTCTTGGGAGAGATGATATGCACACATCTATCTACTATGTGTACGTATATGTGCATACGTGTGTATATATAATATATACATATACACACAGGCACAAAAAGTCATTTCAATCTGGAAAGGTCTCATAGAAGAACTGATAACTGAGTTAAACTTTGAAGGAAACCAGCGACTAGATTGATCTGACCAACTCCGAGCCATTTGTTATCAAAGATGAGAATGAAAATCTGATAACATAAATCACTCACCTATTATACTTGCAGAAGTTCTTAACCTGGGATATGAGAACTTTTTTCCCCCAGTGTTTTGAAAACTGTGTTTCAATATAATTGCTTTCCTCAATCCTGTATTTTATTTTATGCATTTAAAAAACAGACTACCAAAAGACGTTAATGACACTAAAAAGGTTGTGACCCCCTAGAATAAAGAAACTCACCTATGAATATTGTTGATGAGTTTTTGGAGTTGACTGTGCCGTCTTTCAGGTGACAACCTTGTATGTTTAGCTATGTTCTTAGTGATCCTATCATTCCTTCTCATTGAGCATGTGAGACCTTTGAGATAAAGACACGGGAGCTCAGAATGCTTATTAGGTCTGCTGTGGCCAATGGGATGTAGGAGCAGCTCTCTCTTAGAGAGCTGGGCAAGGGTTAAAGAACAGGTCTCGGATAAAGTCCAGAGTACTTGAAGGAGGAGGTATTAAATGAAGGAGAGAAGTAGAATTGATGGGCAAGAAAGAAATGGATAAGTGATTCTGTCTTCCCTCCAAAGAAAAGAATATCACACAGCACCTGTGAGATTACAGAGCTCAGGCATGAGCAGGGCAGGGCTTGTGGGTCTTCTATCAGGTCCTTTCTTCCTCTTGGGCAGGCTGACCAAGACTGGCTGCTCCAAGTCTGTGATTTTTATGCTATATTGCTGTGTAAGAAAAGAAAGGTCATCATTGTTAACGGTCACTTCTTCCAACAGTGGACAGAGTAAAGGAGCCCACCTTATCTGAGAACAAATCCTGCCTCAGATACTTCCTCACTGTATGACCCTGGGCAGGTCCCTCCTCTCAGTCTCACTTTGCTCCTCGGTAACATGGGAATACTAACAGTGTATAACTCTCAGAGTTGTTGGGAGAATCGTAAAGTGCCATATAAATGCTAGCAAGAGACTGAGGTGTAAGAAGACAGGAAAGGGAGGATGGGGAGGAGGGGGCTGGGCTATGTAGGGCCTCAAATGCCATCCTTATCTTCATCATGCCCCACCCAGAATGAATTCATCACTGGGAAACTATTGGAGGTCAGGTCCACCAGATTATCCTAGGTTACCATTGAACTACTTCCTCCTATAACCCAGCCTATCCCATTTATTTCATTTCAACTACTATTTACCAGTCACTTGACCTGAGCTGGCACCTGTTTTGATGTCTTTCTAAGATCCACCATTTCATGAATGCCCTCTATGGCCCTCTCTCAAATTCTCTCACCAGTAACTCCCGAAAACCCATTCCTATAAGAGACTTTCTAGATTAGGAATTCTTAACTTGTTGTGTGTCCTGGACCTCTTTCTGGTGAAGCCTATAGGTTCCTCAGAATAAGTTTGGTGATGTTCGGTTTTTTTATTCATTTTTTTTAATAAGTGGTAGATTTCACTTAGAGATTAATGAAAACAAAGACATAATTTTCCCCAACGTAAGTTTATAGATTTGTTGAAATCTACCCATGGACTAAAGGTTAGGACCCCTAGAGGTAGCTAAGCGGTACAGTGCACAGAGCACTGGACCTGGAATCAGAAAGGCCTGAATTCAAGTACTACCTCAGGCACTTACTAGCTGTGTGACCTTGGCCAAGTCACTTAATTTGCATATGACTTAGTTTGCTCAACTGTAAAATGGAGATAATAATAGCACTTCCAAGTTGTTGTGAGGAGCAAATGAGATGGATAATATTTGTCAAGTGCTTAACATAGTGTCTGGCACATATTGGGCACTTAATAAATGCCCATTCCCTTCCCACATTTGCTTTCTTTCTTCTTTCCACTCCTGCCCCCAATTCTAGAATGATTAGGGGATTATGTATTTTGAGGCCATCTAATTCAACACTTGTGCTTTGTAAATAAGGAAACTGATACAAAGGGCAGCCAAGTGACCCATGTGGGAAGGAATCTCAGGCAGAATTTGAATCTAGATCCTTTGACCTAAAAGTTGGTGCTTTTTTCACTGTTTCTAGGCATCCCAAAAAAGAGAGCATTCACTGGTACTACTTAGGCACAAATGTCTCAATATTACCTCTTGAGCCACCACAAGAAAAATATACTTAGTCTTGATATGCATGGCAGAAAACTCTCTAGCTATTTGTCTTCTTCTAATGCTTGTCATGTACATGTTTACATCTGTATTATTCACCTAAAAGACAGGAGAAAGGACCAGACCTTTGATTTCATTGGTACACAAATTCCCAGGTGAGGAAACTAGAGAGTTGCCTTGTACACTGAACAGCTGAGTGACTTGTCTAGGATCACACAGCCAATGTGTCAAAGATGAGACTTAGTCTTTCTGATTTCAAGGCCAGCTCTTTAAACACTGCTTTATTATTATCTGTCAGAATTTGTCTTAAGATAATAATGTTTGAGAGAGCAGGAAACACTTGAAAATGTTTAAATATAGCACATGGCAGAGAATTGTATGCATAGTACTATAAGCAAAAACAATTGAAAATAGTGCATCAAAAATGACTGTCACTCACCTACAAATTCATATTTATAAAAGCAACTTTGAAAGCATCACTTATCTATAGGTAATCTATGGGAAAAAATGATTTCTACTGAAGGCATTTTGAAATTCTCTTACAATTGAAATATTTTGGAATAGAGAATAAAACCTTGAAAATCAATTTTCCACCTGTCTATAGTAGTCTAAGAAGCTGATATCAGAGCCATCTTTTTTAAAAGTGCTTCTTGGATTCTGTTCCCAGTCAATGTCATCAACTCTATATGTCCTATTGTTGTGCCTGTGGAAGGAATACATTGGAGATTGATGACAGTTTAATGCCTGGAACCTCTCTCTCTACATGAAATAATATTTGGAAAAAAAGTAGCAGCTGACTGGTTCTTCCAATAGTCTTCTCTAACTTCAGAGGTCTGAGGATGAAGAATGATTAATGTTCGGTTTCTAAAACTAAAAACTATACAATTTCAAAATGAGCTGTAAGTACACACATTTAATAGAACTATTAATGGAGCAGAAGATTCTGGAGTAGTTGTGTCCTAGATACAGCATAGAAGCTATTTGTCAATTAACAGACATGGGGTTAGGGGAAATAAATAATCCTCCCCCAGTGGGGTCATTTTCCCTTGCAGGTGGTTAGGGAGGTTGGTGAGTAGGGTGACTGATACATAAGCAGCCTTTACATAAGGCTGCATAATTCTGAGGAGGAGAAAAGGGACAACCATCCTTTCTTCCCTCTCCTCTTGCTATACCTTCTCCTACCTTGAGAACCTCTGCTACATTTTACCCAGGCTTAGCACTTAAGAGCACAGTTACATTAGATGAAACATTGCCTTATTAAAGAAAAAAAACTGGGAAAACAGAGCAGAAAAACCTACTTGGTATAGACGATTTGCCCTTGTATTTCTTTCAAAATGTTTTCCTGGGATGTGGGTCTTCGAGATTTCTTAAAGTCATTTACGAGGTCTAAGATGGTATCTTTTCGGATGACTTTATGACTTACATCAGTGCACAGCATAATGTCATTCTCATACTGAAGGACAGATGTAATGAAACCTGGACAAATATTCAATCTGTCAGACCCAATCAAAATTGCCTTGTATAATCAGTGACTTAAGCAAATAGTAACCTTGCTACTCAGGCTATAGTAGCCCTAGTAAGAGTACAAAAGATCAACCCACAACAATCAACATTTCTCTTATCACTAAGAAAAATAAGAAATGGGGGGGAGATGCTATTAATGCATTTATTGATACACAAAATGCATCAAAAACCTGAGCATCAAACATATGACTCATATGAAGATAACTATAAAGTAATTTTAACAGAATCAGCTCTAAAAGTCCAACTCTGATGCTTTACTGACATTGAGCATGGATTCTGGAAGGCTCTACCAGAGGTATAAAATTGGTTAGGTTCAACCATGATGGAAAGGCTGTCCTGAGCAACAGACTGCAAGAATTTTTTTTTCTTTCCTCCTTCCTTTTTTTGTATCATTAACACTAGTTCCTTTCTCCCTTCAATTCTACCCCTAAAACTTTTAAAAATTCCTCCCTTTTAACAAAAACACAGTCAAAATAAATCCACACATTGGCTATGTTAAAAAAAAATTATAGACATACACTTTAATATTCAGTGACTTCGATGCAAAAGAAAGCAATAGTGATATTGGAACCACAGGAAAATATGACAGCATTAGAAAACAAATGGCGGAAGACTCATGCCTTTATATTCTGAATACTTTTTTCGAGAAACACTGGAAGGCACTGAGTAAAGGAAAGACCAAATATTACTCCCTCCCCCCCCAAAATTAAAATGATTACATTTTAAAAGACAGGCACTGGCTGCCTACTGATAGGGCAACCATTTTCAAATAAACTATTTCCACATATAGTCAGAAAACTGATTTATTAGAACAAAGAAACATCAATACCAAACTAGAATGAAAATTAAAAGATGTAAAAATTAAGGCAATTCAATAAGATATTTAAATAATCTGCTGAATCTGAAAAAAAATAAAAAATGATTTAAAAAGCATTGACACAGACTATCACCATTGCCCAACGATGTTTAACCAATGTAAATCAGTTGTCGCAAGGCAGAGATCAAAAGAGCACAGACAAACACTTCATCCACTTGGCCGAGAGGAGAGCGATAACAGCCAGGGGAAATCATGGTTTAGAGTATAAAGTCATGTGTAAGATTTACAGAAGAGAATGGTAGAAGATGATAAGCAGTGTCGTTTGATAAAACAACATTAAAGAGGAAAGTTTACAGAAAGCTTGGCAACTGTGTGAAGTTATCTCAAGGGCATTTTAGGACAAAACTGACCGACGTAAAACAGAAAGAGATGGAGCTCTATACTGAAAGAACTCTTTCTGACAATGATAGAGAATTGAAGAAAGGAGAGGAATAACATTTCAACTCACCATCACAGATCTGTGACATTTAAAATATTTGAGTGACATAATTTTGGGGTAATTTAATCATTTTATTAGTAAGGCTAGCATGTTATTAATAAAAGAGGTCAGTGGCACTTTCAAATGCCAAAGACCCCTCATAGGGTACAGTTTATATGCCCTTGGAAGAACAGGTGCTCCTGAGGAGAGCGATCAATTCTGATTGGTTAACTATTGGGAGAATGAATATTACAATGAGGGTGGGCTGTATTCACAATAAGGGGCTAGACTGCAGTGGTTCTCAACCTGTGGGTTGCGACCCCTTTGGGGATCAAACGACCCTTTCACAGGGATCACAGGGGTCACCTAAGACCATCAGAAAACACATATTTCTGATGGTCTTAGGAACTGAGACACCGCTCCTCTATTCGTCTCCAGGCAGTCGGCCCACATGCAAATATGCCCATATACAAGTATTAAAGGGTCGCGGCATTAGGAAGGTTGAGAACCACTGGGCTAGAGGTACATGACTTGGATCACTTAGGTCTTGGTCAGAGACTTGTCATTGTCTGACAAAAGGGAGAATCAACATTTTCCTAGACCTGTCTAAGTAAACACGACAAGCAGGAATCCATCCATTAGCCCAAACTTTGAATTTCTTTTCCTGGATAAGTCTTTGAGAAAAATTTCCTATATTGGTTGATTTCTGAATGAGGAAGTAGAAAGGGAGAAAAACTTTGGTCCTGACTCGAAAATTAGTTATTAATATAAGGGAGAAATAATCATCTCTCTCAGATCCCAATATACGGGACAAAGGAGACAATTTTGTTCCCACCTTTGTTTTCTTCAGTTCCACTAAGCCAGATGAAGAAAACAAAGATGATGGTGCCAAATAGGATAATCCTGAGGGTGTTCCATGAGAGATATATTCCCAAAGTATTTGAAGGAGAGGAAGTATCAAAAAGGCTGGATAAAAAGTCTCGAATCTTATTATGGAGGCCAAGAAAATATTTGCCATCCCACATGCCTACTTTCCCCATCTTTACAACATTCCACTACACTCTCTCTCTGTCTCTCAGTCTCTGTCTCTGTCTCTGTCTCACACACACACACACACACACACACACACACACACACACACACACACATACACACCCCATCCCTGACTTATTCAAGGTATGGGGACAACTAAGTCCCATACAGAAAAGTACTCATACTACAATCAGGTGTCTCCCCTTTCTCTCTTCTCACTTTCTTATCCTTCTACCACAATTACTCTCCCCTAACTTAGGAATGATCTCTTAGTCGCCAAGTCCAGTCCTTTCTCAGTTCCTATTCTCCTTGCCCTCTAACTGTAGCTGTCAACATGGCTGATCACTCTCTTCTCCTTGATCCTTTCTCTTCTCTGTTTTCAGGACACCACTCTCTCCTGGTTCTCCTCCCACCTATTTAACCACTCCTCTGTCTTTGCTGAATCCTCATCTAAAGCATAACCTCTAACCATAGATGTCCCACAGGACTCTGTGCTAGGCCCTCTCCTCTTATTCCTTTGTACTATTTCACTTGGTAAACTCATCAGCCCCCATGGATTTAATTACCTTCTCTACGCTGTCCATTCTCAAATCTACCTTTCCTAACTGAACCTCTTTTGCTGACCTACAGTCTTGCATCTCTGACTTTCAGACATCTGGAAATGGACATCCAGTAGACAATTTAAATTGAATACATCTAAAACCAAACTAATTTTCTTTTCCCTTAAACCCACCCCACCTCCTACTTTCCCTATTCCTGTAGAAGATAATATCTTCCCACTTCCTAAGGTTTACAACCTAGAAGTCATCCTGGATTCCTCACTATCACTCCCTACACCCAAGCTGTTCTCAAGGTCTCTCAACTTCACCTTTGCATGTCTTGAATACATCCTCTCTGCTGACACTGCCACACCTCTAGTACAGATCCTCATCACCTCATGCCTAGACTTACAATAGCTGCTGGTAGATCTACCTGCCTCAAGCTTCTCCACATTCCAGGCCATCCTCCATTCAGCCACCAAAGTGATACGTCATCCCCCTCTTCAATAAACTCCAGAAGTTCCCTATTGCTTCTTGGATCCAATACAAAATCCTTTGTGTGCCATTCAAAGCCCTTTATAATCCGGCCCCCTCTTAACATTTCTCCTCTTTTTACACTTTACTCCCTTATTTGCACTCTTCAGCCCAGTGACACTGACCTCAATCTCTACCTCTTGGCTGCTGGCCTTTTCATTGGCTACCCTCCATAACTAGAATGCTCGCCCGTCTCATCTCTGCCTACTGCCTTCCCTAAAACCTTTAAATTCCAACCAAAATCCCATCTTCTACAGGGAGTTTTTCCTACCCCCTTTTAACTCTAGTGCTTTCTCTCTCATTGACTTCCTACTAACCCTGTACATAGCTTGTTTGTACATATTTGTTTATTTTTCCTCCCATTAAATTGTGAGTCCCTTGAAGGCAGGGACTATTTTATTTTTTTGCCTCTCTAGTGCTTCATACAGTCCCTGGAATATAGCAGGTGCTTAGTAAAGTTTATTGACTATTTAAGATATCTTTTAAAATACCATTAGGATACACTTCATAGGAGTAGATGAAGCAATAAAAATCCTGTGAAAGATGAAACTGACAAAAATGGTAAGAGAAATTAGGGAAAAAAAGGAGGAATATATACACATATTGCCAGATTTCATTATAGCATTATATATAGTACATAATTTATAATTAACATAGTGTATCAGCAATGCAGTATTCACAATGCCTACAGTAACTATAAATATGCTGATATAGTTATTAATCACAAAAAGGAACAGGCTCTCTGCATAAGAAATATATATAGTGCATTCATTTAAATACCAGAAAACTGAGTCCCAAAACCAGAAAGTCAAAGCCAACCCAGTAGTGATGAAGTTGGCACATGTGGTCAAAGTAGTAAACACCCACATCCTCAAGCCTTCAAACAGGACAGGCTACCTCAGGCAAAGATCCTCCTCTCCTCACGCAC